>JANAVB010033459.1:0-46511 GCA_029216955.1 Iris pallida
CCTCCTCCATCCACCTTTCTTCTCTCCTCCCCCCCTCCCCCCCCTCCCACCTAACCGTCCCCGGACTCCCCTTCCTCCTGGCTTCCCCCTTCCATCCCAGCGGCCCACCCCCTTCGCTCCCTTCATCCCGACCGGCCCCCTTCGTCGGCGGCGAACGGATTCCTCCCCTGCAGTGGCCCGCTCATGTCCTGCACTGGCCCCCTCCGGCTTCCCCGGACGCCCTCAGTCCCGGCCTCCGGCGGGACAGGCGTGTGCCTCCTCCCTCCCCCCAACCTCCGTCTCTGGCCACGCGGGAACTCCCCCCCTCCTCCTGCCACGGCCCCCCATGTCGCTCCCCGGCGCCCGTACTCCTCTCTCAATGGCGGCACCCACCCCCAGCGACTCGCCTCGTGGGCCGTCGTGGCTGCGTAGCTGCCAGCTAGGTTTTGTTTACCCCCGGCCTCCTACGGCTCCTCGTTGGTGGACCCCGCGGGTCGCGCACCCGTGGCAGCGTCGAGCTTCCAGCTCTCTCCCGTCGTCCCCTCCTGAGCGCTGCATTTCCTCTCCCTCCTCCTCTCTCCGGCGTTCTCTCCGCCGGCGGTAGGCGCCTCCGTCGCGCCCCCTGCTCCCTCCTCCCTCCTCTCTTCCACCCTCCCTCCCCCGCTGGAGCCCATCTCTCAGCGTACCCCCCCAACCCCTCCGTCCCGCCCTCTCCGCCTGTAGAACGCCCTCCGCTCCCTCCCCCCGGAGGTCGAGCCCCCCTCCGCCCGTCCCTCCTTCCTCCGGCGGGCGCATCCCGCCGGTCTCGATTCGCGCGTTCGCCTGCTCGGTCCGCGCGCTCGCCTGCTCGGGCCACGCGCTCGCTTGTTCGGGCCGCACGCTCTGTCCCCTTGGGTAGAGTACCCATCCTCGGGCAGTACAATGCCAGGGATGCGCGCCCAGCCTCGGGTCGTGGAACCCCCCTAACCTTGGGCAGTGGCCCCAGGGGCAGTGTCCCCCTCCAACGGTTTTTTTTTTCAATTTTTAAAATTTTGTTTTGAAATTTTGAAATCACGATTTTTGTTATTTCGAAATTTCAAAATTTTTATTTCTGAAATTTTGGAATTTCGATCTACAACCTTTTCTATTTACTACTTGGTTATCAGGACTCGTTTTGTGCCTTCCAGTCCTGCACCCGCTTGTAATGCTCGTTCTGAGCTACCCTTTATTTTAATAAATGTTTTTTATTTTATATATATATAAATATATATATATATAAATCTAAAAAAAATCATGAGCCTTCTTTCCCAGAGCCTCTCCCGTTCCGCCCATGGCCCATCTCCCCCGGCCGGCGCCGGCTGACCCCTCCCCCTTCCTATCTTTCCTCCTCCCCTCTCCCCCCTAATGCCTCATCGTCTCCTCCCCTCCTCACCAAAGTCAACCTCACACCTTCTCGGCGTCCGGGTCTCTCCAGCCCCACACCCTCCCCGTCCCCCTCCCATTCCCGCATTCCCCCTTCCCTGTCTCGCGGTCGCCGGAAGCATCAGTCGCCCAGGCGCCCCCCTCCTGGGTATTCGTCGTCGGCCTCCCCGCTCCTCCTCCCTCCTTTCTATCTCGGCTCCCCGCCCCCCTGGCACCTCCCTGCCTGAACAGCTGACCTCATCTCCTGCCCTCGTGCGCCTCCCCGACGTCCCCCGCTTCCTCCCGCAGGATGATCTCCCCCCACTCCTCCTTCCCGAGGATCGTGTCCCCTCCCTCCGCTTTGAGCAGCCCCATCTCGGCAGCGAGGATCACTGCTCATGCGCGACGGAGCCCCTCGGGCGTCTCGCTCCTGTCGAGAGCGTCTTGGCCCCCACTTCCTCCCGCCTCTCCCTCTCTTGTTCGAGCGCTCAGCTCGCCCTTGTCGGCCGTCTATCCCCAAGCAGGCGGAGAGGATGCGGTGGCCCCCCTCCCTGATCCTCCCCTCGTCGTCCTCGCCAGCTCAACCCGCCCTGGGCTCGCCCCCCACTTCGATGGCTTCCCATCAGCGCCGACCGACCTCTACCGGTCCTTCCCCCCACTCGGCGGGCCATCCCGGCCTCTGGGCGGTCACCCATCGGACTGCGCAGAGCTTTCCTCGTTCCCTCCCCGGGGAGGCACGCGGAACCTAGCTTCACGCCCCCCAACGTGTGGGTCCCCGTGCCCACTGGCCACTCGGGCACGCTATCCCTCGGTCCACGAGCGTTGACCCGCTCCTCTCTGGTACTTCCGCACAGTCCAACTTCCATCCCTCTGCGCGGGTGGAGATGGCGCAGGACCCCCCTTGCGCAGTTGGCGCATTCCCCCTCAGCGCACTTCACCCCTCTTCTCTTTGCGCAGTGGGTAACCCCTTGGTTCCCTCTATTGCGCTACCCGTCGTAACACCCCCCACCCTTGGTGCGCAGGTGGTCCATGCCTCTGCGCCCTCCGCTGGGCTATCCAGGCTTTCACTATCTCCCCTCGCGGTGCAACCCGGGGTTTCTCCCTCTCCCCTCTCAGCACCCCCTGGCGCCTCCTCTCCCCGCCTTCTGGCGCACCCTGGGGTCCCTACCCCCCGCCCTCTGGCGCAACCCGGGTCCGCGCAACCTGGGGCTCCCAGCGTGTTGGCGCAGTCTGGCGTCACCCCCAGCGCGGTCCCATCCCAGCTGTCCACCCGGTTTGGCGCCATTTCTCTCTCCCTCATCGCCCCTCCAGTATCGGCCCTCCCGACGCTGCGGCCGGAGCCTCCTACACCGAGGCCCTTAGGCCGGACCGGAGGCCGCGTTCTCCTTCGACGTCGGCCGAGATTCTTCTTCCGGACCTCGAATTCACGCCCCCTTCCGACGGCGATCCCATCCGGGTTCCATTCCGCCTCATCCGAGATCACGTCCCTATCCTCCTCATTTTCCAAGTCGTTCGTCCTCAAATTCGGCTCCGGATGCCCGAAAATCCTTATAGTCTCGGCAGTGGTCCGGGTGGGCCTCTCCCTGACTTCCTTCCGGGTAGCCCCACTCGACCCTAAACATATGCTCCTTCATCTCCCTCCGACTCGGACTTCACGATTGCCCGGGCTAAGGGCACTGTCAGAATGGGTACTCAGATCGCTAAAGTGGTCAAATGGTCTCCAGACTTCAACCCTAAATTCGACTCAACAATCATCTCCACCTGGATCACCCTCCCCAACCTCCCCATGGTTTGCTTCCACGCAGCCGCCCTCAAACGCATCGCCAGCTCTTTCGCGACCCTGGTTGCCATTGCGGAAGAAACCCAACCTTTCCAAGTGCAACTACGCGAAGATATGCGTGGAGCTAGACCTTGCTAAAGACCCTCCTAAACTCATAGAAATCAAGCTCGGAGACACAACCCACAGTCAGGAGCTGATTTACGACAACAACATCATATTCTACAAATAATGTCAGATGAGTGGCCATCAAATGCAATACTGCTTCCGCGCTCATCCCGAACTAAAGAAGAAAGTTCCGCGCACCCCTAGCGTGTCCACAGCTCTAAAAGACCCCGCCCCCACCATCCACAAATCGACTCCTAACCCCACACTTCAGATCGATGGTCAGGCCCTCTCCCCCCCCAGACGACTGCCACAACCAGTCGGGCCATCGTCCCCTTCAACCCCTCCACCCTCGCACTCCATAATTGTTCGAACTCCTCTCAGACACCACTTCTGATGAGCCACACAGAGAGCTTGCACTCCATAATTATTTCAACTCCTCTCAGACTCCCCTTCCGAAGAAGCACATAGAGAGCTTCGCATCCCCTATCCCATCACCACTGACCAACCAGATTCCCCTAAGATCAGCGACCTCTCCATCGCGGATCACACCCAAATCACCCAAACTCAACCAGAGATCACCAATCCCCCCTCCCTCGAGGCCTTCCTCCCCTCTCTACCTCACGATAATCATTCTCATCAACCGGAAAGATCGCGTCGGCTAGCAGCCTTAAGCAGCCCGAGGCAATTCGGGCAGACACATAACCTCCTACTCTCACAAAGGCCGCTCAACCCTCTCACACCCATCTTAACTGGCAGATTCTGGCAGGCCAAGAAAAAGGGTTTCTGGATCGTGGCAACCCCTTTTGCGCCCTGGAAGAGCAGGACAAAGACCCAATCACCCACGCGGCCGCTGAAGGTAGCAGCGACCCAGACGGGCCTATCAAGGAGTCAGGAAGCAACGGATTCAATAGCGCCCCAACCAAAAAAAAAGCAGACAAGAAAAACAAAAACAAACAAAAGCAGATGACGGTAAGGACTACCAGGTCTGCCTCGAAGCACAACCAATCCCACCCCCTCTCTCCATCTGATGCTTAACATCATCTCCTGGAATGTAGAGGGCTCGGGAACAAATCGTCGATGAACAGAATTCTCAATCTCAAGAA
The DNA here is from genome assembly GCA_029216955.1 of Iris pallida. NCBI lineage: Eukaryota > Viridiplantae > Streptophyta > Magnoliopsida > Asparagales > Iridaceae > Iris > Iris pallida. Next base: position 4,348 of record JANAVB010033459.1, read on the forward strand.
GATTCACCGCATTGACCTCTTAATCATTATCGAACCAAAAATCCCTCAAAAAGACTTAAAGCCACTCAACTCAAATTAGGCTTCCCGCATGCAATCGCGGGCGGCAACGACATTCGGATTTTTTTGCTCAAGAATTCCAATTCGGTACCATCCACGACTCTTCCCAGGCTCTCACTTACTGGGTTGAACACCCGGCTCTTAAGTCCCGATCCTTCATCTCCGCTGTTCATGGCAGTTGCGACACCCCTGTGCGTAGACAGCTCTGGGCAGACCTCTTGAGGATATCCGCAGGGCATGCCGTGGCTTTGCATCGGTGATTTTAACATGGTGGCTTGCATTGAGAAGAAGTCCGGCGGGCGCCCCCCCAAGCCAGCTATGGATGATTTCAACAACTTCACCTTTCACGGGAACCTCACCCCAATCCCCTTCATTGGCAGCACATTCACCTGGTGCAACATGCAAGAAGGCCATAGGCGACAGTACTCCCGACTTGATCGGGCGATGATCAACGACGGATGGTCCGACATGGGCCTGATCACCAACCTCTCCCACCTCAACTCCACCGAATCGGATCACTCTCCTCTTCTCGTCCAAATCAAAAGCAATCACACAGGCAACAAGAAAGCTTTCCGCTTCCTCAACTTTTGGCGTCATCACCCGCATTTCCAAAACGTCGTAGCTTCGGCTTGGATTTCCGTCTCGGACTCTGACCCCATGATCCGGATGGCGTCTAAGCTCAAAGCCACTCGTAAAGCCCTATCATCTTGGAGCAGAGAGGCTTATGACGATATCTTCCAGGCCATCCGCGAGGCGGAGGACGACGTCACCCGCGCGGAGTCCTCTTTTGCCATTTCCAACAATACGAGACCCGTTCATCCCTAAACCTCGCCAGAGCTCTGCTTAAATCCAGGTTGAGAGTGGAGAATGAATTCTAGAAGCAAAAAGCCAGATTGACCTGGGACACCGACGGCGACCACAATTCCAAGTTTTTCCATGCATGCGTTAAAGGCCGCAGGAACAAATTAACATTACATCGGATTCTCGACGACAATGGCAACCTGATTGACGACCAGGCCGGGATCCAGGTCATAGCCGTGACCTTCTTCTCTAGTCTATTCACCAAGGAGTGGGTCGCTAGAGACGAGACGCTATTGTCGGTCATACCTCCTCTCATTACCGATCAAGACAATGAGAATTTGCTAGCAACCATAAATGAGGCGGAGGTCAAAGCTGCGGTCTGGTCCATTAACGAGCAAAGTGCCCCGGGGCCCGACGGGTTCAACGGTGTCTTCTTCAGAGCTTGCTGGAACATCATTAAAAATGACTTACTTGAAGCCATTATAGCCTTTCTCCAAGGGGCAAGATACCCTAGTGCTATCTCCTGCGCCAACATCATCCTTATTCCCAAAAAAGACAACCCGGAAACCTTCAAGGACTTTCGTCCGATCAGCCTCTGCACCTTCACTAATAAGATCATATCCAAGATCATTGCCAATCGGATGTCCGACCTTCTCCCCAAGATCATTTTCGAAGAACAAAGCGGGTTCGTCAAAGGGCGCAACATTACTGACAACATCCTTCTGGCGCAAGAGATGATCACGTGCATGAAGTTCCCATCCAGGGGGGAACGTTGCCATCAAACTTGATATGGAAAAAGCATACGACCGTCTAGACTGGCAATTCATGATATGGGTGTTCAGGGCCTTTGGCTTCTCCGAAAATTGGATTGACATCATCTTCAGATCTATCAACAATGCGTGGTTCTCCACCGTGATCAACGGTCAGGAAGCAGGTTTCTTTCTCTCTACTCGCAGGGTTAGACAAGGGGACCCGCTATCCTCCACCATTTTCATTATTGCGGCTGAAGCTCTCAGCAGAAACCTCAACAGCATGCCTAGTAAGGCCGGCTTCAATCACTTCCACACTACCACCGGATGCCCCCTCATCACCCACCTGGCATACGCAGACGATATCCTCATCTTCTCTTCTGGAGATTGCGGTTCGATTGAGGTTGTCTTGAGCACGATCGCCAGATACACAAACACGCTCGGGTCAGCGTGTCAATAATAACAAGAGTGTCATCTACACGTATCACAAAGCAGACAGAACCCCTCCTTGCTCGCCAACAAGACCTCTTTCAGAACGGCCTACCCCCCTTCATCTACCTCGGTTGCCCGCTGGTATACGGCAGGGCCAACGCTGGCATATATGACCACCTTGCTGGAAAAATCTGCAAACTTATCACTGGATGGCACAATGCCACCTTATCCCCGGAAGGTAAAACGATCCTCATCAAACATGTTTTATCGTCCATCCCGATGTACACCCTGGCCGTCTGCTCCCCCCCTAAGAAGGTGCTACACTCTCTTGAATCTCTCTTCGCCAAGTTCTTCTGGGGTCAAAGCGATGGCAAAGACAAACATAACTGGGCCGGTTGGGAATCGATGGCCAAAATAACTGGCGATGGTGGCCTGGGCTTCTGCAGACTCGCCCACATCGTGGATTCATGCTCCTTAAAGCTATGGTGGAAGTTGCGCACCGAGAACTCCTTATGGACGAAGTTTATGAGAGCTAGATTCTCTAGATTCTCTCACCTGTCGGAGGCGAACACTAACAACAGATCCTCGTCTTCTTGGCGCGCATCACTCGGGGACGCACCACCACAGAACCTCTCATCCACCTTCAACTGGGGGATGGCTCCTCCCTGGCTTGTCGGAGCGGTGGTTAGGAGCAGAGATCATCCAGCCCAACATTCTTACGCCTCAAGGGTGCACCATTAGAGACCTATGGAAGGACACTTCCGGTTGGAATTGGAGGAAGGTCAGTGATTGGCTTGGCCAGCCGGCGGCCAACCGTCTTCTTGCAGCGAATATGCGGATTTCCAACACGCCCGACACTTGGAGATGGTCCCCCAACTCCGGTCGGACTTTCAGTTTGGCGTCCGCCAGACGTATTGTCAGAGGGGGCGGGGTGCCGAACACGGTCTACGCCAATTATTGGCAGGCATGCATCCCCATCAAATGGTCCATCCTCATCTGGCGTGCTCTCCGCAAGATACCGATGGACGACAGCATCGGAGCATTGGGATTCAGCCTAGCCTCTAAATGCTATTGCTGCGAGGAGCACAACTTGGAATCCGCCGCACACGTCCTTCTTTCGGGGGAGCTGGCTGCAGGCATTTGGTCCAAGCTTCATCACAGGCTCCACATGGGTCAACCAATCGGGGGCTTCTACGATCTCTTAGCCTCCTAGTCCCGTTCACATGGGCATCAGATCGTCAGCCGCTGGCATTTGGGTGCTCTGGAAAAACAGGAACAAATTCCGCTATGAAGGGCGTTAACTTCCCCCTCCCCAGATTTACAGGAAGTCATCAGACAATGCTTCAAGGTGAGGAGGCGTTGCTCTCACGCCTCCAACCTATTCTGGGAGACCCTGGCCTAGGCCGGTGCTTCCACCCCTTTCTTTAGTTGCGCGTGTGTTTCGCGCCTTTTGCTTTCTATTTTAGCTTTCTGGTTTCTGGCCGCGTTTGCGCGCTTACTTGTATAGGCTTCGGCATTTTGTGCCTATATTTTCAATAAAAGTCTTCTTTCCAATATATATATATATATATATATATATTATATGTGATGAAATATATATATATATATATATATATATATATATATATATATATTGTGATGAATGTATAAATATAGGTAATGTAATAAATTCTTGTGATATGACTATAGGAAGTGTTTGGACAGATTAGGATCGTCGTCAGGAGCCTAGTTTGGTCGAATTGGCCGACAAGTTGACCAAGTTGACAAAAGTTAACTTTGGGTCAAACTTGATCCAAATCGACTCAAACGAACTCCGAATGACCTGAAAATTTGTGTATGACCTAGAAATTAGTAAACGGACTATTTGACCTTGAGTTGACCAGGTTTGGCCAGAGTTGACCAGGTTTGACTTGAGTTGACCAAGGGTTGACTTTGACCTAGATGGACCTAGAATCATGTAGAAGTGCATTGTAGGCATTCCTTATGATGTTAGACCTTGTTGTGACTTGTGGTTGTTTTAAATAGGTTTACATCACTCAAGTACAGTTACACATCCTCATCAGTAGCTCAGATTGTCAGGCGAGTACATTCTCTGACCGTTTCATTCTTGCTTGGACGTATTTACTTGTTATAGACTAGTTTACTTGTCGCTATCATGATATATCACGGATTAGTACTATATGGATCTTTTTATGCGATGTCATCCCCTCGGATACATCGGGTATATTGTGCTCATGTACTTTATCATGTGCATCGTCTACTCATTATATTCATACTTATTTATGTATACTCATGTGACATTCATGTACACTCATGATCATGTGAGCCTTCATGTATAACCCAGTGTGCATGTGGACTAGATGTCCATGTGACACACTACTTTCATGTGCAATAACATAACCCGAAAAGATCCTTGTGTACTGATTGGGGCAGGGGGAGTATTTATTTGGTTATGTGATCTACACCCTTTTCATGTATAACTCCAAACTATATTTAAGTCATGTATAACCTAAGCCAGTTTACATAACCAGATTGTGCTCTACATCACGTAGTTAGTTCAGTTCTTTATTATATCCTGTATATTTATTTCCATATATCATGTTCTCTCTTTTATAGTCTCATTTCCTTATCAACAGTTCATGTATATTATTCTATAGCTTGTTTTATATTTCCTTTCATGTTATAAACTGTGTGAGAGATATGTATTCGTTTCTGTCCTGACTAGACCTGTTAAAATATTACAGATGATGAGGATTGCTGCGACACTTACTATGGAGCAAGCCTAGTTGACACAGGTGACCTGGACCCTCAGCAAGATCCAGTAGTCCCTGAGGACTTGCCTTGAGATTAGATTAAACTTCTATTATCATTTAGTTAAGAGACTTTGTGGTTGTATTGAGACTTGTTATGGTGTGGTTTTACACCGGGATTTATATTCATATTAAGACTCTCTGCTGTGATTATCTTTCTTCCATTCTATCTTAGTTATTGTGATTGAGTAGTACCATTAATATATTATTCTCCATTCGGAATATTTTCTAGACTGTGTTAGATTTTGGACCCAGGATAGCGTTCTACCGTCGATACTGCGGTGTAGACTGGATATACCCACATCTCATGCCCTTACACTGGATGCGAGTCATGATAAGAGGTGCGCAAGCGGGACGAAGGAGTCCCCTCCCGCCGGATGCATCAGTCCTGCGCATATCGGAGGTTGCACCAGGGTCGTGCAAGACGATGGTTGCGCCAGGGGTGCGTTGAACCCAAGATGTGCCAGAGGGGTGCAACCTAATAGGGGGTCAGCATCCACATGAGGCAGGAAGGCATGGACTGCGCCAGTCCCATCGAGGACTGCACCTGAGGGCAAAATACCGTTGACTGCACAAGTCCCACGGTAGACTGTGTCGGTGGACAAGGAGGCGTGGACTGTGCCAGTCCCAACCTAGACTGCACCTGATGGAAAGAGAGAACAGACTGCGCTAGTCCCATCGGGGACTGCGCCTGAGGACAGGAAGGCATAGACTGCGCCAGCCCCATCGGGGACTGCGCATGAGGGCAACGCGACCCCCAAGGGAGCACAGGGTCTGAGCGCACGTGGCCGCCAGTGGGAGGGCCCCTGTAACAAGTCGACCCACACCTGGCCACGAGGCCCGGGGTCTGAAGAACGTGGACTGCACCAGAGGGCTACACACCCTCTAGCATTGACTACGTTTGGGGACATTACGCCTCCCCATGGGAGCTCAGGGATCGAGGAGACCAGGGGCACGTGGCCACCATCGATTGAATCATTGCCCAAATTCAAAAAAAAGGGAGGAGGAACGGGAGAACGGCAAGAAGGCCGAGGAGGGGGGTCCTCTGGGCCTGTAGCTCGGGTGCTCCTCCGAGCCAAGCTGCTCCGAGGGGAAGACACCGGTCTGACAGCTAAGTCCGGAGGGGGTGGTGGGGAGGTGATGGCCGGCGGGGGATTGACGGGGCGGAGGGGAGGGAAGGAGGGTGGGGGTCGGAAGTGGATGAGGGCAGAGTGAGGAGGGTGGAGTGGGTTGGCAGATGGGCGGCGGTACGGGAGACGCGAGGGAGGAGGAGAAGAAGTAGGTCCAGAGGTGATGCCGAAGAACGCGAGGAGATCGGGTGGGCACAAGGCCATGGCGAGCGGACCGGACCCCGACGGAGGGCGGGAGCGGAGTCCCTAGCGGGGACTCGGCTCCCCGAGGGGCCACGAATGGGAGAGCTGCGGAACATTTTTATTCTATAATTTATTATATATTTTTATTCTATGATTTATTATATAATATATAATTTATTATATTTTTTATTCTATGATTTATTATATATATATATATATTAAACAACCCAATTTATTCGTATAGGCCAAAAAGGTCGAACCTTTACAAGTATACCAGAAGGCGCAAAATACCGATGCCTATACGTGTATACAGACAAAAAGAGGCCAAAAAAGAGGCAAACGCTAAACAAAACGGCTAAGCCGAGGAAAGGATGGAGGTCCAGAGAGCTGCCTTACCGTGCTTACATAGGGCTCTTCGTTTGCGGCACTGACGCATGGTCTTCCATATCAGTTGGTTGGCGTTGTACTGGTGGCCTTCGTATCTGGCCTTGTTTCGATTTTTCTATATCACCCAAGTGGCGGCTGCCGTGACGATTTGGTGGCCATGGGATGCGGACCCCCTGGTCGCCATGAGCTGGTAGAAATTATCGCCCCCAGTAGGTAGACTGTATCACTGGAAAAGAGTTCGCCAGACCTGGACCGGAAGGTCCCCTTATCTGAGGATGTGGTTGACTATTTCTGCTTGACAGTTTGAGTAGCATGTGCATGCTGAAGCGAGGCTGAAGCCTATTGTGTTGAGAGTGTCGTCGGTGGGGAGGATATTGCGAAGGGCACGCTAGATAAGGAAGGACCACTTCTTAGGGATGTAAGTCTGCCAGAAAGAAGCGATTGTAGGAGACGGGTTCGCGGTGCCAAGGATGACTCTTCTGGCTGATTTGATCGAGAATGCGTCGCTATAGTCGGGCGTCTACTCGAGCTTGTCTGCGTCCTGCCCGATTCTCAAATCATAACGGCGAATGTAATCGACCGTCTCTGGACCAGCCCATAACCGAACTTTGTCCCAATTCCAGGTGTTATTAGGAGAGTCCCACATGTCCTTGATAGCGCTGTTCCTAGAAACTGCATAATTGTTGGGGATCAAGGTGTCGCCAACCAGCACTCCCAAAATGGCGATGCCTCACCAATTCCCACCCTGAGACGAATCGCTGGTTCTGCGAGGGATCGCCCGATGAGAATGCGCCTCCAGGCCGCGGATGATCTGCTGTTAGCGATGGCCGTAGACGGGTGAATGTGCTTGAAGTATCTGGCCTTCATGAATCTGGCCCACAAGTTCTGGCTTATGCACAGCGACCACCATAATTTTATGGAGAAAGCATTGCCGATGTGGGAAAGTTTAGTGAAGCCTAGTCCCCCCTCCCTGGTGGCAAGCCATGGTGTCCCAACTGGCCCAATGGTGCTTGTCGTGACCTCCGTTGTGACCCCAGAGAATGTTGCTGAAGATGCTCTCAATGTAGGATAGAACTTTCTTGGGGGAGCACACAGGGAGAGTGCAGATGGGAATGGAGGTGAGGACGTGGTTGACAAGGATTCTTGCCTCTTGGGGATAGAGTAGCGTTGTGCCTGTAACGCCCCAGTCCCAAAATACGTAGGACTAGGACGTAGACATGCCAGCCGTATAATAAATATACGTAAGCTGTAAAATGCAGTAGAACCATGACTAATCTCATCCATACAAAATATAAGAATAAAAGATCATATAATCTATGAATTGTCATGATACAATATACTGGGCGGAGACAAATCCACTACCAACAAGTAAGGAAAAATACATGGAAAATGAAATGAGTTTGGCGGGCGAAGCGAAGACGATCCAAGCGCAATCATCCTCGAAGAAATGGAGATGGTCACGACTAGAGCTAGAGCACCTGCGAAAGATAAGAGCACACACCTTTGCGTGATAACCAGGTCCTCAGAGGAACGTAACAAGACATATAATATCATGCCATAATAACTGTGATATATAATATAAAGTAAGAAATATATACAATCAGGTGCCTAACCAGTCTACAGTGATAATGCAATAAGAACAAACCTTTGACGCATGGGCCGGATCAGGAATATCAGGAATCATAACTGTATCCCCCACTGGAGATTACCGAAAATCAGGACCGTACCTTCCACTGGAGATAACCGGCTGTCAGGACCGTACCTCCCATTGGAGATAACCGGCTATTAGGACCGTACCTTCCATTAGAGATAACCGGCAATCAGGATCGTACCTTCCACTGGAGATAATCGGCAATCAGGACAATGCATATGACCCATACATTAAGGAAATATTCTTCCCACCCAATGCCTATCATGTTGTATCCACAACATAAAACCTCTATTAACCGCTAAGTCAAACTAAGCATGCAACCTCTATTAGCGGTTATTCCTATCGCACGGCTTATACGTACCGGTGGCCAGCCAGTCATGCATATCCGTGTTCTACATGCGACACACAACTTCGTGGTACAACGTGTCAAGGCCAATAAATACAACACACAAATGGTGGTCCCTTAAATCTAAGTTTGAATTACATAATAATAAGTACGAAAAATATAACTATACCATAAAATCTGTCTAATCATGACGGTGTAGCACAATTTATTTTGAAAAAATAATTAATAAATAATGCATAAATATGAGCTAAAGTAAAATAAACAGCTAATGGCAAGGTGTCTTGCCTGGTAGGACGCCTGGTGTGCTGCAATATCACTATGGCATGAACTGCGACTTCGGTGTAACAAATACACAAGGAGACCTCTGTTGATGGCACAGACAGTTCCATTGGGTTCAGAAGGGTCAATTTAGTTAGGTTCGACATATGGTAGTCTAGAATTGGCGATAGGATAGAAAAAATGAGATTAGTCATGGACGGAAGGATAGTCGAAGTAATTAATATATATTCAATTTAGAAAGAAAAAAAAACTATTTATAATATTTGAAACTAGTTTGAGTCTAAATAATTATTGAAAACTACTTAAAGTCAAGAAACATCATTTGTGGCTAAAAACTCTAAGTTCGTCGAAAATAGAATTGTTAGCAAACTATATTTTGTTACTTGAAGATAGTTAAATACTTATTTGAAAATACTTAGTAATTATTCTATAATTTTGGAAAGTAGGTTTTTCTTATTCAGAGTATTTATATAAATACATAAAACCTCAAAACAAACAACAACATCAACAAAAACTAATTTTGCCAAAATAATTTGTAGGTCAAAATTTACCTATAAAATACTATAAACTAATTTAATGATATATTTCTTACAAATATTTAAACATATAGATATATATTTTTATTCCAAAACTAAGAATAATTAATAATAATTAGAGATGGATATGTACCTACTGTAATCAGCAAAAATATTTAACAATGAAATAAAAGTAATAATAATAACAACAATAGAAAATAAACTAATAATAACATAGCAATAGAAATAAAAGTAATATAATAATAATAATAATAATAATAATAATAATAATAATAATAATAATAATAATAATAAACTATTACATTACCAAATATTTGTAGCATCACTACTGATTCCTCTATTTCGAGGAGAACCCAAGTAAAAAGAAAGAGAGAATGAAAGAAACGAGAGAGAAACACAAAATAAAATAGAGTACAGTAGAAAAGGAGAAGGGGGAAAAGGTGGAGGAGAGAGAGAAGAAGGAGCTCGGGGGTTTGGTGGTCCGGTGGTCGGGTTTCGTCGGGCGCCGCACGGAGGAGGCGGACGCGGCGGTCGTACGCGGTGGGCCGGTGGTAAGGACGAGCGCGAGGGAGAGAGAGGCGGCGGAGGAGGAGCTCAGGAGAGCAGCGGTCGGTGGAGGGAAGAGGAAGGGCGGAGGCGGACATCGAGAGGGAAACGGCGGCTGGAGGCGGTTTCGATCGGTCGGCGGAGCTACGGAGGGGAAAGGGGAGCGACCGGGCTCGTCGGCGAGCGGGCACGGAGGCTGAGAGGAGGAAGGAGGAGATGTGAGCTCACCAGACGGACGCCGGTCGGGATCCGGAAGGTTCCAGGGCTCGGAACGGTAGACGTCGACGTCGGCGATGGCGTCGAAGCAGAGGGGGAAAGAAGTCGGAGTGGAGTTTTTACCGCTCCGGCGGCGGTCGAGGCTTCGACGCGCTGCCACCGGAGATGGCGCGCTGCGGCGGAGGTCAGGTAACAATTTAGGTTTTGTTGGGGTTTTCTATTGGCGATGGTGGTGGTCAATTTGGTGGCGGTGGTGGTTACGGACGCGTGGCGGTGGTGTTTTGGGTGGCTTGGTAGGTCTGTGCTGGTGGTGGTTTGGGTGGTGTCGGATGTGGCGATAGATTTTTGGGATTTGGTGGTGATGATGGTAATAGGGCGGTCGGGGTTTGGCCGGGCAAGGCCTCGACCATGAAGTCGAGCGACACCATGGGGAGGTCGGGATGCATGGTTTGGAGGTGTGTTGGGGTGGTTGTGTCGGGTTTGGCCGTCGGTAGGGGCTGCGACCAAGGTGATGGTGAGGATGTTGATGATGGTAGTCGGTACGATTGAGGTCGGTGGACGAGGGATCGCGAAGGAGGCAGCAGTTGGAGTCCGGGAGACTCCGATCGTCGCCGGTCGGGAGGATGGAGGATAGAGGCTGAGGGTGGCACTACTGGCCAGAGATGTTGTTCAGGCCAGATTAGGAGTAGGATTTGGATTAGGATTAGGATTAGGTTAGTGATTTATTTGTGTCAGGGTTTGTCCGACACGGAGAGAAAAATGTATTTGTAAATATGGAATAAGACGGGGAGGGAACACGGACACGGTGCACGGTGGCTAGGAATTTTGTGGATGGTTGTGGAGAATTCCCGGAAAAAGAGGGCAAGTACCTTTCTTTTTATAGGAGGTGGGAATCCCATTAGGATAAGGATTATGATTTATTTAACCCAATTAGATAATTAAATTATTAAATTTAAATCAATACAATCAATCTAAATCCAGATTCATTTCCAATTTAAATCTATAAGTTCTACCTCTATACTATTTAAATTAAATCCATAAAATTAAATCGAGATTTAAAATGGCCACAATAATTTTCAAATATATTTTCCAAAAATGCCAATAATAATAATTTTGAAAGTAATAAATATTTTTGAATAATAAAATATTAATTTTAATAAATTTTGAAAATTACATTTTTATTTAAAAATAAACTAATAAATATTTATGAAATATATGTATATACTAAGAATTATTTATTATTAATAACTGTTTTTACGAAAGATTTTTGATAAATAAAATAACAGACTTGGAATTGTTGGTATGATAGCAAAAATAATTATTACATATATTATTTTGAAACTATAAAAATATAAAAATGTTTATCTAAAATATGTACGCTCGCACATATTCGCACTCGTCGAGCAATTACGAAAAACAAAAATTCGTACGCGACGTACAATGCAACTACGCGACGTATAAAAATAAAAAAAATCAATACCAAATTTATAAGTAAAAAAATAGTAGAAATTTAGGGGTTTTACATCCTACCCAACTTAAAAGAATTTTGGCCTCGAAATTAAGAATAAGTTGGGGGTGAAAAGACACAAGGAGGTATCGGTGGGAAACAATCAATTATAAGGCTCAACAAAATCATGTCGTAAGGAATTTCATGGGGGGAGCACACAGCGAGAGTGTAGATGGGAATGGAGGTGAGGACGTGGTTGACAAGGATTATCTTGCCTCCTGGGGATAGAGTAGCGTTGTGCAAGCCCTTGACCTTTTTCCTGATGCGATTGATCAGGGATTCAAAAATCCCGACGTTAGATCTGCCGTACATGAGGGGGCACCCGAGGTAGTGGAATGGAGGGTGCCTTATGGGGAATGAGGTGGTGGTTGATATGCTAGACATTTGCTCTCTCTTAATATTGTGGTGGGTGTAGATGACACTTTTATCCCGGTTGATCTTCTGCCCGGAACATCCTTCGTATCTAAGGAGCGTGTTGTGGACTACTTCTACCGATTCGACGTCTCCAAAGGATAATATAAGGATATCGTCTACAAAGGCTAGATGGGTGATGATGGGGCAGCCGCTAACAGTATGGTAGTACTGGAAATTAGGGGTTCTCGCCATCTTATTAAGGTTTCTGCTCAACGCATCCGCCGTAATGATGAAGATGGTGGACGAAAGAGGATCACCTTGCCTAACCCCCTACTGGATTTGAAGAAACCGTCAGTTTGACCATTAATAACCATGGAGAACCACGAGTTGCTGATCAATCTCCACACGATGTTGGTCCAGGTTTCAGAGAAACCGAAGGCTCTGAAAACCCATATCATAAATTGCCAGTCCAGTCTGTCGTAGGCTTTCACCATGTCCAATTTGATAACTATATTGCCCCCTCTTGCGGGGAGCTTCATACAGGTGACTAACTCTTGGGCCAACATGATGTTGCCTTGGATATTTCTTCCCCTAATAAAGCCGCACTGCTCCTCTGAAATGATTTTGGGAAGAAGGCCTACCATGCGGGAGACAGTGACCTTGGATATGATCTTGTTGGTGAAGGTACAGAGACTAATTGGGCGAAAGTCACGGAAGGTCTCTGGGTTTTCTTTCTTCGGGATGAGGATTAGGTTGGTACTCGAGATGGCTCTGGGATAAGTGGCTCCCTGTAGGAAGGCGGTGACCGCGTTGTAGATGTCAACCTTGATGATGTCCCAGCATGTGCGGAAGAAAGTTTCTAAAAATCTGTCTGGCCGGGGCGCACTGTGTGCGTCGAGGGCCCACACGGCTTCTTTCACCTCCTCCTCGGAAGGGGGCTGGTCGAGCTGAATGTTGTCCGTGTCGTTGATGATACGGGGGATCTCGTCCAGGAAAGTGGTGTCTTTGAGGACCGTTTCCTTAAAAAAAAAGTTTAGAGTAGAACTTCGCTGCCTCTGCTTGAATGCCCTTTTGATCGCTGATGCTGATACCATTGTCAGTGGTAATCTGATGGAGAGTGAGATTTTGTCTGCGTCCGTTCACACAGCCGTGGAAGAAGCTCGAGTTTTTGTCCCCTTCGTTGTCCCATTTGATCCTAGCTTTCTGCTTCCATAATTTGGTCTCAATTTTTAGCCTAAATTTGAGGATGGCTTTGGTGAGATTAAGAGCCTGTCTGGAATCTGACGAACAGTCGGTCATGTATCTGGCTGTGGCCCGGGTCACATCATCCTCCGCCTGATGAATGGCTTGGAAGATATCTCCATAAGCTTGTTTGCTCCAAGCGGCTAGAGCTTTTCTCGTTGCCTGGAGCTTGTAGGCAATCCGTTAGAGGGGATCTAGAGAGTCGGTGCTATTCCAAGCATCCGAGACTACCTCCAAGAATTGGGGGTAGTTGCTCCAGAAATCCTGGAAACGAAAGCTCTTTCTGACCTGGTTGGTAATGCTAGTGATACCTACCATCAGGGGGGCGTGATCAGATTCAGTGGCATTATGGTGAGACAGCTTGGAAGTAGTTCCCATACCCAGCCAGTGGGTGTTTGTTAATGCCCTGTCGAGGCGAAAGAGTTACCGGCTATGACCTTTCTGCATGTTACACCAGGTAAATGCGTTGCCGGTGAACGGTAAGGGAGTAAGGTGAGAGTTGAAGGAGAAGTTGTTGAAGTCTTGCATGGCGGAGAGGGAGGAGGACGGCCTCCGAGCTTCTCTTCTCTGCAAGTAATAGTGTTGAAGTCCCCTATGCAAAGCCAAGGAAGGTGTTGGTTGTGGTGGTTGGTGTCCAGGAGGTCGTTCCAAAGTTGTCTGTGCTCTGCGATGTTAAAACAGTCGTGGACCGCAGAAAGGATGGCGCATTTGAGAATCAGAGGATGTTCAATCCAGCAAGAAAGGGCTTGTCTGGAGTCGTGGATGACTCCGGCTTTGATGGTCATGGAACAGAGGATCCATATGTCGTGACTACCAGCAAAGGCCGAGGGAAACCCTAACTGTAGTTGAATGGATTTGAGCCTCTTGTGAGGGATTTTGGGTTCAAGGATGATCAAGATGTCGATCTTGTAAGTTTTTTAAGGCTGGTAATTCTTCTTATAGTTGGTTTGTTCGCCAGACCGCGGACATTCCATGAGAGAATATTCAGCATTAATGGGGTCTGGGTGGGGTTGGTTGGACCGCTTTGCGGCAGACCTGGTGTGCATTGACGGGGACGGAGACTTAACGGTCCCTTTTTTTCTCCGATTTCCTGGGGGGGTGGAAGCTTCTCCCGCCGATGGAAGAGTCCTCGGGGCGATTAGTTGGTGCTACTATTTCTCCGGCTGAATCGAGGTCAGATTTCTCCGATAGGATGATGAAGGAGTCGTCAGTGATTCCGATGAGGTCACCTTCCTTCTGGAGAGGGAATCCGGTGGCGAGGACCTGAAGACCTCTAAGAGCTTGCTCCGGGCTGAGGATGGCCAGTGCCTCAACGACAGAATTGACGTGCGGTGTTGGAGGGTTGGAAGCATCCGGAGGGGGAAGGGAGGAGCCTTCTACGTCCTCTGGGGATGGGGTACTGAGAACCGTCGGGTCCGTTCCTGGAGCCTTGTCGAAGTCTGCATAGAGAACCGAATCCAGGGAGGAGTCAATGTCCGCAGACGCGAGGGCGGAGAATTGGTTGGACAGTGGAGGGGGGGTTAGGTGGTTGGTATGGGATTACATCTTTGACAGCTGAGTTGGTTTTGCTGGATTTGCCTTCGCTGGAATTGAATCTGGTGTAGGAGTTCGGTAAAGGATACAGGGGTGGTTGGACATTTTTTCGATGCTGGGTCCCTTTGGAATTAGGTTATATTCTCTCTGGTTTTCTTTCGAAGCTCCGGATGTAGGCGGAAGCAATGCTTCAATAAGTGGCCATGCAGATGGCAGTGAGTGCAGAAGATTATGTGATTGTCGTAGATGATTTGCTGAGTGTGAGTTTGGTTGCCAAGTTCTATGAGAATATGGTTTGGTGGATCTGAGGAGAGGTCGAGTTCCACGCATATCTTTGCGTAGTGTGCTTTGGTTAGGTTGCTTGTTTCTTCTGCGGTGGCCACGTAAGTCCCAAAGGAGTTGGCTATTCTCCTAAGAGCCGCTGGAATGAAGCAAATGAGGGGGAGATTGGGTAGGGTGACCCAGGCAGCGACCGTCGCGGAGTCTTCCTTAGTGTTAAAGTTTGCTGACCACTTGATTATCTTCATTTGGTGGGAGTCGATCCTCCCAGTTCCTTTGGACCATACCGTCCTGTGGTCCAGGTCGGAGGATAGGTGTAGCAAAATATGTCTCGGGTCGAGGGGGGCTACACTGTAGTCAGCATTTAGTCGCCAAGTGGCTATAACCTCTATGACCCTAGCGAGCTTGGGGCATCCAGATGAGAATTTGAGGACGAAAGAGAAAGGGAATGAGGTGGCCAGAGAAGAGATTTCATGGTCGGTGAAAGGCACCGTCGGCATGGTGGATGTCGGCAGGTAGTCGACTTCGGGTAGAGGAACGTCCGTGAACAGTAGCCCTTGTCTAGGGGTCCTGTCAGGCCGAAGGATGTCGGCAAAGGAAGGAGGCGGGTGATGAGATGCGTCAGGAGTAGGAAGGGCCAGAGGTGGGGATGCTCCCGAAGAAGTAGGGACCGAAGGAGGTCAGCTTGCGCCCATAGAGGGGAAGGGCTGGCCCTTGGGGATGCCAGGTTGCGCACAAACGAGAGCAGCACCCCCGCCCCCAGGGAGGGAGAGGGCAAGAGGAAGGGGATGGGGCGGCCCGCTGGAAGAGCCAGGGTGTGACGGGAGGCAAAACTGGGTTGCGCCCAGGGTGGGCGGGGATGCGCTCAAGGCAAGCACGCCAACGCTCAACTGGGTTGCTCCCAGGGGGCGAGGATGCGCTCAAGGAAAGTACGGCAATGCCAACGCCTGGCCGGAAAGGCCGGAGGATGGAGAGATCGGGAGCGACAAAGGGGCCCAGCAGACCGGCCGCATCAGAGAGCAACATCACATCTATGGGCACAGGTGGATCTGGCGAAGAGGGCGGAGGAAAGGTGGAGTAGGAAAGGGAGGGGACGAGGGAGGACTGGGGTGCGCCCCCTCCCGTCGCTAACGATCCCATCGGAAGAGGGACAGGGATGGAGCGGGAAGAGCCCGTGCCCGACGCAGACGAGGGAAGGACAGGGTGTAGGGGGTAGTCACGCCCATATAGGAGCGTAAAAAGTACTTCATAAGCCAAGTCAAAGAAGTTGAGGACTTCACGTATAGACAGACTTTACGCAAAAATCAAACAAAGTAAAACTCTACGCGAAGTACTTTACGCGAGAGCCATACTCAAAACTTTACGCGGGAGATAGGCTGTCCACATCGCATTTAATGCACGTGATACTGTTCTTACATAATCATTTTCTGACAGCGGATTGCACGGAAGCCGAGAAGATTTGATTTACACCAAACCCAACATTTGTCGTTTAATGTGCAGATGGGCTACTTTACGCACAAGAGACTGCTTCTTTTACGCACGAAAGCTATTCGAGCTTTTACGCTCAAGGCTGTTGTGCTCGTAGAGTTTATTTGAGCTAATTATACGCTCAAGGCTACTTTTCAGCCATTTTACGCAGGATGTATATTTTGGGTTATTTTACGCCCAGTCTGCTACTTTACGCAGGAAGTATATTTTGGGTCATTTTTACGCCCAATCTTTTCTGGCTACATGAGAACGTGGTCTGCTTACGTGACTTTCATGCCACAGTTATCGAAGAACGTGTGTATGTACTCTCCCTATTTTGTTGAAGTAGTGGGAAACGTGTCACCATACGTAGAGATCAAAACTCTACATGGGATGCGTGTCATCACGCGTAAAGGTTGAATTTTAATCGTGGGTGACAGTTACTTGTGTAGAGACCCAACTTTATTGCTTTTTATGCACAGAGGGTCTAGTCTATAAATAGACTTATTTTAAACACAGACATGATCAAGAGAGATACAGAGGAGGAAATTCTGAGAAAACTCATACTTTCAGAGTGATATTCCTAGAAGCATTTTTTTAACTTTTTCTCAAGAACAGGGTAAAGCAGAGCAGGAAAGCATTCGACTGTGCCATCAGTGGCGTTGTGTCGATACCTTTCTGGTGACTTAGTTCTTCCGATTGTTCATCTTCTTCAAGCAGTTTTCTTCATCATCATCGTATAATCCAAGGAACAAAGTGATCGTTCTCAGATCAGACTTCCATAGCAATACTTCCCAGAAACAATTTATACTTTTATACTTTTTCTCGTTTTCTTTCAAAAGCCAAATTTAGGCATTTTTTGTTTCACTTAACAAAATGGCGACTCTGCTGGGGAAGACTTTCTCCTCTGACGAGAAAGTAATTGCTCAATATGATGATGTGTCGGTCGGATGGACAAAGAAGACTCTCGTCGTTTAATTCGATCGGACTGCTTACGAAGAAATGCTCCGAACTGGGGGTAGTACTCGCTGCTCCAATGTTCAAAAATCGTGGAAGGCGCAAAAAGTTTGGATTCCTAAGTCCAAAGCATCCTCTGATCTCCCTGCTGTCTCTGAAGGCAAGAGAATCCTTCCCACTCCTGTTGTGGAGGCTCCCGTCTGTGACGAGACAGTCTCTACTTCAGTGATGCGCCCCGGGCGTAAAAATCATTCTCCCGTCTGTGACGTGGTAGACTCCCAAGTTTTACGCTCTGTGCGTAAAAACCAGTCTCCCGTTTGTGATGTGGTAGACAACCAAGTTTTACGCTCTGTGCGTAAAAATCAGTCTCTCGTCTGTGACGTGGTAGATACCCAAGCTTTATGCTCTATGCGTAAGGGTAAATCTCATGTCTGTGATGTGGCAGATATTTATGTTTTGCGCTCTACGTGTATAGGTAAATCTCCTGTCGGTGATATGGTAGATAAAGTTCACAATGATGCCTTTGCATCTAAAGTAAATTTGCCTACACGCATGCAGCGTAAAAATATGAATCATATTATTGGTAAAACTTTAGTTTTTCAGCAACAACCTTCTTATACTTTTTTACGCAAGGTACCAAACCTTCAGATTACGCGTAATGCTGATGGAGTCTTTTGTGCACAAAAATCTCAAGATTTACGCACGCAACTCCAGGCGCGTAAAAATGTGCAGTTTGGTTCTGCTAATGCAGCCAATAATCTTCTTTATACACAAGGGACTAAATGTTTTTCTGTCCCAAATATAATAAAGAAGACGACTCCTTCTACTCATTTTGATTTACTCGAGTTGCTCGTACAAAAGCGTAAAAACAAAAAATCTCCTGTGACACTCCTCCAAGAAAATCACCATTGTGAGTATCACCAGATCATAATCAAATGTTGCTGTTCGGCTTCTAAACGGTCAGTTTTTGATCGATTAAGCTATAATGTGCCTCAGCAATCAGTTGATGATCAAGAACATGAGTTGTCCTATGCTTCAGTCAATATGGCATCTCATGTTAATAGAGTACGACATCCAAGACGTAATTCGTCTCGGACTCCTACCCCATAACAGTTCAACCGACTTCTTGATAGTTTTGAAGGGGTGTATCAGCATACCCGATCAAGAAGTCAAAGATAGTTGCAATCTTCAGATTCAGAAGCTGGGGATACCCAGTCTTTGAGTCAGAAACTGATAGTGTTGATTCATATCTTTACACCAATCCCTCTGTATGTTCAAGGGAGGTTGAATCCTATGCTATCGGAGATGAACCAGAGACGTCAACAGCTAATACAGAACAACGTCTCTCTGCAGTTGAGCAATCACTAAAGGACATGCTCGCCATGATGTAAAGTATGCATCAAATAATAATGACTCAGCAAACTATTCAGCCGGCAGTAGTAACACCGGTGCAGGTAGCAGCACAAACTCAAGATAGTCAAGGGGTTGATATACCTTTGAATAATCTTAATCAAGAGCCTGCTGTCAATCAAAATTCTGCATATCCAGATCTTCTTATTCCAGAAGATGTACCACCTCCGGTGGGAGTTACGGTACATCCAGTAACTATTCAATCGAATGTGTTTCCTCAAACTAGTGAAGCCATTCAAGCAGTACGTGAGTTAAAAGCACAGTTTGAAGTTCTGAAGCACAAGGATCAGCTCCAGAGGTTAGGGATTAAGCAACCTTATCCTCCTTATTGGAATGATGTACCCTTTTCTCCAAAATTCAAGCCATAATCGATGGTGTTGTTTGATGGAAAGGCCTCTCCCAGTCAATATATCAATTATTTTGATATTATGACTGTACATTTGCAAAAGAATGATGCTCTTCTCACCCGAGTTTTTATTGGGTGTTTAACGGGTTCAGCATACGACTGGTATCGCAGTCTTCCCAACAATTGCATATCGTCTTTTGACGAGTTTAAAGCTGTATTTCTCTCCCGTTTCTATGAAAGAGGCATGGACATGAATATATCCTCCTTAATAGAAATTAAACAGAAAGAGAAAGAAGATACTCGGATGTTTATTGAATGTTTTCGACAGGAAACTTTGAAGATGCCTCCTGGTATGCCAGATTCAGCATTGATTGACACATGCAAAATGAATCTGCGACCAACCATTGCTGTCTTTATGAGCTCTCAATTAACAGATTGGGCCTCATTCATTATAGCAGTATTTTCAGCCGAGACCAATGGTAGATTAGCTCGTGAACATGGGATGATCTTTGCCTCAGAAGACAAAGGAAAGAAAGCCTCTTCAGGTAATAATTCCGGCAATCACAATGGGAAAGGGAAGGAAACCCTAGTGGTTATTCTTTCAAAACCTAAAACGACGCCAAATAATCAGGAGTCTTCCAAACCAAAAGAAGAATATTCTTTTAATGACAGTGATATCCCAGGGATATTCTAATATCTTGTGAAGAGTGGCAAACTCCAGACTTTAGAGCCAAAAAGACCTAATGAGGTGAATCTGACCGACAATCCCAAGTATTGTATCTATCATAGATACATAAATCATCATACCAAGGCTTGTTATGTTTTAAAGAATAAAATCCAAGAGTTGATAAATGCTAATGCCATCGCTTTAACCAATGATGAGCATACAGTAACAACTAATATAATTTCTCTTCAATTTGGAGGTTTTCCTCTACAGTAAGTTCCAGATAGGATTGTCCCAATTCCTAAGACAACAATGAAGATTGTAAATCTCCCGCCAACTAGAGAGCAAAGTGAAGGACTATTGCCTCTCACATTAAAAAATGGTGAAATCATGTGGGTACATCCTGACTTAGTACCTTAATTGGAAGATGAAGGTAAAACTTCAAAATCTAAGAAAGGTTGAAAAGTTAAAACCTACAATATGATTTCTCATGTTGTTACTCCAGATCATGATGATTTGGATCATCTTTGGAATGGAATTCCTTTGGAGGATAGGCTGAGGGGTTTGAATATATGTCCTCCAAGTTTGTCTCCTCCTATCAAGCTCAAACTTACTCATCGGCAATGGTTAGTAATAAATAGTATCCCCTTATACAGGGCACAACAAGTCTTTGTTGCTTATGAGAAAGCTCCTGTAGGGATTTTTTCTCCTGTCCCGTGTACTCCTACTCATGTGGCTACAGAGGTCTGTCTTCCTTCTTCCTCTGTTAAACCATCTATTGAAAGTCCGCTACCTACTCACATGCATAGTCAAAAATCAGTCCATCTTATGAAAAAGATGGGCTATAACTTTCAAATGACGGAAGGCTTGAACTATGATAAAGGAATACGACTTCTTTTACAAATTTAAGGTCAAAAATCCACTGTTGGATTGGGTTTTGAGGTCCCTCATAAAAATCCTCGCAAGAAGAAGACTAAGGGAAAGAAGAACAAAACCTGTCATATGGTACTTCATTCTCCTGAGTCTGAAGAAGAAACCTTCGCTGGTACGAGATCTGAGAAAGAGTACCACAAAGATTATGAGGGAACTTCTAAAGAAGCGAAGGACGTAGTTGAAACACTACCAGCTCAACCATCTCCTGTTCCAGCTGAGTCAAGACCTTCTAAGCCATCTGTGGTTGAAAAAGGAAAACAGAAAGCAGTACGCTTTGACGTCCCATTGAAATCTGCTTCAAATCAAGGGGTAGTGATAAAACCCTACAAGTTCGATATTCTAGCCCAACTAGCTAACACCCCGGCTAGACTTTCTATCTTTGAATTGCTTCATCTTTCTAAAGAAAGTCAAGAAACTTTGAGCGAAGCTTTGCTACAAGTAGATTCATGCTTAGCTCAACTCAAGAGTCCTGACAATATACCAGTGTCGTGTCCACAATGTCATAGTATAATGGAAATAATTTCTAACATTACCTTCACACAAGAAGATATGTTGTTGAAGCATAATAAGCACGACAGGCCTTTGTGTTATACAGGGTATATTGAATCTACTAAAATTGACAGGATTTATATTGATCCTGGGTCTTCTATTAGCATTATTCTTTAGAGTATGCTACGACCCTTGAGAATTCCTACTAGTGATTTGACTTACACTAGTACAACAATAGTTGGTTTCAACTCTGGAAAGAGTAAACCATTGGGGAAGATTCGTCTGAAGATTCAAATTGGTGATCTTCCAACTATGACGACTTTTTATGTTATCAACTCAGATGTATCTTACAACATCCTCCTTGGAAGACCGTAGATACATGAGCATAACATTGTGCCTTCAACTCTCCACCAATGCTTCAAGTATGTTGATTCTCACCTGTAAAAGATCAATCTGTCTTAGAAGATCCTCCGAAAGATCAACCTTTGAAGATTAAAGTCAAAGGTCGAATCCAACCCCAACCTGTCAATGACGAACCTTTGGTGATGAAGGTTAAAGGAAGAACTCGAGCTTCGTCTGAGGAATCAGTGAGTATTCCAGTCAAGAGCCAAGTTCAACCACTCATGATCAAGGTCAAGGGACGTACTTCTCATACAAATGATCCAGAACCACTGATTATCAACCTTGGCTAGTCTACGCTGAAGACGGATGATGGTCCGTTAATGATCAATCTAAAGCATAGTAGTCAGTTTGTAAATGATGTAAATATTGATCATTCTGTACTTTCTAATATCAATGAAGATTTTCTTTTGGAGTATATGGCTGTCAAATTTATTGAAAGAATGACTTTATCTGCTGATAATCAAAGTCATCAACATAAAAATGACATAAATACAGAGGAAACCTTATATATTAATTGTAAGGAAAATTCTTTTCCTTCTCATGTCGATGTTGGACCCTATGCTCAAATGTTCCTAACATCTTCTCCTTATCTTCTACCTGTAGCCTCATCATCACAAGCTTGTGTAACTTGTAGATGTCACGAAGAATCTTATTTTGTGATCCCGTCCAATAAAAAAACAAGTGCCAAATCGTGTTTGGCCTGGCTAGAAATATCCCTGTTACTCAGACAGATGATCTCAGAGAGAAAGATAAAGAAAGAATCCGAATTGACAAATATAGTCAATAATCTCTTAAGATTATCCAGAATATGGGATATGATTTGAAAACTATGATGGATCTCAATCAAGGCAAAGGTAGACGGTTACCATTATGTGGTGATCAATTTTACCAAAAAACTCGTCATGGGTTGGGATATGATCCATCCCACATGTTTAATGAAGATATACAAGAAGAATTTTCTTCCAGTTCTTCACAATCCTCAGATTCTGAAGAAATCCAGTTCATCGAATCTGATACATCCCACATGTATAAAGAAGATATGGAAGAAGAATTTTCTTCCATTTTTTTACAATCCTCATATTCTGGAGGAAACCATTATGATGAATCTGAGTGTGTACTCTCAATCAACATGGTTCAAACTGATGGTGAATCTGAGCCATTTGAAAATGACCCTTGGGCACAACAAATGGACACTCAATGGGAGCTTCATTTTGAACAGCGACAGCCACCTACAGAAGATGAAATTGTCCAGATTGACGTTGGAGACGAAATTACGTCTAAGCCAATATTCATCAGTAAAAACCTTTCTGAAGATGAAAAGGAAGAGTTGATAAAGCTGATTAAAGAATATATTGATAACTTTGCATGGAGTTATGAGGATATGCCGGGTCTAGGTCCTAAAGTAGCTACTCATAAACTCAATATTCTTCCTAATGCCAAACCTGTAAAACAACAGCAGCGACATTTTTGACCGGATATGATGGATGTAATTGAAGCAGAAGTCAAAAAGCTGATCACATGTGGCTTTGTTCGTGAAGAACAACACCCAGACTGGGTTGCCAACATTGTTCCTATTATGAAGAAGAATTGAGAAGTTTGAGTTTGTATAAATTTTCGAGATCTTAATGCAGCTTGTCCAAAAGACAAAATTCTACTTCCGATTATCAATGTCATAATAGACAACACATGTGGTTTTGAACGCATGTCTTTCATGGACGAATTTTCAGGATACAATCAAATTAAGATGCATCCATGAGATGAAAAGCATACCGCTTTTCGTACATCCCTTGGAGTTTACTGCTATACGGTTATGCCATTTGGTCTAAAAAATGCCGGTGCTACTTATCAACGGTCCATGAGCAATATCTTTCAAGAACATCTACGAAAAATAGTTGAATGTTATGTAGATGATATTGCTGTCAAAAGTCGATCAAAAGATGATCATATTCAAGACTTAAAGACAGTATTTGAGTTGACGCGTCATCATCAACTGAAGATGAATCCCACTAAGTCTTTCTTAGGGGTTTCTAGTGGCAAATTTTTGGGATTTGTCATCACTTCTCAAGGTATCCATGTTGATCCTGATAAAATTAAAGCAATTCTTGAAATGCGTTCTCCACGCAATCTAAAAGAACTCCGTGGCTTTCAAGGTCGCATTGCTTATATCAGAAGATTTATATCCAATCTTTCTGGAAGATGTCAATCTTTCTCTCGTCTATTAAAAAAAGGTGTATCATTTGTTTGGGATGAAGCATGTTAGAAAGCCTTCAATGACATCAAGCAATACCTTACAAATCCACCTGTTCTGGTACCTCCAGTGGTAGGAAGACCATTTTTGCTATATGTTCGAGCCTTAGATTATTCTCTTGGTGCTCTTCTTGTACAGAAAAGTGATAAGGGCCACGAACAGGCAATTTATTATCTTAGCCGAATGATGGTTGGAGCTGAACATAGGTATACTCCTGTGGAAAAAGAATGTCTGGCCTTAGTTTTTGTCGTTCAAAAGATATAACATTATGTGTCAGGGCAGACTATTCATGCCATCTCCAGAATAAATCCTATTCGGGTATTGATGAGAAAGCCTAACATCCTTAACTCCAGATTAGCTGCTGGACAATGTTGCTTACTCCTTATGACATGATCTATGTACCTCAAAAATCAGTGAAGGGTCAAGCATTAGCTGATTTCTTAGCTGCTCACCCTATACCTGAAACATTTAAGCTGTATGAGGACATTCCAGATGAAGTCGTAGATTGTAACATGACTTTGAAGGATGATATTTGGTAACTATATTTTGATGGAGCATCACGGGTTGGACCTAAAGGCAATATTATCGCCGGAGTAGGCATCGTCTTGGTCTCTCCTAATAAAATGGTCATATACCGTGCTTATTCTCTTAATGAACCATGCTCCAATAATGTGGTAGAATATAATGCTCTGCTAATTGGTCTTTAAGTAGCAAAACAATTGGACATTGAGTTCTTGGAAGCTTATGGTGATTCTCAACTGTTTGTTAATGAGGTTAAAGGGACATATGAAGTCAGAAATCCTGATCTCATTCCCTATCGTCAAGTGGTAATCGAATTGGTCCTTTCATTCAAAGGGTTCTTCATTGAATTTATACCACGTTCTCAAAATTTGGAAGCTGATGCTCTTGCTAGTTTAGCTGCAAACTTAGCTATTCCAATTAGAAGACAAAACACCATTACTTTGTTGGATAGAGATCTATTCTGTGTAAAGAATAATTTGCATATCGAACAAAGTTATACTACAGAATCAAGTCCTCAACAAAGAGATTGGAGAAGTTCGTTTATTGATTATGCGGTCCATAGGATTTTACTTGAAGATCCAAAAGAAGCTGCATCAATCAAAAGACGATCATTTCGATTCTACTATGATTCTTCTTTGCATATGTTATACCGTCGTTTATATGATGGACTTTTGCTGCGTTGTCTCTCTGAGAGTGAAGCTAAATAAACACTCCGTGAGGCTCATGATGGTGTCTGCGGTGCTCATCAACCGGGTCCGTAATTACAGGACCGTATTCGAAGAATGGGATATTATTGGCCTTCCATGATAGCAGATGCTGTGGATTATGCCAGATGGTGTAAATCATGTCAGATTCATGCTGATTTTATTCATCAACCATCTGAATTCTTACATCCTACAGCAGCTTCTTGGCCCTTCGAAGCTTGGGACAAGGATATTATTGGTCCGATTAACCCTCCTTCCGTCAAGGGACATCGGTTTATCTTGGCTATAACCGATTACTTTTCTAAATGGGCAGAAGCGGTTCCCCTTGTTGAAGTGAAAACATCCAATGTGGTTAGCTTCATTAAACACCATGTTATTTATCGTTTCGGGATTCCCCGAAGGATAATCCATGATAATGGACTATAATTTGCCAGTCAGGCGTTTTATCGATTCTGCGATAAAAATCGAATCCAGAATATAGCTTCTACGACTTATAATCCAGCTGCTAACGGTTTGGCCGAAGCTTTCAACAAGATAATTATTAAACTTCTCAAAAAGTTTGTCTCTTCTAACAAACATGATTGGAATGAGAAACTTGAAGAATGTTTATGGGCTTACCGAACGACAGTCCGAACTCCTACTGGTTTTACACCATTCTCAATGGTTTACGGATGCGAGGCTGTTCTTCCACTGGAAATCCAGATTCCATCTCTTAGAATAGCCATTGCTAATGAGCTAAACTTAGAGAATAATGATCGCTTACGACTCTAAGAACTTGAAGGATTGGACCAGAAGCATCTTCAAGCACAACAGCATATTGAGCTATATCAAGCCCGCAGATCTCGAGCCTTCAATCGTAAAGTTAAAGAGAGGGTATTCAAAGTCGGTGAGCTAGTTCTAGCTTCGAAGATCGATGGTGATGACTCATAAGAGCAAAGAAAAATTCCAAGCAAAATGGGAAGGTCCTTATGTAGTCGAGACGGTCTTCTCTAATGGTGCCTATAGGTTGTCTAAACCTAATAGAGATTTGCTCATGATGCCAATTAATGGAAAATTCTTGAAGAAATATTATGTCTAAATTTTGTCTTTATTCTCCAGCTACCAATGTTTGGTTAAGCTGATTATTTGTCTCTTAAAAGAGAATTTTGATCTTCTGTCTTACCAGCTGATTAAAAAAAGATTTATTATTTATCATGTTCTCATGACCTCTGAATAAATATTAAGTTTAACACTTTTCTTATCTATCATGTCCATATAGCCTCTGAATAGATATTAATCTATTTTTTTTGAGTTGTTATGATCTGTCACGTTCATATTACCTCTGATAGTATTGTACACTCTAAAAAGAAAATAAGATTCATTATCTATCATGTCCACATTACCTCTGGATAGATATAATCTATTGAGTTTAGAAGACTTGTCATGTCCATATTACCTCTGATAAGTATTTTCTATCTCATACCTATTATTTAACTTCAAAATAAATGATAGGGTCACAAAACAAATATTTCATTCATTTCTTGAAAATATTACAGAATGAAAAGACAGAAGAATACAAAATTCTGTATTGAATACAAAAATGCCTAAGACGGAGCAGATACATCTTTGAGCAGTTTTTGCAGCTCCGCCAAACGCTTTTCACGAGAGCTCAACACAGTTTTGGTAGCTACGGAGCGTCGAGCTTCGGTAGTACAGATATAGAAAAGTTCAGTAAAAGTAACTATCATCTTATCCTTGGCTTCATCAAGGGTTTTGATGGTTGCTTCAGCACCGAAGACTTGTTCCTCCAAAATAGAACTCTGTGTCAAGTGTATGTCTCGGGCTGTGATCAACTGCTCCTTCTCCGCCTTCAAGCGAGCCAATTCTGCCTCAACTTCACGAATTCTGTTATTATGTTGATGAATTCTCATATTTAAAGTTTCATAGGCTTCTCTCTGAATATCCAACTGAGGTTTAGCTTTAGCCAAAAAATCTCTTTCTTTGGCGACTTTGATGCTGTACTCTTGGAGAGATTCATTGAAAGTAGTCTCCCGAGCGATATATTCAGTTGATAAAGCATCATACTCGCTTTGGATGAGACTTTCAATAGTTTTACTTGATAGCCTTAGATATTCTCTAATGGGCTGTTCAAGTCCCTCAACTACCTTCTCCAATGCTGCTGTTCTCTCTGCATCATTGAATATGGTGACATTTCTGATCGTGAGAGCAATAGTAGCCTTCAAGCTTTCATAATTAAGGCCTTTCTTTAAGACCATCTTGATTAAGGCCGCTAAAGTTTTATAGAAGGTTTTAGTATGGATCTCAACTAAGAGATTCATTTCTACATTCGAGCTCGGAGTGGCAGCGAGCTCTACCAGATCCCTTTTCTGAAGACTAGGAGCAGATATTGTTGCTTTGGTAGCAGACTGAGATGAAGTCAATGTTGTCGCTGCTACCATGGCTAACTGATCCTCAGGAGCTTTAGAGGCCATATTTTTAGCACTTTTTTGGATCATTACTCCAGCCATTTCTGGAGTCGAAACTATTTGAGTTTTAGTGGCGGTAATTGTTGCGGGAGGAATGGTGATTATAGTGACTGATTTCGGTTAAGACACTGTCTTCTTAGGAACTTGTGCTGGATCAGTAGAAATAACGGAGGATGCTATTACAACATCTCCAGTTTCAGTTGATGAGTTGACCATATCTTTATCACCTTCATAGGCTACCGGCTCTTCAAGCTCTGGGAGTACTTCAGTTGTAGTTGGTTCTTCTACAACTATTTTTTCATTGAAATCTGTTTCTTCTGCAGCAGTCGCTTCTTCATCAGTAGTTGGTTCTTCTGCAGTTTGTTCTTCTTCTCTGTTTTCAGCAAGAGAAGGCAATTTTAACTGAGACTCTACCACAGGCTCTTGTTGTATCTCTGTGGATGGAGAACATTCCTCTTGGACAGTATCTTCTTCTTCTTTCGAAGAAGAACTCTCTTCTTCAGATTCCATGTGTTCTACATAAATAGCTTCTTGAGGAGGAGAAGGAGCCACATACTTTGCTATAATGATAACACCTACAAAAATTAAGCAAAATAAGTTAATATACAAATCATAATATATAATTTTGTATAGATTTTTTTGTAATTTATATTTACCTGGAGTAGGTGTAGGACGTGCCAAAAGTTCGTCATAATCTTGATCTCAGTCATCATCATCGAAGGCAAGAGGCGGTTCATCCGATGAGATGAGCTCTGGATCAATAGTATGTGTAGTGACGGTATCCTCAATAGCTTTCGCCTTTTGTGGCAAAGTCAGATGAAGTGATGAGCTGAGACGTCCAGGAGATAGGAGCCCTACAGCTTTTGTTGATGTTGCTGGTTGGGATGCCGAAGATCCTTCTCCAGGATGAGCTGAAGAAGATACAATGTGTTGAGGCTCCTCGACTGGAGTGTCGCTCTCTGGAGTAGCGGCTCTCTGTCTAGAAGGCCCTTTGACAGTGACCTTCTTCTTCTCTGGGAGGGTAACAGCTGTACCTAATTTTTGCTTCCGGGTTTTGCTGATAATAATTGGTCCTGCAGCTATTTCTCCAGCTTCCGTAGGGATTACTTCCAGATACTCGTCTGGAACAGCAGCGTCATCGGGTATGTCTGAAGGTACCCTGACTGGTTCTTCGGCGTTCCCTTCCTTGGGCCATCGAAGACTCCGCTTCATATTGTAGCCATGTACGAAGGAGCGAATGGATGCATAAAAGCGAGTATACGTGTGAAGTATTCGTAGCTTGGTTGTACTTGTAGCAGTTGATACTCGGAATTTAGCACCGGTACAAGCAGTGCTAAAGTATCTCCATGCTCTTGCACCATCAATTAGCTTCCCATAATGGTAGAAGCTGGTGGAGGGATTACCAACGTGAAGTTGGTCATATCCAAACTGACAAGCGAACCGACTTGGTAGATACGGTTCGAACGCACAGTTGTCTTCATTCCTATACATCAGATGTGAGGGTCTGATGCACATTAGCCATTTAAAAACTGGCACAGGCAATGAAGTTCTCCCTTCCCCTCTATCTTCAAATTTTACACCGAGGCAGTTGGCTGGAACTTGTGGTCATGTACAGAAATAGTTTCATCCATGAGAGTTGTTTAGTACTGCCCGGGTGTCTACCACTGTAGTTGCAATCCACGTGGCTTTATTGAATTTTTGGAGGAAGACCTCTGTATTATCTCCGGGGCAAGGTGGCAATAAACTGCAGTTATGATACAATAGCCAGCCCATCAGATAAGTATAGGGCATCTCTACCCTAGGGAAATCTCTTCAGTGAGGAGCGTTGTTGATTAATTCATCACCAAAGGTCCGCAAACCTGCATTTATTAGACACACCATTGCCGATAGCAGGTTGATTATGGCATTGAACACCAAACGTACTGTCGGCCACAATACGTTTTGGTGAATTCTGTCAGCTGTGCTAATCCCTGGCACGACCCATCTTCGCAGCCACAGAGAAAGAAAGCCTGCCAGCAAGGCTTCCCTTGAGATCTTCTGACTGCCATGCCTCAGGTAGCTTATGGTTTTAGTCCCCACAGGGATGTCTCCTGTCTTAGTGGACAGATGTCACGACCCGCACCCACTGTGAGGGTACGAGTGCGTAACAACGCCCAGCCTACACCGCAGTGTCGGCGGTAGAACGTTGTCCAATGTTACTATCTAACTAGCAACTCACGCAATTATAATGTACTCGTCATGATCAACTCCGAACGGAGGACAAGTATAAGATATTGTAACTCAATCACAGTCTAAGCACGATAAGATAAACACAGAAGAATTAACTAAGAATAGAAGGACAAATACTAAATAATAACAACTCTCAACAAATCTCAAATACTATACAAATCTCAAATCTTCTATAACAAATTCAACATGAAAACATATGCTAGTCTACCAAACTAAATCTCGATCACTCCTGAGTGTCGGGGCCAAAGGTAGTCATCCCGTCTCCGGGTCCATAATATGTAGGGCATGTATCCTCAGGGCAATTATCTGTAAAATTTCAACAGGTCCAGTCAGGACAGGAACGAGTACAACTCATCAAGAAATCCCAATTAAATGACAGAGAACTACAAAGCAGTTATAAGCAGTTATATTGATGAAACATGGCAGTTTTATACAGGTAACTATATAGAGAACAGTTAAGGTACAAAGAAAGGAAAGTAACTAAACAAGAAGAGAAGCATGGCAATAAAGACTGTAAAATATAATCTAGTTGAACTAGAGTAGCATGATATAAGTCCAGACTGTAATATAGACATGTGTAACTCCAATGTAAGTCCAGTGCAAGACGAATCTAATACAAGATGAATCCAGTACGGGACGGTTCCAGTCAATGTGTTCAATGATTCCAGGGTGAGTCCAGCTTATACTCTAACAGCGTGTTTTAAAATATCGGGATCGACATGTGAACGGCTGTAGGTAATACGGCACACCGCACACTCGGCCAAGTGTGGGATGGCTATTGTTCCAGTATAATTCCAAGGGAGTGGTTCCAGTATTTGGGTATGTTCACATGCCTATTCCAATATTTCCCCGCCCAGCAAGTATACGTGAATCCATAATCCGACACGAAATAGGTATAAGTCCAGCCAGTACAAGAATGGTTCCAGTAAACGATTCCAGGGTGGTTCCAGTAAATGATTCCAGAAATAGAGGCCAGACATAAATAAGTGAGTGTCGCAAGAAATGGATCCAGCAATATCAAATCGTGTTTGAAACAGAGAATCAGATAGAACTAGCTACAACTGAAATATAGTAAACGACAAGTAAATGGAAGAACTATCAGAGAATGTACTCGCCTGATACTCTGAAAAGAGTAGTATAATATCAGATGTCTGCGACAGAGTCACAATATCCTAAACAGAGGAATACAGGTTATAATATATTTAAAAAAATAAGGTAAATGAAGTCTACGATGCAATCTACATGAATTCTAGGTCAAACTAGGTCAAAGTCAACTCTTGGTCAACTCTGGTCAAACCAAGTCAACTACACTAGTCAAACTAGGTCAATTGGTCACATCTAGACTCAATGTTGACTTTTGGTCAACTCCAATCAACTACACTGGTCAAACTAGGTCAACTAGGCCACTCCTAAGTCAACCAAGTCTCACTAAGCCTAGCCAAGCCTAGTCTAGCACGCACTCACACACAACTACAGAGCTAACACAAGCTATCAACACAAAATACATATATACATATATGCACACAATGTATATAATTATTTATATAGGCTATTGCCTAGCATTCAATGTAGGGTACAAGTCATATATGCATATACAATGGGTGAGTGGGGATGTCTCATTTATAGCATACAAGGTATATAGTGTATATATCTATATAAGGGGGTAACATGTATTCATATATCCCAATACTACCTACTTGCATACATATGTGCACTCAAATTATGAATTTAACATGCATGAATGCATAGTATAGCTATATGCATATAGAGGGTCTAGTGTGTTGTCAAGCAAGGGGAGTGAAGAGGGTTCTAGGGCATATGCCTGTGTGTGCTAGTGTGGTAATATACACATGTGTGTATAGTGTTTAATGATGTGTGTATGTGTAATGTCAATAGCTTAGGTGTGTTCACAAGGGTGCAGGAATTGTTTGTGAAACAAGGTGCTCTCAGGGACTTAGTGTGTGTGTGTGCTACACCAGGGAAAATTAGTGTCTTAGTGAAGGGGTAACCATGTGTGTGAGGGTTTGTAACAGGGTGTGTGTGTGTATCCTGAAAACAAGAGTGTGTTAGGATGATACATAGCTAGCTAATAGGGTATCAAGGAGTGTATAAGGCCCTGTTCTCAGGTTATGGGTATGTGTGAGTGTCACATGAGTGAAGTTAATGTGTCAAAAGTGGCACGTGCTTGTGTGTGTGTGTGTGAACCATTGTGTTCTCTGTGACAGTGAACAAATGGAGGATGTGTCAATGACAGTTGCCAAATGTTCAGTTAACAGGGAATTCAAATGACAGTTGTGTAGATGTGAGTGAACATGAGTGAATGGCAATAGGTTGACAGGAATCAGATTTTAGGGTGGCAACCTAGGCTAGAGTGTGAACATATTGTAGTGTGTATGTGACATGAATTAATGTGTTAGATAGTGGATTGACAGAAATTCTTTCCAGGATACTGAAAACAGTGGTGTACGAGTGAATCTTAGGAATGTTCAGTGTCTAGAATTTAGTGAATGGTGCACTAAACACAGGCTAAAGTTTTCAGGACAGGGAACAAAATGACAGTTTGGTTAATCTCAGGATACACACAATTCAAATGACAGTTTTCCCTATAACAGTCCAAAGCCAATTGAAACCCAATGAATCCTAGCTCACAGGGAACCAATCATTCAATCTAATACGTATGTAACTAAATTAACATGGAAATTTAGTCATTAACAACAGTTAAAACAAAATTTAATTTCAGAAACCGAAACAGTGTACTGTGTATCAGTCCACACAACCCATTCCAACATCGAAATCCAATTCTCAAGTGCCAAAACCAAATCTAACTTGAAAATTCATCCTAGCAGTAGCTAGGACACTTGTAGGTGATTCAAACTTGACAATTAAACATCAATATCAGTTTAGAAGAGGGCTGAAAAGCTCAGGAGTTAATATCAGTATCAGACTGTTTGGTTCAGTCTAATCCACTGCTCAAAACACCCTTCGAATCCAATTTTCCTAATACAAACCATAACCCAATATTCAGTAATCTATTGCACTTGTGTAATAGTTAAATATGTAAATTAACATAAAAATATTTCAGTTAAAAAAATAATAGGGAATAATGTCCAGGTTTGGAAAACTGGTATCGCGTATCAATCAATTGGGTAAATTGAAATTCGAACATTAAAACTCATTAATATGATGAAAAAAAGGTTGGTAAACTAAGTGTCGAGTATACACATGTCATGAACCCCATCCGTGTCCAACCAAGTGGACACAGCCGTGTCCAAACGACCACACGTACACAGACACAGAACCGTGTTCAGGAAGTGTCGTGCACGCGTGTGTCTCACTCTAGGACACGACACAGGGGACGACACGACTCGTGATCGTGCCCACGTGTCCGCCTAGGGTAGTGCTAGGTGTCTAGGGTCCTGTATTGAGTCGGGGTCGTGTCTAACTTATAGGGCCGTGTCAGTGGCCAAATCCCACGCGTGCACAGCGCGCGCGCGGCTAGTACGGCCAGTGCGAGGAGGATTTCTCCTCGCACACTGCACCATATGATCCCATCTTTTGGGAGGGTGATGGCAGATGATGCCCCAAGCCCCTCGCCAAAAATAGCATGTCCACGTGTCATGTGTCAGAAGTTATTGACCCCATGATGCAGGACACAATATATGGTTCTGTCCCCACGTGTTCGTGTCCCCGTATGGACACGACACGACACCAAAATTAGGAAATAAACACAGAAATCAATAAGCAAACCCTAGATCTAGGATTCTATTCAAATATATTTCAAAAATTAGAACAAAATGTTGGTTGAGGCATTACATCAAACACCTAACCTATCAAATGGATACGTGTCCGATACGGACACGAAATCGATACGAATTTGGCTCAAACTCCAGGGACAGCTAGGGGACTCCTAGATCTAGCCCTAAATGCAAAAAAAAACAGAAATTTAATACAATTAGAGATGTTTTACCTATGGATGCAAATAGCAAGAAAAAGCTCCAAATGGGGGGTTCCTCCTTGCTAGCAAAATGCTCCCAAATTGTCCCAAAGCTGGGATTAAACCCCAAAATCAGAAAATAGGAGAGTATTAGGTTCTAATGCAACTAACTAGGATTAAAAAGGAATTAAAATGAATTTTCTATGAATTTCTAAAGTTGGAGATTTACCTCTTTCTAAACTTGAGATCTATTTCCAATGGAGGCTAACCCAAAATGATGGAGGAATTAAATAGGGTGGGATTCCCTAGGTGGCTAGTCACAAGCTCAAAATTCAGGGTTAGGGTTCACTAAATGGCCCATAGGCTTAAGTCATGATCAATTAAATAATTAAGCCATAAGTCATTGTCATGCCCCAAAACCAGAATACTGGAGAGCGGGGGCGAACATAGCCAGCTACGTATATTGAAATAAAGTCCATCTCGCTATACGGTTACGGCTGTCTAGATATGAGGGTTTACTACAAGCCAACGGTCTCTTAAGGTCAAGCCTATTGTCTCAATCTCAAGCAAGTAATATAATTACAAGATGTTTGACCACCAAATATACAATAAAAGGCATCCCAAATATTACATATCAGCTGACCATGAAGCTAGTCGTACAAAATACTAGGAATAGCAAGAGTTAAGTCATACATGATCAACCCTAGGATTTGTTAATCATGTTTACAGCCCGTAGGCAGACAGTAAGTAAATGCATCGAGCTAACAGGTGCTCGTCGGCTAAACACCTCAAAAGAATAATTTACAATAGAGTGAGAGAAACAAAATAGAAAACCCACTCGTAGCTCGGGTTCCTTCTAGTCGCCACCATCGGGCTTGAGGTTCGGTAGATCCTCGGGTGCTGCTCCGAAATCTGGCCACACAAAACCAGCTGGGTCAAACCCCAGAAAGAGCAAGTGCCACAAAGGAGGCCACGAAATAAGAACAAAACCAGCGTATCAGAACATAATAAAATGAAAAAAAAGTACATGTAATAAAAGTACAGCAGGACAATAAGCGACCAGGGACATAAAACCCTTCCGGGAGCCAGATTACAACCCGTAAACTAAACAAGGACCGGGGTTGTAACCCTTCGCCTGAATAGCTCCTTGTCTCTACCCAATTATTGTTACAGCAAGTAAAACAATCATGTTCAGGAGTACCAAGGTACAGGGACTAGACAAGACTTAGACAGGGCTAGACATCATCCATTCACAAGCGGCCAAGCAATACTACGGCTTACTACTTTAACTAACTAGGGTTATCACAAGCCTAATTACTAACAAGATGCAATGAGAATTTCCCAGTCCCAAGCCCTGCAGACCATCCAGTTATCCTTCCGCGGGTTGAGAGTATGGGTGGGTACATCGCCTCGAAGACGATATACCCTTAGGTGACTTAGAGGGTGCAACACATGACAGTGTGCTGGAAATGTGCTCTACTCGTCGGCAAGCTACAAGTCCAATTAAAGCGCCCAGATAACGAGACTGCCTGTGACTGGAAATTCTCCATGAACTATAGTTAGAACTAGTCATTAGCCTAATCCATGTTCAGTACGAATCCCCGACCGTGGGAAACCAGGGAGTCACGTCCTAGACATGATGCAAGACAAGACAAGTGGATTTCACAAGCAAGCAAGCAGGAACACCCACGGTGTCAGAGTTGGTTATACAAGTCAAGTTCGACCAGTTATCAAGTCGAGTCAAGGCAGGTCAAGTTACAAGTTACAAGTTACGAGTCAAGAGTGCGCCGCCACGGGCCACTATCAAGTTATCTGGTTACAGAGATTAATCATGAATCACAGGTTACAAGTCAAGAGTGTACCCCATCGGGTCACTATTAAGAAGATCAGAGGAACTAAAATCATACTTCACAGAATCAGGAAAAATCGTATTAATCATAAGCAAAATTATCGAAAACCATGCCAGGTCGTGTTGGGTCAAGATAGTCGTGCTGAGTGAAACAAGATCTCAAAACCTAATCTACAAAAGAGAAGCCAAGTTCAAGAAATAAACTAAATCATCATGGGCAAGTAGGTTGCACAAGGGGTTAGGGTGCGCAAGAGGATGGACTGCGCAGGGGTGAATGGCGCAGGAGATGGATGGCAAAGGGGATGGATGGCGCAGGGTGTGAAGTGCGCGGGGGTCAAGTGCGCATGGAGCCAAGTGCGCAGGGGTCAAGTGCGCATGGAGCCAAATGCACAGGGGTCAAGTGCGTATGGAGCCAAGTGCGCAGGGGTAAAGGGCGCCGGGGCCTGGCGTACAGGGCGCGCGCGCAATCGGCAACGACCAGGCTGCACGGTCAGCGACCAGCGTTAAAGAACGCGGCGCGGGGGAGGCTGCATGGTTCAGCCCAGGGTGTAACATCCCAGTCCCAAATTCGTAGGACTAGGAATGCAAATACATGCCAGCTACGTATCAAGTGGACTCCAGCCCAGCTCGAATACGTATAAGCTGTATAGTAATGACCAACTATCTATATTAATTAATAATATCTAAGTCTTAATCCACAGTAAGATAGAATACAGGAATGAACAACATATAACATAGTGTGCACCCCATGTTATATTTGTTCGAATAGACCGGAAAGAAATAACTTGAGTCTACAAATACTAGGCTGAAAAGCAGAATATAAATGAATAGAGATAAATATATAACCACCAGAGATACCTGAAATAGTAAATATCAACCATCATGATCAGCTACCAACTCCGTTCAGTCGAATACCTGGAGAGATCACCAGGTCCTCAGGAGACATAGCAAGGTACATACAACATGCCAATTAACAGTAAATAAAAAAATATGAACTAATGGGTACTACCCTAACCAGTCTAAGTGACATGCACGTGAGAACATATTCCGGATATCAGGCTTAGCCACTGAGGCTCACAAGCTCCTCAGCAGGCTATTGCCCTCAGGCACCGTGTCATGGGACCAAAGGGCATACGAGTATATCAAGTAAATAACTACCCACGCTCTGCTACAGAGATGAAGGTATACTATTAGAATACCATCCGAGTCCCTATATAGAAATGAGGCTAAACTAGTAGAATAACAGCCAAGTCCCATATATGAAAACGAGGATATTCGAGTAGAAATATATGTATATATATACAGCCTGATATAACGGTAATGTTCTCCCCACCCCATGTTCTATTCTATCAAGTCATGTCAGATAACACTAACAATATCAAGTAAATAATCATGTAACCTATCACAGGGTCCAAACCATGAATATGTCATGTCTAGGACTATCTTATGATTGTGTCAGTATCCTAGGTCCATCGTGTCTCAAGTAATAATCAATGCAACGCTATATCTAAGGTTAATACCCAATATCCACATACAGATATTGACACCCAAATCTGTTTGGACGTGAAGTATCAACTATTCCTATATCATGATATATATATGAAGATATAAACAATAGAACAAAAAAAGAATATGTACTGAAAACTTGGCAAGGTACACTTGCCTGGAGGTTTGTCCGAAAATGCTGGTATCTGGTGTCCGAAATCAGATCCAAGTCCTAAAATAATCAAGAATCTAATATATTAATTAATCATATATATCCTTATTGCCAACTATCTATAAAATTTAATACTTACATATTACAACCTAGGCTTATGTCTTCTCACTCTATAATAATTATACCATAGAATTAATACTTTTCAAAGTGTATTTTAGCCTTATATAAGATCGTATTTTTATATATGTCTAGTTTTACAAAAATAAAAGAAACAGGATTATTGAAAATATCATACTTAAAGAAATAAATAGAGATAAAAAGGGTTTGGTTGATAATTGATTAAAGGGAAGGGGTTTATTTATAAAATGCATATTATTAACTGATGTAGAATTCAGTGCATGCATTGCACACAATAGATAAGACTTTAGTATTGAAGGAAGTATAAATTAACTACTTAATGAATGCTATAATTAAAATAAATTGATTTCTAATCACTAAGCTCGAATCCTAATGCTCTTTTATGTGATCAACAACATAACTATGCATGTTACTACTTTTCTTTATCTACTTCTTCTTTAAATCTAAAAGAAATTCCTATATATGAAACGGTTGCTTCTTCCTATTAGTAGACTTCTATTGTTCTCTTTCTCTAAATCTTCTTCCATATTGAGATAGATTACTGCTATCCATACCTCCCTTCAAACGATTGTTCTTAATAATCTTTGTAAAAAATATTACTCAACTGCCATTCTCTATTATGAATATTAGAAAAATAATATATGGTGTGATATTATATATTATTTCCATCTTCTTCCAGTGATTGGCAGCACAACTACTTAATCTTTCTATTAGAAATTTACATGAACAAAATATATAAGAGAAACA
The DNA here is from genome assembly GCA_029216955.1 of Iris pallida. NCBI lineage: Eukaryota > Viridiplantae > Streptophyta > Magnoliopsida > Asparagales > Iridaceae > Iris > Iris pallida. The sequence continues at coordinate 42,547 of JANAVB010033459.1, forward strand.
ATAAAAGCTCACCTATGTGAAGATGTTAGTTAAACTTGGACTCGAGTGAGAGAAAGTCATCGTCGGCGATGTATGGTGCACATGAGTGATACGTAGCGATAGTTCATCGAAGACGAGTTGTGGTTTGCAAGATCGGATCGGACGGTGTGCGGCGAGGTTGACGACCTCGAGGTACTACTGTGGCTTGGGAATCGATGGCTTGGATGACTTAAGGAAGTTTGACATATATATATAAGTATAAATAGGGGTTACAAAGGTGAAAGGACATGGGAGTTACAAATATGAAAGGAGGGGTCATGGGGGTTATGAAGATGAAATGAGGAGTCATGGGGGTTATGAAGATGAAATAAGGAGTCATGGGGGTTATGAAGATGAAATGAGGAGTCATGGAGGTTATGAAGATGAAATAAGGAGTCATGGGGGTTACGAAGATGAAAAAAAAATGGAGAAAGTTAATGCATGAAGCATGCACAAAATATGCACAAATTATTTTACCACTACACCCATAATGGCTTATGTGTTCCCACCATTTAGTTCACACAAAGATGGTGCTCATGTTAGAAAAGCTACAACCATGGGCTAATATAGCAAGAATTCATTCCTTAGGCTCATTATAGCATGGAATAAAATTCTTGGCCCAAGATAGCATGGATATTTATTTGTTGGGCTAAGCAAGTATTGGACTATTTAACTAAACAATTAGCTATTGATCGTTTAAAATATAACCTAATATATATAATGCAAGCTCAAATTTTTAACGTGAAATAAAAACAAATAAATATAAAAATTATAAAAATTATTTAAAAAAATGGGGGGGGGGGGGTTACATTCTATCCACCTTAAAAAAATTTCGTCCTCGAAATTAAGATTCTAACTAGAAATAGAACTTATAAAGTTATGGCACTAAAGTTTAATTTAGAATCTTATCGAATTTTTCGAATTAAATGCGGATAACATTCTCGTATGGAATCTTTACGCCCCCAAGTAAATTTTCCTATGAGGTGATGCTTCCATGCTACCGGACTAATATGATAGTCTTTCCCTTCAATATCTTATCACTGGTATCCAATATTCTGACTAACTGCTTCTTATATAAAAGATTCAGTCTCAACGTGATCTCGGAATGGTCAACCTCATGACTGGATCAGTCATATACCTCCTCCACTACGAGATATTGAATACATCATGCACTTGCTCTAGAGATGGGGCACTGCATGACGATATACCACTTCTCCAACACTACCTATAATGTCAATGGGTTACTAATTTAGAGGTAATGATTCTAACTTGGCTCTTGAGTCTTTATCTATGACTAACTATATAGATAGAAAATTTCACAGTTATCCATGATCCCTATTAGTTTTCTAAGCTCTTCTTTATACTCTTATACGTCAATAGTAATTGATAATAATCTTACCAATGCACTAGTTTTTTTCTACCTACATGCTAGGTAAGGTTGAGCCTGGGCAAGTCAAATACATAAACCTATTGGTCAACCTTCTAGTCCTGGCATTCTAGAGGTCATTTCAAGGCTAGTCTAACTCAAATTTGTCTACCCTATCCAATATTCTTAGGCCATCTAACATCCTGATATAACCTTTTGATATTAGTTCTTCTAGTCCTTCTATTCTAGACTATCTTATGTAAAAGCTAGCAAGGTTTAGTATAATATTTTCAGGGTTGCTTGCTAGGATTAGACCTTATACTGTACTATGTTCTGACTTCTACCTTGAAAAAGTCTCTATAAATATTCTACCCACCTTAGTTATTTACCTAGTCATGCAAAGCATGAACTACTATATCCCTCAAACAAAATTCACAGGATACCGGTTATGCCCAGACTTATGTCCAATCTTAAGTATATGGCTTAGCCAACCATTTTACCCATAACAAAGTCGTAAGTCATAACTTCTGAAGTCTACCACAAGCGTTGTCCTCTTTTAGCTTAGGAAACTATAACTAAGGTTCAACTGTATATCCTTTAATATCGTATTTCTAGTCATCCAAAAAATAATTATTATTATTATATTCTTATTCTCCTAATAAATCTCTATAGATATGTAAAACATCTAGTTCACCCTACCTGTTTTGGCATGGATAGTAATATATGTCCATTAAGTAAGATTGACTTCCTATAAAAGTGTAATGTATCTCTGTTCTATTCGGTCTTTATAGTAGATATGTTCTATCATACTTATATATCATTATACAATCACCCTCCTATGAAATATGCTACCAATATAGCTTCTATCCTATGACAAAATGTAATTAAACTACCATAATTGTTACAATTACTGAGGAAACACCATGTTCAACCAACTCGTAAATATAACAAGTATATTTTTCAGTCAAAAGGCATCACCAAAATTTATAATGGTTGTAGCGGGTCCCAAATGATGTCCTTGAAATATCTTCTCTCCGTCCTTCTCTTGATGGTATCCCAATCTCAAGTCAACATTAGAAATGAAAACTTTTGCTCATTGGTCAAATAGGTCGATGGTGGATAATACTTTTGGTTACTTGAATGACCTTGGACTTCAAATGATCAATCCGTCGGATATCGACTTACGTCAATATAGGCTATCTATCAAGTTTTCCGAAGGATGAGGCTAGCTAAACTTCTAGGCCTAACTTATGCTACCATAGAGGTCTTCTATCTCAATTCCAGCCAACTTACTCACTTATGTAAATTGAGTTTCCTCCAATTGTCAGTTCTTGAAACATAGTGTTACATACTAAAAAAATGGGGTATGCTAGGTCCTAGCCATCCATGACTGCTCCTACGGTTCTTTCATCTTTATTCCCTATGTGCATCTTATTCTAACACAATTGCCATAACTACAAGTCTTTTAGTATTTCTATCTGAAGTGTGTTGTGGAAAAGGGGTCAATATCTCTATGATTTCTAGTCTACTCAAACTAAGATTCATAATTTTTCTCTCAAGTCCTTAATTAGGTCTATCTACACAATCCAAGACTACCAAAAATTAATTCCTAATCACTATGTCATTCTTTTATCAAATCTCCGTTTTAGTATGATTAACAACTCACCACTTCTAGTCTATAGGAAGCTATTTAATAATCACAAATACGTCTAACCCTTTTATACTTGTATACTAGGTAATGAGGGTATGTTAATGCTAGAAAATGCTTATATGTGATACCTCGGCACATACTCGCCTATTGACTAATATTCTACTCATGCTTGTTCATAGGTCCTTTCAAAGTTATTTAACTTCTACTTAAAGGTATGTCTAGTATAACGCAGTCATGTCCATTCTACATCCTATACCAAGTCATAGAGTGGTACAACCAAATATCACTTATCCCTTTGATAGAAAGCTTCCTAGTATGGACTTCCGACCGCTATCCAGTGATAACTTCATTTCTTGACCTATACCTACTACCATGATTTTTATATTGTTCAAACGAAACTTCCTCCGCCTTCATGCAACCATAGGATTTCTATAGGATTTATATCTATCTTGAGTACAATACTTATAGATTTATCCTATTCTCAACAAGACTTTCGAATCCTTTCAAATGTAGTCTTTCATGTAGGTGACCACATTCTAATTTGAAAATCATATCAACATCTAAAATTCTTCTACTCGTTCTTTCAAATCACTCCCATCATTTCGGTTGATAACTCTATCGTACCTTTCTTACTAAACCAAGTTAAACCTAGTTAGACTTAAATCCCATCCCTATCTAACATAGATAAATAGTAGAATGTCCATTGCTCCTAGAGTCTCTCACTAGGATTAGGTAGGCTATATGAATTTATATTGCTAATCCGACATACTTGGTCTATCTAATAGAGACGTCAATATAACCCTTATTATCTTAAACAATCAATTCCTCTTAAGTGCTCTAATAACTTTTTTTTCCTATGATAAAAATAATAATCCAAAGGAGTATCAAACACGAGCATTCATCCTTCAGAAATAGGGAAGGGCGTGAATT
>JANAVB010033460.1:0-39377 GCA_029216955.1 Iris pallida
AGAACAGACGGAATATGAATGTTGTCCAATGATCTGTACATAGTAGAGTTTTATTTGATAGAGTTGCATACCTGCATTGGTCTCTGGACAACTTGTGCACACGTATGATCCTCACGACCAGTTCTTGGGCACTCGAACCGCTCGGCCCGGGGAGGATAGAGTAACACCCTGAGGTAAAAGATACCTCACGGTGTATAGAGAGTGTCCACTATCGACGAGCTGAACCCAAGAATTACAGCGGCTAACTATGGAGAATGATCCATGGACCATCATATAGATAGGTGTCGATTAGTGAAAAGCTGAACCCTGAGCCGCAACTGTTAGCATATGTGTTATCAGTGTAAAGCTGAACCTTGGGTCACAGTTGCTGGTCTATACATATGTTGGTACAGAGCTGAGCCTTGAGTCACAGCTGCTAATCGATGGCATGCATAAGAAAGATTTTGTTAAAAGCTAACAATGTAGAGACGAATATAGAACAATGTTGTTTTATCATATTTATGCTAATCTTTGTCTTGTGCAGGGATGGACCGTCGACTATGGGTAAGAATCACTGAGAAGTGGTATATATGTGTTGCTTAAGTTATATGAATTGCTTGCAAAGATTAATCTATTGCAAAGAAATGTTATGTCCACTAACGAAAAGATGTGATATCGTGCTTGTAATTGTCCCTGCGAGTGGCTTGAACAAAAGAAATGATGAAACTCATGAAACACGCTACGCACTGCACATGAGATGAATAATCATCGTGCTTGAAATGAATAGTCTCCTTGTATGCTTGAGATCAAATGAAATAAACTGTGACTTTTCAAAGATGTTTTCAAAGAGATGTCAACTGACTCTGTACTGCATGAAATGAACATAGGTAAAAGTAGCAAGATCACATCACAAGAAATATTTTCTCACTAAATGAACAGTGATCGTTTCAGACAAATGTAGCCATTTGTTCACAATCACCAGTATGCTGATATACTGACCCATCATCAGTCTGCACGCAGGTGCAAGACGCATCAAGAAGGATAGTCCGAAGCGATAGCCTGTGCCTCATCCGCAGGAGCCAAAATCAGAAGAGATGCCAAGAGATGGACATCTGTTGCATGAGTTAGTTTTGTATGTAAGGGATGTAATGTATGGAACATAATCATTGTAATCTGTAATATTTCTGAGAGAATGTAAACATTGTATCAGAGAGAATTGAGAGCTAGTAATCTGTTCAAATGAAATCAATAAAGAGAATTATTTCCTATTACCATTGTGTTCAATTCATATATTCTGCAATATGTCCGCTGCTGCTTCAAATATCTGCAATATGTTCTGCTACGTATTGTCCATCTTGTCTATTTTGTCATTGTACAGGTCTTGGTCTTGCACAAACACAACTTAGACTTGTACGGCATCATGCCCAAGCGAAGACGAAGGGTTCCACAGAGTCTGAAACGAGGACGAAAGGACTCTGCGGGATCGGGATGTGACAGGTACCCTCCCATTCCCATCGATCGCCACTACCCTCCTTGTCTGTAGATATGCTGGTAATCTCATCTGCATGCCACATCCCTACTCTCCTAGCTGAAACAATCCATTCCCTGTCCTGTATTAGGACATCCAGGTTTTTATTCCTCCTATTGAGCTCAAAATAGGCCACCCCACCTTATCGATCAAACTATGATGGTATAGCCAAGGATCCATCCAGAGGTTAGTATCTTGTCCATTACTGATAACCCGCTTGATACATAGCTTCAATTTGGCTCTATGTCTAAGTATCGTTTTGAATGTCATAAGTAATTATTGTTGATCTGTATCACCCAGAAGTTAGCTTCAATTTGGCTCTATATCTAAGTATCGTTTTGAATGTCACTGAGTAATTATTGTTGATCTGTATCACCCAGAAGTTGTCTTCTTTTAATACCTGTTCTTAGTCCACTGCGCCCAGAGCGAGTTACCTTCCAGGAACCTCCATACTAGCTTCATAATGGCTACTTCCCGTAGCACCTGTATCGATCGTATTTCCGTGCCGCCCTCCTCCTTGGGTAGGCAGAGTTCCTCCCAAGCAATCAAGTATACACCCCCTTTCCACACAAAATTGGCACACAGTTTCTTAATTTTATGTATAGTGCTAACCGGTAAAATGATAGCTTGTAGCCAATATGATGCGATAGCCAGTATAATGGACTGGACCAATTCCAATTGCCCCTCCAAATGATAGGAGTTGGGACTGGCACCCCTCCAGATACGCTTGGACATATTGCACCAGGCCCTTGCAGTCTTCATCCTTGGCATAATTAATCGACAACGGTAATCCGAGGTACTTAACCGGTAGTTGTCCCAGTTCTATACTGTAGAAGCATGGAAAATATTGCTTTTAGTCCCATATTGGAAAGAAGAAGAAAGGGCTCACTCCATTCTATAAATAGAGCCCCTTGCCTCCTTTAAAAAGGGCACTAACTTTCCTTCCCTCCTTCCAACTTGGACTCTTCCTACTATGCACCTTCGGGTGCTAAGTCGAAGAAGTCTAGGGCAGTGCGGGCTCAACAAGCCCAGTCAACTGTCCAAGCTGCTGACCGTCAGCGGACACCGTTAACTGTTATACGGGCTCCTTATGGAAAGTTATACAGAACCACCCGCGTCCAATCCCACATGCGGAACGGATAGGGTGGGTCTCAGAAGTCTTCCTGTAACGATCGAGCACAGTGCTTTACTAGTCTCACATCAGGGAGCAAATATGATGGTCCTAAAAGTCTTCCTACAACGATCGAGAGCAAGTACTTTTACTAGCCTCAGATCAGGGAGCAAATATGATACCTACGTATCCGGACGCTCGGGATACCTGGGCCCACAAACATATACAAAGGTAGATCAATCTGCTCTCGACTTGCGAGAGCTGGTCATTCACAAATATAAGAAGAGAGAAGCAACCTTGGCGTGCGATGAGCCCTTTCCAGAACATCACTGCACCCAAGCCATCATCAACTGCCGCTCCCATAAGACAGTGGCTCCACTATCAAGGTAGTCTGTGTTCTAGCGACTCGACCTACTGCGCCTTTCCAACATCATCTCGAAAACATGATGCCAATTGAAGATGTTGTAACGGCCTGCTCTCAACTGGATGTATTACTCAGAAGTCTCAGTCAGGCGCATCGTCTCAGTCAAGCGCATCACAATCTTTTGAAGGAGTCCACCGTCAAATCTTCTTCGAACAAAGAGATCAGTCAAGAGGGAGATAAACGAAACTCTCTCAAATCGTTACATTCAGTACAACACCTTCTCCTAGGGCCCCCATACCCATCCATCCAGAAGATATCCTTCATGCGGCTTAGTCATGAAACATTCCTTACACGGCTCAGTCATGAGATGGCCTCATGCTGCTCGGTCAGAAGGCATTACTCATGCGGCTCGGTCATGAGACATTTCTCTTGCGGCTCGGTCATGAGACGTCCTTCATGCGGCTCGGTCAGAAGGCATTTCTCATGCGGCTCGGTCATGAGACATTCCTCATGCGGCTCGGTCATGAGATGTTCTTCATGCGGCTCGGTCAGAAGGCATTCCTCATGCGGCTCGATCATGGGACATTCCTCATACAGCTCGGTCATGAGACATTCCTCATGCGGCTCGATCATGAGACGTCCTTCATGCAGCTCGGTCATGCGGCTCGGTCATGAGACGTCCTTCATACGGCTCGGTCATGAGACATTCCCTCATGCGGCTCGGTCATGAGACGTCCTTCATGTGGCTCGATCATGAGACATTCCTTCATGCGGCTCGGTCATGAGACATTCCTTCATACGGCTCGATCATGAGACATTCTTTCATGCGGCTCAGCCATGAGACATTCCTCACGTGGCTCGGCCAGGAGACATCCATCATGCGGCTCGCCACAGAAGATTAGTTAATGCACATGACAAGTTGACCAGGTCTCAACTGCTCAACGAAAAATCACAACAAATCCTAACAAATCCCCAGCTACCAGTCACAGATCGAGTCTCGAGGCATGATTACGACCATGTGGCCCGGGGATTTGCCACGTGGTCATCTATGCGGCTCAAAATATCCTTCATCCTAAAATTACTATAAATAGTAGGGTGCCACACCCCTGCAAGATGGTTGGCAATCCAGGGCTGACAACCTTCAAGAAGGCAATTTCTTCAAGATCTAAAGACTGCGTCAGATAGTCCACGGAGTAAGGAAAAGTTGATAGCACTTTCCTGAGCCTCCACCGTCACCCCCAAGAATCAAAACTAATAATTGTACTTAGATTATTTCCTAGGATTTCTTTCTAGGCCTTTTTTGTACAAGCGAGTTTGCAATCAATTTCAGTGTTCTGTAATACCTGTCTTTGATTTTTTTTTGGCAAACACGATGGCGACTCTGCTGGAGACGTTTTTTTCTTCTGATGAGAAGCTGGTGACGCAATCTGACGCGTCCAAGATCGGCTCTATACAGCAAATGCTTGTGGTTCGTTTCGACCAACAAGCCTTCGAAGAAATGCTCTCGGAAGGGAGCGCCAGCCCGTCTCAGAAGCGAGCCAACTCAAAGAGGACTCGCAGGACGTCAGCATGCAAAAATGTTGCCCCTGACCAAGTTCTCGAAGAAGCTCCTTCTGCAGTCCAAGACGGTGACCAAAACTCTCCTGCGACTTTGCTTCCAACCACGGAGGACCCCACTGTCCCCAAATCCAGCAGAGAAAAATACTACGATGCTAAGTTTTTGGGGGCATAAGGGAAATCCATGCGGACAAAGAAGAAGCCACATAAGGGAGATGGGCAGTCTGTCCATGCGGCAGCCAACTCTGGCCGCAGGCAGACAACTCATGCGGCAGCCAACTCTGGTCGCAGGAAGATGGTCCATGCGACAGTCAGCTCTAGCCGCAAGAAGATGGTCCATGCGGCAGCCAAACCTGGCCTTAGACGGGATGTCTCATGCGGCCCTGCCAGAAGCTCTGTGTTTGACCGCCTCTCATGCGGGCACGACGCCATGCGTCCCATTTAGAATGTGGGATGTATCAATTTGGACACTTTTACTATGCGCCTTCAGATGCTAAGTCAAAAAAGTCTAGGGCTGTGCGGGCCTAACCAGCCCAGTCAACTGTCCAAGTTGCTGATTGTCAGCGGGCCCCGTTGACTGTTACACGGGTTCCTGACAAAAAGTTGTACAGAACCAACCGCGTCCAGTCCCCCAGGGCTAACGGACAGGGTGGGTCTTTAAAGTCTCCCTCTAAAGATCCAGAGCAAGTGCTTTTACTAGCCACGGATCAGGGAGCAAACATGATGCCTAAGCACTTGTGCGCTCGGGATACCCGAGTTCACAAGTTTGGTGCAAAGGTAGAGCAGCTTGCTACCGACTTACGTGACGTGATTACTCACAAACGTAAGACGGCAGCGTCGGCATGCAATGAGTCCCTCTCGGGGCGTCATTGCAACCAAGTCATCATCGACTGCTGTTGTAACAAATTAGCAGCACCTGAAGATCGGCAGTCAGTTTTCCAACGACTGCAGCAACCAGCACCTGTCCGACAACAACTCAAGAAACAGGTGCAAATTCTGGGAGACGAGGGGTTTTCTCTCGTTTCTTGTAATTCTGCTCAGAAGGTTTACAAGGGAGGAAGAAGACAGGCTCTTCCAGCCCGGCGATCTCGGCCAGTATTGCGAGGAGACCCTCATTTGGAGGGTTCCCACCGACAACCACAGGGGGTGTCTATTTAGGCACTCGATCCAAAAAGAAGCTTCCAGCACCCGTGGGTGCATCTTCGGTCTCTTTGAGAGTAGATGAAGCTGGGGGTAGCAGTCCCCTCAATATATGCGACAACCCGGTTTACCAAGAGCACACACAAGGGTAGAGATCCTCCAGAACCGTGCAACAGACTTGGATTTTCCTGAGGGCCATCACCCACACCAAGACGATGCGACTTCCTGCACAGGGGGTAGCACCCCTTCTGAGTAAGAGAAAGATGATATTCCGACATTCCTTGATGATTTCTCTATACAAGGGTACAACACAGAGAGTACCTCTGCCACAATCCCTTCCACCTCTACCCACATGAGGACAGTCTTTATGGCTGATGATGATCATGAAGCGCCTTCTGACCGACAACGGCTAGAAGATGAATCTTGGGACCCGCAGTCAACGCGGACTCCAACACGACCATGCTCCAGTCCTTGGTCAAGTCCGTGGACGAGATCAAAGTCGCCTTGCCAACTCAACCAGCGAGGACGCCCGGACAAACAAGCTTGGGACCCACAGTCAATGCGGACTCCAACACGATCGCCCGTCCTTTGGGCGATGATTCCTTAGGAGAATCCGTTCCCTCAGCTGCAGATGAAGCCAAGGAGGCAAGGAGGAAAGTCCAGGAGCTTCGAGCAATGTTCAATGCCCGAGACTTCTCTCGGGATCTCAGAATACGGCAGCCACATCCCGTTGCAAGGAAAGATGTGCCTTTTCCACCACGATACAAGCCGTTCCATATTGATTCGTATTATGGAAAGACCTCTGCTAGTCGGTACATGAATTACTTTGAAGTCAAAACTGACCACTTGCCGCATAGCGACGCCATCCTTACGCAATTATTCATCGGTGCATGGAGTGGATCGCGTTCGACTGGTACCACAACCTTTCCGACAATTGCATCCATTCTTTTGACGACTTCAAGCACATGTTCCTGGAAAGATTCTACGAAGTGGGGCATGATGTAACGATGTCATATCTCATAGACGTCGTTTAGGGAGAGAGGGAGCTAACGAGGAACTATATCGAGCGGTTCCGTCAAACCGCAATGAGATTGCCCCAAGGCAATCCCGAGAGCTCCTTGATTGAAATCTGCCAGAAGATGCTACTAACGCAGAGGCAAAATTGAAGAAGGCTCGCCAGCTGGGATTACACATCCCAAACGAAAAAGATAAGGGCAGATGTCCTAGTTCTACCTCCAGTAACAACAACAGTGGCGCCACTACCAACTGGGACAATAGGAGCAAACAGGCCATGGTCACTAATGCGACTCCGAAACCCGAACAAAAACAGGCGGAAGGTCCGTAGCCCAAGGTTACTTACTCATTTGAAGATAGTCATGTCAAACCTATCTTCGATATGCTTTTGCAAGGGGGTAGGATCCAGCTCCCTCCACCAAGGTGCGAACCCCGAACGGCAGAAATGGAGGACCCAAAATATTGTCACTTCTACAGCTATGTCCATCATTCCACTCAGTACTGCTTTCAATTAAAGCGCTACATCCAGAGTCTTATCGACTCCAAAGCTCTGTCGATAGACGTTGAAGAGGTTACCGTGGCGGCTAACTTGGTATCTATTCAGTTCGGCGACTTCCCTCCGACAAGCACTCCAGACAGGGTAATACCTGTCCCTCGAGCAACGATGGAGGTTACTAGCCTTCCACCCGTCCAGAACCAGACATCTGGACTGGTACCTCTCACTACCTCGCGAGGAGAAATCATGTGGGTGCATCCAGACTTGGTACCCGAAGTTACCCAGGAGGTGTCATCTCTTACCAGCAAGAAAAAGGGCAGGAAGTCTAGAGCCTGCCACACAATTTCAGCCGAAGCTGAAGAAGCTACAGCCGTTGTTACCCGGTCTGGAGCACAAGTCCAGCCTACACGGGATAGTTCAGCCGAAGATCCTCAGCCGACAACGTTGCCTCCCTCTGATGTTCCAAGGCCATTTCAGCCTCCACTGGCGGATAAGTCCAAGACAAAGGAAACCCACTTCGACAGGCCACTCCGTAATAATGTACCTCAGGGACTGGAGAGACCTTACAACTTCGAGATATTAGCTCAATTGTCTAATACGCCAGCAAAGTTGTCGTTATACGAGCTCCTAAGGCTCTCCAAGGATCTTCGTGTCGCATTAAGCGAAGCACTCCAAAATGCTGACGCCTACCTAGCTCAGGTCAAGCCTCCAGGGGAAGACTCGCAAGCAGATCCACAGGGCAGCGATAGCATAGATGCAATACCCAATATCATATTTACCCTACAGGACATGTTGATCAAGTCCAATTTCATGATCGCCCCTTGTACTACACTGGATACATATGCGACATCAAGGTGGATCAGATGCATATCAACCCTGGCTCGTCAATAAGCATCATTCCGAAAAGCCTGCTCCAACTTCTTGGCATCCTTATGCACCGGCTAGCGACGACTAATACTGCCATTAGCGGTTTTAATTCGGAAAGGAGCTATCCCCTAGGGAAGCTCCGATTGAAATGTCAGATTGGTGACCTGAAGATGGAGGTTATGTCACGCCCCAGAACCAGAATACTGGAGAGCGGAGGACAAACACAGCCAGCTACGTATATTAAAGTGAATTCTACCTCGATATACGGTCACGGCTGTCTAGATACATAAGGGTTTAACTACAAGCCAATAGTCTCTTAAGGTCAAGAACAAGCCAAGTGTCTCAATCTCAAGCAAGTAAGTAAATGTAACAAGAGGGTAGATCATCAGACATACAAGGTAAGGCGTCCCATATATTACATATTCAGATGATCATGAAGCTAGTCATACAAAATACGAAGACTAGCAAGAGTTTAAGTCGTACATGATCAACCCTAGGATTTGTCAACCATGTTACAGCCCTTAGGCAGACAAGAATGTAAATTTAACACGAGCTAACACTTGCTCGGCGGCTAAACGCCTCAAAAGAATAATTTACAATAGAGTGGGAGAGCAAAATAAAACCCACTCGTTGCCAGGATTGTGCCTAGTGTTCACCATCTGGCTGGAAGGCTAGAAGATCCTTGGGTGCTACTCTGAAATCTGGCCCTACAAAACTAGCTGGATCAGACCCCAGAAAGAGCAAGTACCACAAGGGAGGCTTCACTTACACTACTAAAATACAACGATTTAGCGACGGCCATATCCGTCGCTAATTGAAATTACCGACGGATTACCAACGGATACGGGCTGAAAAAATCCATTGAGAATAACATCGTCGCTAAAACTAGTTCGTCGCTAGTACGTCGCTTACCGACTACTTAGCGACAGATTACCGTTGGCTACGTCAAAACATTTAGCGACGGCTAGCCAACGATTTTCTGTTAACTTCGACAGTTTAAAATTTTAATATAGCAACATTTAGCGACGGACAAACCGTCGTTAAACGCGTATTAGAGGGTTTCTGATACGCAAAATATGTCGCTAATCCGTCGCTAATCCATCACCAACCTCGTCGGATTAGCGGCAGAGTAGCGACAGATATTCCGTCGACAGGCTCCTGGATATCTTTCATAATTCCAGGACGTTGGCGACGGATAACCCGTCGGGTTTTAGTCGCCCATCCGTCGCTAACTGGGAATCTCCCAGTTAGCGACGGATTAGTCCGTCGGAAAGTGGCCGCCAGTCCGTCGGTATCTGGAAATATTTTGAAAAAAATAGCATAAAACTGGGCATTCTCAATATACACAATTCCAATATACAAAACACACAAATAATCCCAAGCAATTCCAATATACACAATTCCAAAATACAGAACACAAATATTCAATATTCAATATTCAATAAAACAAATATCTCAAGCACAAATATATAAAACACACAAATATTCCAATATACAAAAACACAAACAATTCCAACACACAAATATCCCAAGCATTCAAATTATTCACACAAAATACATAAATATTCAATATTTAAACACAAATATTCAATATTCAATATTCAATAAAAAGGAAAATCGACTTTGGCCTCAGCAAAGACCGCAAGTCAGACGATGAATCCTCACAGCCAGGGATCATAGTTGCGTTGAGGCATGTACCATTCTATCAGCCACTTTGCATACGAAGGTTCAATCTGGTTGAGGTCTTCTGTAGGGACAGGAGGGTCAGTCCCATGCTACTACTTTCTGACGGTGGCTCCTCCTTAACTTCAACCTTGGGAGCAATCTCTTTCCTGATGGTCATCGGTTCTTCCTTGACCTCGACCTTTGGTAACACCTCCTCCTTAACAGTCACCGGCTCTTGTTTGACGACGGAGACTTCCTCCATGTCGACCTCCAAGGGTTCCTTGCCTCGGCCCCTTCCTCGGCTAGCAGCACCACCTCGGGGAGTCTTGGGAGCCATCTCTCTGACAACAGAAATTTTCATATAGGATAAAGAAATTTACTCAAATTATAAAAAAAATAAGAAGTTTACCAAAATTGTAATCGGAGTAATGAAACGACATTGGAGATGGCGTGTCGTAGTGGTCGGACGGGAAGGGGGTGACGCGCCACCACCCATGGCGCGTGTGATGCCCCAAAACCAGAATACTGGAGAGCGGGGGCGTACATAGCCAGCTACGTATATTGAAATGGAATCCACCTCGCTATACGGTCACGGCTGTCTAGATATGAGGGTTTACTACAAGCCAACGGTCTCTTAAGGTCAAGCCTATTGTCTCAATCTCAAGCAAGTAATATAGTTACAAGATGTTAGACCACCAAATATACAATAAAAGGCGTCCCAAATGTTACATATTCAGTTAATCATGAAGCTAGTCATACAAAATGTCAAGACTAGTAAGAGTTCAGTCATACATGATTAACCCTAGGATTTGTTAATCACGTTACAGCCCGTAGGCAGACAGTAAGTAAATATGCATCGAGCTAACAGGTGCTCATCGGCTAAACGCCTCAAAAGAATAATTTTACAATGTAGTGAGCGAAACAAAATGGAAAACCCACTCGTAGCCCGGGTTCCTTCTAGTCGCCACCATCGGGCTAGAAGTTCGGTAGATCCTCGGGTGCTGCTCCGAAATCTGGCCACACAAAACCAGTTGGGTCAAACCCCAGAAAGAGCAAGTGCCACAAAGGAGGCCACGAAATAAGAACAAAAGCCAGCATATCAGAACATAAAAAATAGAAGAAAGTACAAGTAATAAAGAGTACAATAGGACAATAAATGACTAGGGACGTGGAACCATTCCGGGAGCCAGGTTACAACCCGTAAACCAAACAAGGACCGGGGTCGTAATCCTTCGCCTGAATAGCACTTGTCTCTACCCATTTATTGTTAAGATAAGTAAAACAATCATGCTCAGGGGTACCCGGTACAGGGACTTAGACGAGACTTAGACCAGGCTGGACACCATCCATTCACAAGCGGCCAAGCAAATACTACGGCTTACTACTTAACTAACTAGGGTTATCACAAGCCTAATTACTAACAAGATGCAAATGAGAAATTCCCAGTCCCAAGCCCTGCAGACTATCCAGTTATCCTTCTGTGGGTTGAGAGTATGGTTGGGTACATCGCCCGGGAGACAATGTATCCTTAGGTGACTTAGAGGGTGCAACACATGACAGTGTGCTGGAAATATGCCCTACTCGTCGGCAGGCTACAAGTCCGTTTAAAGCGCCCAGATAACGAGATCGCCTGTGACTGGAAATTCTCCATGAACTATAGTTTGATCTAGTAATTAGCCTAATCCATATTCAGTGTAAATCCTTGACCGTGGTAACCAGGGAGTCACGTCCTAGACATGATGCAAGACAAGACAAGTGGATTGCACAAAGCAGCAAGAATGAACACCCACGGCGTCAGAGTTGATTATATGTGTCAAGTTAGCCATCACAACAGAATCAGGTCAGGTCAAGTTACAAGTTACAGGTTACAAGTTACACGTCAGGAGTGCGCCGCCACGGGCCATTATCAAGTTATCCAGTGTCAAGATTAATCATGAATTACAGGTTAAAAGTTAAGGGCGCATCCCGTCGGGTCACTATCAAGAAGATCAGAAAACACTAGAATCATAAATCACAAAATTCATGAAAACCGTACTAGTCATGAGAAAAACACCAAAAACTGTGCCAGGTCATGTTGGGTCGAGACAGTCGTGTTGTGTGGAACAAGATCTCAAAACTCCAGTCCACAAAAGAGAAGCCAAGACCAAGAAAATAAAACCAAATCACCATGGGTAACAGGTTGCGCAGGGGATCAGATTGCGCTGGAGGAAATGGACTGCGCAGGGGTTAGGTTGCGCTGAAGATGGCTTGCGCTGGGTCGGATTGCGCTGAGAGCGGATTGCGCTAAAGTCAAACGCGCTGGGGTGAGCTGCGCTAGGGTTGGGTTGCGTTGGAGCCGAGCTGCGCAGGGGATGAGCTGCGCAGCAGTCAAGTGCGCCAGTGGGAGGAAGGCGCTGGAGCTAAGAAGCGCCAGCGCAAGTCAGCCCAGCGCAAAGCGCTGGCCGAGGAGTTGCGCAATCCGGCCATGCGCTAAAGAGCGCAGGCCGAGAGTCATCTTCTCCATCAGGCCGAGAGAAAGACTCCAAGAACCCTAAATTTTAAATCTTCATAACTTGGCCAAAATAAAACCAAATTTGGATTTCCAAAGTTCTAACTTGTGTAAAATTGAATTCTCTTCCACATGGAAGCCTCAAAACAAGGAAAAATCTAAGTTTAATAGATCAAAACCAAGAAAATCCCAAAATGGTAAAAACGTAGATCTAGAAAAATGGAAGCTCCAAATCATAAAATACCAAGTTCTAATGTTGTTCACCATGGCCTAATCTAGCTAATGGACAAATAAAATTGGGTCCTTATGTGGTGGAAAGGTGCACTTGCCTATGGTGTTGGTGTTGTGTGGAGGAAGGAAGAAGAAGATGAAGAAATTAATGGAAGTTATGAGGAGAGAGAAAGTTAGGTAGGGTTTTAATGAGGGATGATATGTTGTGTTGAGGGTGGAGGTTTAGCTAAGGGTGTTCCAATGCATACTAAACCAAACCAAACCAATTCCTTCTCCACAAAATAAAACCAAGCCAGGTCCAAAACCCGTTTTACGGGAAAACCAAAATCCGCAAGTTAAGCCAGAACACAATTACAGGTCAGAATCCGAGAAAATAAAATACAGGTCTGAAATACATATAAGCCTAATCAAAATACGTATCCTGAAATACGGACGTTACAACTCTACCCACCTTAAAAGAATTCCGTCCTCGAAATTTAAATCAAGATGCTTAGAGATATAAGAGCCAGCTATACTATCTACAATTAAGCTATACTAAGCAAACAATCAAACCATCATACATGCAAGCAAGGGATGGAAAGCATAAGGCATAAGGAAGATATTATACCTTATGAGTCAAACAAGTCGGGATATCGCGATCGAATGTCGTCCTCACGCTCCCACGTTGACTCACCTAGAAAGTGATGACCCCAAGCAACACGAACTAAGCTAATAGTCTTGTTCTTGAGTATCTTTTCTCTCCGGTCCAATATAGACACGGGCCTCTCCTCATACGAAAGGTTGGTACCAACAACTAGTTCCGAATGGTCCAGGATATGGCTCGGGTCAGGGATGTACCATCGTAATTGGGACACATGGAATACATCATACACCTCACTTAGTGACGGCAGAAGAGCGAGACGATAGGATACATCTCCTACTCGCTCCAGGATATCGAACAGCCCTATATACCTAAGACTAAGCTTTCCCCGTACGCCAAAGCGAATGACACCGCGGTTAGGCGAGATCCTAAGGAATACATGGTCGCCGATAGCAAACTCTAAGGGACGTCGATGAGCATCGGCCCAATGGCTCTGGCGATCTTGGGACACTCGAAGACGATCTCTGATTCTTCTGACCACTTCAACTGTCTGGGCAATCATTTCTGAGCCAAGCATCTGTCTCTCTCCGATGTCGTCCCATGCTAGCGGGCATCTGCACTTTCTGCCATACAGTGTCTCGAACGGAGCCATCTGAATACTGGCCTGGAAACTATTGTTGTACGAGAATTCCACCAGGTGCAGGTGATCCTCCCATGAACCACCGAAGTCAAGAGTACAAGATCTCAACATATCTTCAAGAGTCTAGATTGTGCGTTCCGACTGGCCATCTGTCTGCGGATGATAAGCTGAGCTAAACTGAAGGTGAGTTCCCAAACTCTCTTGTAAGCTGCGCCAAAAGTGTGACGTAAACCTTGAATCTCGGTCCGACGTGATACTGACGGGCACACCGTGAAGCCTGACAATCTGCCTGAGGTACATCTCTGCCAACTGGGCCGTAGACTGACCAACTCTGAATGGGAGAAAATGAGCCACCTTCGTGAGCCTGTCAACTATAACCCAAATAGCATCTCTTCCAGCTGGGATCTAGGCAATCTAGTCACAAAATCCATGGTCATATTCTCCCACTCCCATTCTGGAATCGGCAAGGGCTGAAGAAGTCCAGCGGGCCTCTGATGTTCAGCTTTAACCTGCTGGCAAACCAAACACCGAGAGACAAACCGGGCTATCTCCCTCTTCATGCCATTCCACCAGAAGTGCTGACGAATGTCACGGTACATCTTCGTACCACCGGGATTAATAGAATACTGTGAACTGTGAGCTTCTGCCATGACCTCCTGTCGGATATCTCCACTGGGTACACAAAGACGAGTGCCATGTCGAAGTGTACCATCTTCATGAATGCACAACTCTGGCCTTCTTCCTGCCTCACACTCTGCTCTGAGCCGCTGAATCATGGAATCTGTAGACCACGCAATCCGGATCCTCTCAACTATGCTGGACTAAACCTGTAGACTGGCCATCAACGCCATGTTGGTAGGAAGAACCACTTCAATTCCTATATTTTGAAGATCCGCCAATAACTCTGGTTGTGCCGTCAGGAAGTAAACTCCGGCTCTCCTGCTCAACACATCTGCTACAACGTTGGCCTTCCCTGGGTGATACTGTAAATCCACATCGTAGTCCACCAGTAGCTCGAGCCATCTCCTCTGCCGCATGTTAAAGTCCTTCTGGGTGAAAACATACTTCAGGCTCTTGTGATCAGTAAATATCTCCACTCTGTCTCCATACAAGTAGTGCCTCCACAACTTAAGTGCAAACACTACTGCTGCCAGTTCCAAGTCGTGGGTCGGATGATTCTTCTCATGATCACGAAGTTGACGTGATGCATAAGATATTACCTTCCCATGCTGCATCAAGACACACCCCAATTCTCTGCCTGAAGTGTCGCAATAAACTGTGAATCCTCCTGTCCCATCTGGAAGTGCGAGAATGGGAGCCGTTATCAAACCTCGCTTCAACATCTCGAATGATTCCTGACACTCTGCTGTCCAAGCAAACTGCACATCCTTGCGGGTCAACTGGGTCATCGGCGCCAAAATTCTTGAAAAATCTGAAATGAATCGCCGGTAGTAGCCGGCTAATCCAAAGAAGCTGCGAACCTCTGCCACTGAGCTAGGTACTGGCCACGTCTCGATAGCCACAATCTTCTGGGGATCCACTTTCACTCCTCTTCGGGTAATGATGTGACCCAAGTACGAAATACGATCGAGCCAGAACTCGTATTTACTGAACTTGGCGTACAACTGATGCTCCCTAAGCGTCTGAAGGACGATTCTGAGATGCTGCTCATGCTCTGCTTCGCTCCTGCTGTAGACCAGGATATCATCTAGGAACACGATCACGAACTGATCCAAGTAAGGCATAAAAATACGATTCATGAGATCCATGAATACGGCTGGCGCATTGGTTGCTCCGAATGGCATAACAAGGAACTCCCAATGTCCATACCTAGACCAAAAAACTGTCTTCGAGATGTCCTGCTCTCTGACTCTGATCTGGTGGTATCCTGACCGCAAGTCTATCTTCGAGAACACTGAAGCCCCTTTGAGTTGATCAAATAAGTCATCTATCCTCGGGAGAGGGTATCTGTTCTTGATTGTCACTGAGTTCAAGGTACGATAATCTACACATAACCTGGACGTACCATCCTTCTTCTTCACAAGAAGCATCAGGGCTCCCCAAGGCGATCCACTTGCACGGATGAATCTCTTGGTCCTGAGTTCTTCAATCATCTTGTACAAAATCTCCAACTCGGAAGGCGCCATCCTGTAGACTCGCTCTGATACTGGTGCTATCCCGAGGATCAAGTCTATAGTGAACTCGATCTCCCGCTCTGGCGGCATCCCTGGAAGTTCTTCTGGGAAGACATCTGGAAACTCTTTAACTATCCGGGGTAACTGTACTACTGCTACCGCCATCCGCAATACTGGAGAAGATGGCTCTACTGCGCCTCTGAAAAATGAAAATTCTGGCTCGCCTGGAATACTAAAGACAACCCTGCCAACATGGCAGTCTATCCTAGCATACTGGTTCCTCAACCAATCCATGCCTAAGACTACAACATAGTCTGCCATAGGAAACTCTATGAATCTAGCGGGGAACTCTCTACCGCTAACTACGATCCGACACGAGGAAAACACTCGATCTACTCCCACAAGACCATTACCAGTAAGTATATTGAGCCTTACTGATAATGACTCTGGCTCCAATCCTATCCGTGTCGCGAATCGTGCAGACATGAATGAATACGATGCACCAGAATCAAATAATACCAATGCTGGAGAGGAGTTGACGAGAATAGTACCTACCACTACCTCACTTGGTGCAACTTCTTCTTCTATAGCCATCATCATTGCCTGACCTTGTCCTCTAGCTGCGGGTCCCCTCTGCTGGAAACCTCTCTGCCTGTTCTGTACTTGGTCTTGGGTATACTGCTGCTGGTTCTGCTGATGAAATGCCTAGGCCTGAGGCAACAATGGCCTCGGGTACTGCTGCTGCTGCATAGGTGCTGGTCCCCTAACCGATGGACTGGTTAGGTTGGAAGAGGACGAACTACCCCTATTCGGGCAGGCTCCTATCTTGTGATCTGGCGCTCCACAATCCAGGCAAAATCCCTGCGTCCTGCGACAATCTGCCACCACGTGCCCTGGCTTCCCGCAATGAGAACATCCCATCACGGAAGTCTGTTTCTGCTTCTGCTGCTGTAGGTACGTCGGGGTTGAATGCTGAACCGACGTTACTGAGGCCGCCCGCCTCAGAGTTCCAATGGTCAAACCCCTTGCTGCCGGGACTGGAGCTGAAGATTGGTGCATCTGATTGTCTCCGATCCTATCCACGATCCTCTGGGATGTGTACTCATGCCTCCTAGCTGCCCTCAATACTACATCGAACGTCTGGTGCTCGAACTGCTCAACTGCCAACAAGATCTCCAAATATAGCCCCTGCTGGAACCGCTGGGCCCTATCAAACTCGGTCTCCACCAAGGTGGGGGCAAACCTACTGAGTCTAGAAAACTCAGATGCATAACCGTCGACCGTTCTGCCTCCTTGCTTCAAGTTAGTAAATCTCGTCTGTAGGTCGTACCGAGCTACAGCATCAAAATACTTCGTTTGGAATCTTTCTCTAAACATCGCCCAAGTAATCGGCGCCGCTAATCCCACGGCCTGCGCCGCCCACCAACTGCGAGCTAAGTCCAGCAACTGTAGGCGTACCACCGCCACCTTCTCATTCTCAGGTGTCCTAGCTGCTTCCAGAACCACCTCGGTATCCTGAAGCCAAGTGTCTGCAGCAATCGCATCTTCGCTGCCGTCGAAGAATAGAGGGTTCAAGCGCTTGAAGCTGTTGGCTGCGCTGTTCCCTGAATGACCGCCTCTGGTCAAAGCATCTGCCACTGCCTGGTACAAGGCGTCTTCTCTACGATCCTGGGAAGCTATCAAGGTCCTGATGAGACCTACCAAGGTGCCATCGTCAGGCTTGGCAGGTCGAACGGGCTGAACTGGGGGCTCTCCTCCGGAAGGTACAACTCTGGAGGCTACTCCGGAATGCTGGGCTTGATCTCCGGGTTGCTGCTGGTCCATGGAAAGTGCTCCACCTTACTAATCATCGGGGTCAGGTACAGTGCCGCTGAAGAAGACGACATAGAAAATAATAAGGAAGGACCAGGACCGATCAACGATACAAGCACATGATCAGGGCAAGAATTCAGAGATTCAGAGGATATGAACGGAGATCAAGGACGAGTACTGATTGAGACATCTATTTGGTAAACCCTCACATTCTTGAATGCCAAGACCTGTATGGGCCACCACTTAAACCATGTGACGCCCCAGAACCAGAATACTGGAGAGCGGGGGCGTATATAGCCAGCTACGTATATTGAAATAGAATCCACCTCGCTATACGGTCACGACTGTCTAGATATGAGGGTTTACTACAAGCCAACGGTCTCTTAAGGTCAAGCCTATTGTCTCAATCTCAAGCAAGTAATATAGTTACAAGATGTTAGACCACCAAATATACAATAAAAAACGTCCCAAATATTACATATTCAGTTGATCATGAAGCTAGTCATACAAAATGTCAAGACTAGCAGCGCGCTAGGGGGACGCCTACAAATAACAGGGACACTGACGCACAAATACCGCTCGAGTGAGCCAAAGGCATACAGCTACTTTCCTTCCTCCATTCTCCCTCTCCCTCTCTCATGCTACCATCAGGAAGGATCAGTGCTTTCTAGTTCTCTTCCATCCATATCTATTCCTCCGTTCTGATCAAGCTTCTTCCTTCTCCTCTCCTCCACCATAGCTCTGGACCCATCTGCTCCTTCCTACTTCCCTTCTTCTTATTTGACTCTCTCAGCCACATATGATATCCAGCTCAAGTGTAGAGTCGGAGGAGAAGAAGTGGACATGAAGAGGAGGGGGAAGCAGCACAGCCGGCGGCATGACCTGGAGAAAGTACAAAGGTTTTGCTGGAGGTGCTGGCGATTTTCCCAGGATGGTGTTGAGGAGCAAGTATAGAGTCGGCCGAGTATGGAAACGAATGGCTCAGAACACAACCCAAAATTCATTCTAGCATACATTAGTGTGAATCATCTATGTTATGTACATATGGTATAGTATATGTTCTTATCGTATCTAGTATCTGAAGAATGTAACAGAATCAAGATGAACTCACATAATGTAATACTAAGACATCATCTACTACTATATAAGATATAGTGATAGGTTGTCATATCATCATTGCCAAGGGATGAGGGTCGAAGGACAGTCAACTTTATCTACGACTACATAGTTTCTGCCTCGCCAGTCGAATGACTGCAGGGACTATGTCCTGATCACCATGTCGTAGTCCAATACAATCCAGAGATTGACACAGTACTAATTCATATATGTAGTCCAATACAAATAGTCTAATATGAAAACAACCCAATACAAATAAGTACTAATAGCTAATGAGAACCACGCAGCTCACGCAAACGCTCAGTGATACGACCATGCAACCACCTCGAATAAGTGGGATCGACGACGGCATGAGAGATGTAGTCTATTGCAGGTGCTGGATGAATAGAACTTCCGGTCTCACTAGCTACCAGTGCCACTTCCTCCTTAACTGTAGGAGGGCCACCTCAGCATTCAGTATTTCCCTCAAACGACGTGCCGCTTCTCGGGTAATGGGTGCCATTTGCTAAGATCGATATTCACAAATAATATATTTGTAATATAAGCAAGCTAACTAAAGGAACCATCATCTCTTTTGAGTGCATTTTTGAAAGTAGATAAAATACATAATATTCGATTTTTTACCAAGCGTGAGAACGGATGGCTCAGAACAGAACCCAAAATTCATTCTAGCATACATTAGAGTGAATCATCTATGTTCTGTACATATGGTGTAGTATATGTTCTTATTGTATATAGTATCTGAAGAATGTAACAGAATCAAGATGAACTCACATAATGTAATACTAAGACATCATCTACTACTATATAAGATATAGTGATAGGTTGTCATATCATCGTTGCCGAGGGATGATGGTCGGAGGACAGTCAACTTTATCTACGGCTACATAGTTTCTGCCTCGCCAGTCGAATGGCTGCAGGGACTATGTCGAAGGACAGTCAACTTTATTAATAGTTATTTGTTTTTCGATACCAAAAAATCCGATACTCCGATCCGAAACCACCGATATTGCCGATACCCCTGATCCGATACTCATAGGAATGGTCCGATACTGATTCCGATTCCGATACCCCCCCTCCCTCGATCCGATACGCATAGGATTGGTCCGATCCAAAACCACCTATACCCCCTCCTCCGATCTGATACATCGATCCGAAACCACCGATACTCATAGGAATGGTCTGATCCGAAACCACTGATACCACCCCTCCCGAAACCCTACCCCTACCCCGAAACCCTACCCGTGTGTCCCCTACCCGACCCCCTCCCCCATCCCCTCCTCCTCCCCCACCCCTCCCCGACAGCACCCCCTCCCCCGACCCCCCCTCCCCGACAGCACCCACCCACCCCCACCCACCCCTCCCCCACCCCCCGACCCCCCTCTCCGACCCCCCTTCCCGACAGCACCCACCCCCTACACCCCCTCCCCAACCCCACCCCCCTCCCCGACAACACCCCTCCCCGACAACACCCCTCCCCGACTCCCCCTCCCCTCCTCCACCCTACCCACCCCTCCTCCACCCCGACCCCCTCTTCGACAACACCCACCCCCACCCCCTCCCCTACCCCACCACCCCCTTCCCGACCCCCCCCCTCCCCGACAGTACCCCCTTCCCGACCCCCCCTCCCCACCCTCCGACTCCTCCCCCCTCCCCGACCCCCTCCCCCTCCCCTTCGGCCCCGACGACAGCCGACTGCCACCCCCCCGAAACCTTAAAATAGAGAGAGTGGGAAAGAGAGAGAGAAAGAGAGATAGAGAGAGCTTATCGGCGAGATCGACGGAGGAAGCGAGATCGACGGAGGGAGAGAAATCGCCGGAGGGAGAGAAATCGTCGGTGGAAGAGAGGGGGAAGAGAGAGAGTTCATTTGGGGGGAAATAAAAAAATTTCTCCCGTCGGTTCAATTTAAGTTAGGGTACAGTATTTAGCGACGGACTGACGACGGATATATCCGTCGCTAAATACCCAGTAGATTACCGACGGAAATATTAGTCGACAGTCTGTCGCTAATAGTCTGTGCCATTTTTTCAGTATTTTGCCGCCAAAATATGCGACATATCAGCGTCCGTCACTAACTTTTTATCAAATTAGCGACGGAAGTGCGACTGATTTTTACACAAAAAATAAAAAATTTATTCATTGCTTTCTGACGATAGTCCGTCACAAGTTAGTCGCTAGTCCGTCGCTAATTGGCCGTCGCCAAATTACTGTATTTTAGTAGTGTTAAGAACTAAAACCAACAATTAGCACAAAAATCCAATTATATAATAAAAGACTGGAGATATGGAAAATCATGATGATATACGATAAGATAACCATGGGACTATTCAGATAACCAAGTTACAACCCTTAAACCAAATAAGGACGGGGTTGTAATCTTTCATCTGAACGGAACTTGGTTTTCCACCATTTATCGATAAGGTAAAGCACAAGCAATCAGGTTATGTAACAATCTTGTACAGGATCAGGACAAGACTAGACTGGACTGGACTCCATCTAATTAATCATGGCCAAGCAATGAGTACGGCTTGATACTTTAACTAACTAGGGTTATCACAAGCCTAGTTACTAGCAATATACAATCGAGATGTTCCAGCAGTCACAAGCCCTGCAGACTAAGTCCAAGTTATCCAGTTGCGGGTTGAAAGTTGTATTAGGTGGATACATCGCCCGGGAGACAAATGTATCCTGGGTGACTTGAATGGTGCAACACATGACAGTGTGCTGGAAATGCATCCTACTCGATGGCAGGCAACAAGTCCACTTGAGCTCCCAGATAACGGAACTGTCTGTGACTGGAAAATCTCGTCATGAACTACTTGATCAATCTAGTTATTAACCTAGTGAGATTCAGTATGAATCCCTGACCGTGGTCACCAGGGATCCATATATCCTAGACATGATGCAAGACAAGACTAGACTGGTAGCTTTTACAGACAAGGTCCAAGGTAAATCATCCACGGTGTCAAGACGAGAATGTTCTTAGCATGTCAAGTTAGCCATCGCAACAGCGTTCAAGGTTACATGTCAAGATTACTTAGCAGGCAAGATAACCGTCGCAACAGTGTTCATGAGTTTATGTCAGGATTACTTGTCTGGGGTGCACCACAACGGGTCACCATCATGTTATGTTACTTGTACTTGTTACTTGTTAGGAGCGCGCCACGACAGGCCACTATCATGAGTTGTCACAAAATCATGCCGTGTACAGATTATCATTACAATATTAACATATCATGATTATATCGAGTTCATGTCAAAAAGGCGTAAGGATATAATAAGAGTTCCATGCGCCCAATAAAGGTGAATCTAGGGCAATTGATGCCAGAACCATACTGCACCGGGCAAGGGGGTAAGATACACTAGTGCTAAGAAGCCTCCGAGCAGGGGAGTACACCAAAGGAGTACGCCAAGGGGAGTACGCCAAAGGAGTACGCCAAGGGAAGTATGCATAAAGGAAGTACGCGTAAAGAAAGTACGCGTAAAGGAGTACGCCAAAGGAATATGCCAAGAGAAGTACGCATAAAGGAAGTACGCGTAAAGGAAGTACGCATAAAGGAGTACGCCAAGGAAGTACGCCAAAGGAATATGCCAAGGGAATACGCATAAAGGAAGTACGCGTAAAGGAAGTACGCGTAAAGGAAGTAAAGTTTACGCGTGAAACTTGTTTTACGCCAAGGCAGGGTAGACTTTGTTTTACGCATAAAACAGTCTTGACTTGCGTAATCCAGATTCACGCTATCACGAATAAACGTGGGCGTAGAGTTTGATACTACGCTGGCACGAATAAACGTGGGCGTAAGGAACCTCCAGAACTCCAAATTCCATGAAACCTTCAATCTAAGCCAAAAATGGGACTTCCATAGATCAAGATGGGGTATAACACAAATCTCAACAATCTGGAACGATCAAAACTTGAAAATAAGGAAGTTTGATAGATCAAAACCACCAAAATTCGAGAAGGACAAATTTCTAGATCTACAAAAAATAAAATGTCAAAATGCTAAATGTCAAGTTCTAAACTATCTTAGAATCACGAGAGGAAGATAAATGAACCATAAAAATGAGTTCTCATGTGAAAGCAAGGTGCAGTTGCCTATGGGTTTTCTCAGGTTAGAGGATAGGTTAATGGAGAAGAAGAAGAGTAAATAAGAATAAATGAAGAGAGAGAAAGTAGTTGGACTTTAAATGGAGATGGTGGTAGGTAGGGGGTTGGGTTCATGATGAACCACCCTAAACCAAAACAAACCAACCCAAGCCGAACCCAAGTCAAAATTAACCAAAATAAACAAAGTCATGCAAGATTAAGCTAGACAAGTCTGATTACGGGTCGAAATTCCGTACACGTATACTGAAAATACGTATAACGAAAAACGGAGGTGACAGGTTACCTGCTACGTCATAGAGGTAGACACACCCTACAACATCCTCTTGGGGCGTCAGTGGATACATGACTATATGATCGTGTCGTCCACCCTTCACCAGTGCTTCAAGTATGTCAATAGACACGGCTTCGTGAGGACGGAATTCGCCAAAATTGATCCCTTCAAAGGGGTTGAGTCTTATTATTCTTCGGAGGCTTGTTTATATGAAGAATCCAAGAAATACATCCCTGACAAACTGGAGACCATCACAAAGGAACCCTTGATATTTTATCTCCAGACCCGTAAACCAGGCAAAGCTGTACCCCTTGTCGCAACTTTGTATAAAGAGGTGTCCGGTTCTCTCGTCCAAGCTGCGCAGTCAGAACCAATGGTCATCCGACTCCCAAAGCTAAGAGCCAAAACCCGTCATAGGGCCGATGGTGATCCGATTGCCAATATCTAGTCAAAAGCATTCAAAAGACACGAAGTCTTCTGCCGAGCCGATGGTCATCTGTCTTCCCAAGATGAGCCGACAACCAAGTGTCGATCCGACACCCTCAGGGAAGCCAATACCACAAGCTGAACCCTTGGTGGTCAAGTTGCCCAAGACAGCGTCCCAACCTTCGGTCAAGCATGGGGTAGCAGAAGAAGATGCAGAACACGCAAAGTATCTGGTTGCAAGGTTGGATAGTCCATCTCCTGATGATGTGACAACCGTCCAAACCGCAACCCGACTTGCTCCCAGTAAAGACGGCTACTTCCTAGTCTCAGGCAACTTTGGCCGAAAAGAAGGATCTCAACCCTTCATGCCTCAAGAGTTTGATCTTGAACCCGATACTGGGAGACTACCGCTCTACCTGTATAGTCCTCAGGCCAAGTACTTCATACAAAAATAGCGGTACGACATGGAGGCTACCCTAGGTCTGAATTATGACAGCGGTCGGCGATCGCCTTTGCAGTTGTCAACTCCGACATTATTATGGCAAATTTCTGAAGAAATACTATGTCTAAAGGACATGCTAATACTCCCTCAAAACCATCACATCTTCCTGAGTGGCAAGTCATGTACGATGATACCTCTGAACTCCCACTCTAATGCTTTACCTCACAGGAGTCTGCCCAGTTCATCATTATCCCCGAACAAACTTCCTGGTCCTGATTATCGTGTGTCACGTCTATATTATCTCTGATACCGATAATCTTCCGACTTAACACCTGTACCCCAACCCGGGATAAAAGATACGGTATTAAGACCACAAAACCTATCACCTCTGTTGGGTTTTGTTTCAAATCTATTACCCGCACCACCAGTACGCAGAAGGGTAATAGGTTCACAAAAGTTATCCTAATCTATTACCCGCACCACCAGTGCGCAGAAGGATAATAGGTCCATAAAAGTTATCCTAATCTATTACTCACACCATCGGTGTACCAATGAGTAGTAGATCCACAAAATATCATTCAAATCTATTACTCGCACTACTAGTGCATAAAAATGGTAATAGGTCCACAAAATTCCCTAACGGGAGAAACAACCACGTCCATATTACCTCTGAGTTGTTTTCCCGTCCATCACAAACAAACCACCTAATACATTGAACTTCCACATTGATATCACCTCTGAGTTGTTCTGTGTATCCTTATTAGGCCCACTCCTACCACGTCCTCATTACATCTGAGTAGGAAGGCTCTACTTTATACCCATATTTACCACGTCCTCATTACCTTTGAGTAAATATGTTGATTTTCTCTCCACTTACTATCCGTACTCGTACCGCTAGTACACAAAAAGGATAATAGGTCCACAAATGTCCTCTGTTGATCACAAATGCTGTATTAGTTCCTCTAGTACATGCACTCCTTTTTCACAATCATATGCTTCTGGAACCCAGTTGTTTCGTGGCATTCATTACCCGTTACATAGAACTTCTACGTCCATATTACCTCTGAGTTGTTCTATGTATCCTCATCTGAGTCCACTCCCACCACGTCCTTATTACCATAAACCCCATATTTACCATGTTCTCACCACCTCTGAGTAAATATGATGGTTCCCTCTCTCAACTTATTATCCGTACCTAAAACTAAGGTACGCCAAGGATGATAAGTCCACATAAAATCTCCAACGGAAATACCCAAACCTATCACGTCCATGCTACCTCTGATAGGATTGCCACACCAAAACAACTCTACTTTCCATGCTTCTTATTCAAAGTATTCCAAATTTGTAATTTGAAAACTTTGAAGGGGGTCTTGTAGAAGCATAGAAAATATTGCTTTTAGTCCCACATCGGAAAGGAGAAGAAGAAAGGGCTCACTCCATTCTATAAATAGAGCCCCTTGCCTCCTTTGAAAAGGGCACCAACTTCCCTTTCCTCCTTTCAACTTGGACTCTTCCTACTACCCACCTTCGGGTGCTAAGTCGAAGAAGTCTAGGACAGTGCGGGCTTAACAAGCCCAGTCAACTGTCCAAGCTACTGACCGTCAGCTGACACCGTTAACTGTTATACGGGCTCCTGATGAAAAGTTATACAGAACCATCCACGTTCAATCCCACATGCGGAACGGACAGGGTGGGTCTCAGAAGTCTTCCTATAACGATCGAGCACAGTACTTTACTAGCCTCATATCAGGAAGTAAATATGATGGTCCCAAAAGTCTTCCTATAATGATTGAGAGCAAGTGCTTTTACTAGCCTCAGATCAGGAAGCAAATATGATACCTATGCACCCGGGCGCTCGGGATACCTGGGCCCACAAAACAGATGTAAAGGTAGATCAATCTGCTCTCGACTTGCGAGAGGTGGTCATTCACAAATACAAGAAGAGAGAAGCAACCTTGGCGTGCGATAAGCCCTTTCCAGAACATCACTGCACCCAAGCCATCATCAACTGTCGCTGCCACAAGACAGTGGCTCCACTATCAAGGCAGTCTGTGTTCTAGCGACTGCGACCTACTGCGCCTTTCCAACATCATCTCGGAAACATGTTGCCAATTGAAGATATTGTAACGACCTGCTCTCAACTAGATACATTACTCAGATGTCTCAGTCAGGCGCATCGTCTCAGTCAAGCGCATCACAATCTTCTTAAGGAGTCCACCGTCAAATCTTCTTCGAACAAAAAGATCAGTCAAGAGGGAGGCAAACGAAACTCTCTCAAATCCTTACATTTGGCACAACACCTTCTCCTAGGGCCCCCATACCCATCCAGCCAGAAGATATCCTTCATGCGGCTTAGTCATAAAACATTCCTCATGCGGCTCAGTCATGAGATGGCCTCATGCGGCTCGGTCATGTGACATTCCTCATGCGGCTCGGTCATGAGACATTCCTCATGCGGCTCGGTCATGAGACATCCTTCATACGGCTCGGTCAGAAGGTATTTCTCATACGGCTCGGTCATGAGACATTCCTTATGCGGCTCGATCATGAGATGTTCTTTATGCGGCTCGGTCAGAAGGTATTCCTTATGCGGCTCGATCATGGGACATTCCTCATACAGCTCGGTCATGAGACATTCCTCATACGGCTCGGTCATGAGACGTCCTTCATGCGGCTCGATCATGAGACGTCCTTCATGCGGCTCGGTCATGAGACATTCCCTCATACGGCTCGGTCATGAGACGTCCTTCATGCGGCTCGGTCATGAGACATTCCTTCATGCGGCTCGGTCATGAGACATTCCTTCATACGGCTCAATCATGAGACATTTTTTCATGCGGCTTAGCCATGAGACATTCCTCATGCAGCTCGGCCATGAGACATCCTTCATGCGGCTCGCCACAGAAGATTAGTTGATGCACGTGACAAGTTGACCAGGTCTCAACTGCTCAACGATAAATCATAATAAATCCTAACAAATCCCTAGCTACCAGTCACAGACCGAGTTTCGAGGCATGATTATGGCCATGTGGTCCAGGGATTTGCCACGTGGTCATCTATGCGGCTCAAAATATCCTTCATCCCAAAATTACTACAAATAGCAGGGTGCCACACCCTTGCAAGATGGTTGGCAATCCAGGGCTGGCAACCTTCAAGAAGGCAATTTCTTCAAGATCTAAAGACTGCGTCAGATAGTCCACGGAGTAAGGCAGAGTTGATAGCACTTTCCCGAGCCTCCACCGTCACCCCCAGAATCATAACTAAATAATTGTACTTAGATTGTTTCCTAGGATTTCTTTCTAGGCCTTTCTTTGTACAAGCAAATTTGTAATCAATTTCAGTGTTCTGTAATACCTGTCTTTAATTTTTTATGGCAAACATATACGTAACATCACTGACCATTGCCCTTGTTGAGGACAGTCTCAGTTAAAGTAAGCTTGGCTATTATCTCTGTTGAGTGTCAAACCCGCCACCCTCCCAAATTTGTCGTGAATCTCATTCAGGACAGAAATGGAAGAGGCTGAAGGTTCAATAATGTCACTCCCGTTTCCCGTTATACGTATTTTCGTATACGTATACGAGATTTTTGATATTTATCAGGTGGACCGTAGTTAGACTTATTTTGCTTAGTCTAGTCTTAGTTTAATCTTGACTTGGTTTATTTGATGGGTTTGATTCAATTTGACTTGGTTTGGCTTGGCTTGAGATGGAGAGGGTTGATATATAACCCAACTCCTTCTCTATCTCTCCTCATTCACTTCTTCATCTTCTTCATTTACTCCTCCCGCCTACCAAGTCCTAGGCAAGTGCAACTTGCTTCATAATGGATCTCAAGTTTTATTGTTCCATTCTCTTTCTTACTTGATTTTAAACCTCTTTAGAACTTGTTGGGTTTGATGGATGGGTTTTTGTAGATCTAAGTTTGTAGTCTTTTCAATTTTTCTTGGGTTTTGATCTACCAAACTTCATTATTTTCAAGTTTTGATTGTTCTATGTTGTAGAGAATTCGATTTTACCCAAAATGGACCTTTGAAAAGTTAGATTTCGACTTGTTTTGAGGAAGTTATGGCCAAAATAAGATTTGGACACTTTCTAGTTCATCTGTCCTAAATCTGGCAGGGACGATGAATAGTGCCGCAGGAATAAATAGTGCCACAGGAATGCATAGTGCCGTAGGAATGAATAGTGCTGCAGGAATGAATAGTGCCGTATGGATGTATAGTGTCGCAGGAATGAATAGTACCGCAGGATTGAATAGTGCCGCATGGATACATAGTACCGCAGGAATGAATAGTACCGCATGGCTTACATAGTGCCACATAGATGCATAGTGCTGCAGGAATGAATAGTACCGTATGGATGCATAGTGCCACAGGAATGAATAGTACCACAGGAATGAATAGTGCCGTATGGATGCATAGTGCCGCATGGATGCATAGTACCGTAGGAATGAATAGTACTGCAGAAATGAATAGTGTCGCATGGATGCATAGTACCGCAGGAATGAATAGTACCACAGGAATGAATAGTATCACATGGACGTATAGTGCCACAGGAATGAATAGTGTCGTAGGAATGAATAGTACTACATGGCTTGCATAGTACCGTATAGATGCATAGTGCCACAGGAATGAATAGTGCCATATGGCTTGCATAGTGCCGCATAGTGCCTATTTTTGGCTGTTTTATGTTCTATTTGACTGAATTGTGGCCAGAATTTCTCCCAACTCCCAACATGAAAGTTGTAGATCTTTTTCTTGGCTTAATAAAATATGTTATTAGCTACTTTATGCAAGTTTCTCTCAATCATAATAATGTAAGGATAGAACACGATAGTGGCCTGTTAAGACGCACTCTTAACAAGTAACAAGTAACATAACATGATAGTGGCCCGTTGTGGCGCACTCTTAACAAGCAACCTTGGCATGATAATACATGATAGTGGCCCATCGTGGCGCACTCTTGATAAGTAAACCTAACATGATAATCTTGATATGCTGTTGTGACGGCTATCTTGACTTGCTAAGTAACTCTTGTCATGACACTGTGGGTGTTTGTACTTGTATAAGCTACATGTCTCGTCTTGCATCATGTCTAGGACATGAATTCTCAGTTACAACGGTCAGGGATTCATACTGAATCTGACTAGGATAATGACTAGATTGATCAAGTAGTTCATGAAGAGATTTCACAGCTACAGGCAGTCCCGTTATCTTGGCGCTCTAATTGGACTTGTAGCCTGCCGTCGAGTAGGGCACATTTTCAGTACACTGTCTTGTGTTGCACCCCCAAGTCACCTAATCCAACTCTCTCAACTTGCTACTGGATAACCTGGATTAAGTCTGCAGGGCTTGTGGCTGTTGGAACATCTCATTGCATCTTGATAGTAATTAGGCTTGTGATAACCCTAGTTAGTTAAAAAGCCGTACTCATTGCTTGGTCGGGATTGATGAATGGAGTCCAGTCTAGTATTGTCTAGACAATGCCAGTATATGGTTACTTTAGTACATTTACTGTTATGCTTTACCTTATCGATAATCGGTGAGGGACTAAGTTCTGTTCAGGAGAAGGGTTACAACCCCGGTCCTTGTATGGTTTACGGATTGTAACTTGGTTACCGAAATAGTTCATTAGTTACCTTATCGTTTATCATCCTGATTTCTTTAACTTATGTCTTTTATTATCCTTTATGTCTCATGTGCTAATATGCTAGTTTTAGTTCTTAAGTGAAGCCTTCCTTGTGGCACTTGCTCTTCTGGGGTCTGACCCAGCTGGTTTTGTATGGCCAGATTTTGGAGTAGCACCCAAGGATCTTCCAGCCTTCCAGCCAGATGGTAAACACTAGGCACAACCCTGGCAACGAGTGGATTTTATTTTGCTCTCCTACTCTATTATAAATTATTCTTTTGAGGCACTTAGCCACCGAACAAGTGTTAGCTCGTGCTGATATTTACATTTCTGTCTACCTAAGGGCTGTAATATGATTGACAAATCCTAGGGTTGATCATGTATGACTTAAACTCTTGCTGGTCTTCGCATTTTGTATGACTAGCTTCATGATCATCTGAATATGTAATGTTTGGGATGCCTTACTTTGTATGTCTGATGATCTACCATCTTGTTACATTACTTGCTTGCTTGAGATTGAGACACTAGGCTTGTTCTTGACCATAAGTGATGTTGGCTTGTAGTAAACCCTCATGCATCTAGACAGCCGTGACCGTATTGTGAGGTGGGATTCACTTTAATGTATGTAGCTGGCTGTGTCTGTCTCCCGCTCTCTAGTATTCTGGTTCTAGGGCGTGACACGGTTTAAGTGGTGGCCCATGCAGGTCTTGTAAATCAAGATGTGTGAGGGTTTCACTGAATAGATGTCTCAATCAGCACTCGTCCTTGATCTCTACTCGTGTCTTCTAATCTTTCCTAAATCTTGACCTGATCACATGTTTATATCCTCGATCTTTCATGGTCCTTCCTTATTGTTCTCCATGTCGTTTCTTCAGCGGCATTGTTCCTGGTCCTACCGATCAGCAAGGCGGAGCACCTACAGTGAACCAGCAGCAACCTAGAGACCAAGCCCAACACTCTGGAGCAGCCTTCCGAGTCATGCATTCCGGGGATCCAGAGCCCCCAGTTCAACCCGTCCAGCCTGCAGAGCCTGACAATAGAACCCTGGTGGGACTCATTCAGGAATTGCTTGCATCTCAAGATCGTCGGGGCGATGCCCTGCACCAGACAGTACAAGATGCCATGGGCAGAGTTGGTTACCAAGGGAACAATGCGGCCAACAGCTTCAAGCGTCTGAACTCTCCTTCCTTTGACGGCAGTGAAGATGCTATCGTTGCTGATGCATGGCTTCAGGATATAGAAGTTATCCTGAAGGAAGCCAGGATTCCCGAGGAAGACAAGGTGGCCGTTGTGCGCCTACAATTATTGGACTTGGCCCGCACCTGGTGGACGATGTTAGCAGTTGGATTACCGACGCCTGTCTCATGGGCGGTTTTCAGCAATAAGTTCCAGACCAAGTACTTCGATGCAGTAGCTTGGTATGATTTGCAGATGAGATTCACCAATCTTAAACAGATGGACAGGACGGTCGATGGATATACGGTCGAGTTTTCTTGACTCAGTCGGTTTGCTCCTACCTTGGTGGCTACCGAATTGGATCTAGCCCAGCGATTCCAGCAGGGGCTCCACCTAGAGATTATTATATCAGTGGAGTAGTTTGAGCACCAGACGTTTAATGCCGTCTTGCGAGCAGCGAAGAGGCATGAGTATACTTCGCAGAGGATTGTAGATAGAAGCAGAGAACGGAAGATGTCTTATGGGCATATGTCCCAGACTTCAGCACCAGCCCCGGCAGCTAGGGCTTTGACTATTGAGCTCTTGGGAGGGCGACCACAGTTTTGTTGGTTTAGCACTCGACGTCGGCGTATCCTCAGCAACGGAAGCAGAAGCAGTCTTCCCCAATGGGCTGCACTCATTGTGGGAAGCCATGACATGTAGTATCAGAGTGTCGCAGAGCACAGGGATTGTGCTTGGCTTGTGGGGCACCGGATCACAAGATAGGGTCCTGTCCGAATAGAGCCAGTTCATCGTCATCAAACCTAACCAGTCCATCGGTTAGGGGTCCAGCACCAGTGCAGCAGCAGTACCAGCCTCTGAGGCTATTGCCGCCTCAGGCTTAACAGTTTGCCCAAGCTCAAAATTAGAACAGGCAGAGAGGTCACCAGCAGAGGGGACCAGCACCAAGAGGACAAGGTCAGGCTATGGCTCTGACCGTAGCAGAAGAGTTAGCTTCAGGTGAGGTGGTGGCAGGTACCATTCTCGTCAACTCTTTTCCAGCACCAGTATTATTTGATTCGGGTGCATCGCATTCATTTATGACTACACGATTCGCAACACGGATAGGACTGGAGCCTGAGTCATTATCAGTAAGGCTCAATATACTTACTGGTAACGGTCTTGTGGGAGTAGATAGAGTGTTTTTCTCGTGTCGAATCGTAGTTAGCGGTAGAGAGTTTCCCGCTAGGTTGATAGAATTTCCGATGGCCGATTATGATGTGGTCCTAGGAATGGATTGGTTGAAGGAGCAATACGCAAGAATAGAATGCCATATTGGCAGGATTATTTTTGGTATTCCCGGCGAACCGAAGTTTTCATTTTCCAGGGGCGAAGTGGAACCTTCTCCTCCAGTATTGCGGATGGCAGTAGTAGTGGCAGTTCAGTTTTCCAGAGTAGTAGAAGAGTTTTCTGATGTATTTTTCGAAGAGATTCCAGGCATGCCCCCAGAGAGAGAGTTAGAGTTCACCATCGACTTGATTCCAGGGATGACACCAGTATCAGAGAGAGTCTACCGGATGGCACCTTCAAAGTTGGAGATCTTGTACAAGATGATTGAAGAACTCAGAACCAAGGGATTCATTCATGCTAGTGGATCACCTTGGGGAGCCCCGATGCTTCTTGTGAAAAAGAAAGATGGTACGTCAAGATTATGTGTTGATTATCGTACCTTGAACTCTGTAACAATCAAGAACAAATATCCTCTCCTAAGGATAGATGACTTATTTGATCAGCTCAAAGGAGCGATAGTATTCTCGAAGATTGACTTGCGGCCAGGGTACCATCAGATCAGAGTTAGAGAGCAAGACATCCCGAAGACAGCATTCAGATCCAGATATAGACATTGAGAGTTCCTTATTATGCCATTTGGAGCGACCAATGCACCAGCCGTATTCATGGACCTCATGAATCGTATCTTCATGCCCTATTTGGATCAGTTCATGATAGTGTTTATAGACGACATCTTAGTCTATAGCAAGAGTGAGGCAGAGCATGAGCAGCATCTTCATCTAGTTCTTCAGATACTCAGGGAACACCAGTTGTACGCGAAGTTCAGTAAGTACGAGTTTTGGCTTGGTCGTATCTCGTACTTGGGTCACATCATCACCAGAGGTGGAGTAGAAGTTGACCCCCAGAAGATAGTGGCTATAGAATCATGGCCAGTTCCCAGCACTGTCGCAGAAGTTCAGAGTTTCCTAGGATTGGCCGGCTATTACCGACGGTTTGTGTCAGACTTTGCTCGGATTTCAGCGCCATTGATTCAGTTGACCCGCAAGGATGTATAGTTTGCTTGGACAGCAGAGTGTCAGAGTTCATTCGAGAAGTTGAAGCAAGGATTAATGACGGCCTCCATTCTCACTCTTTTCGATGGGACTGGAGGATTTTTAGTTTATTGTGATGCTTCAGGCAGATGATTGGGATGCGTCTTGATGCATCATGGTAAGGTAGTAGCTTATGCGTCACGTCAGCTTCGTGATCATGAGAGGAATTACCCAACCCACGACTTGGAATTAGCAGTGGTGGTTTTCGTACTTAAGCTTTGGAGGCATTATTTATATAGAGATCGGGTAAAGATTTCACCGACCACAAGAGTCTTAAGTATGTGTTTACCCAGAAGGATCTTAACATGCATCAGAGGAGATGGCTAGAGCTACTCGTGGACTACAACATCAACTTGCAATATCATGCTGGGAAGGCCAACGTTGTTGCAGATGCATTGAGCAGAAGAGCCGGAGTTTATTTTCTAACAGCACAACCAAAATTGTTAGCAGATCTTCAGAAGATGGGAATAGAAGTAGTTCTTCCTACCAATGTGGCATTGATGGCTAGCATGCAAGTTCAGTCCAGCATAATTGAGAGGATCAAGATGGCACAATCAGCAGATTCTAAGCTTCAGCGGCTCAGAGCAGAGTGTGAAGTAGGTCGGAGAGCAGAGTTATGTATTCATGAAGATGGTACTCTCCGACATGGAAGACGTCTTTGTGTACCCAGTGGTGATATCAGGCAGGAGATCATGGCAGAGGCTCACAGTTCTCAGTATTCAATTCATCCCGGCGGTACGAAGATGTACCGAGACATCCGTCAGCAATTCTGGTAGAATGGCATAAAGAGGGAGATAGTCTGGTTTGTCTCTCGTTGTTTAGTTTGCCAATAAGTTAAGACTGAACATCAGAGACCAGCTGGACTTCTTCAACCTTTACCGATCCTAGAATGGAAATGGGAGCACATTACCATGGATTTTGTAACTGGGTTACCTAAATCCTCAGCCGGAAGAGATGCTATTTGGGTTATAGTTGACAGACTCACGAAGGTAGCTCATTTTCTCTCCTTCAGAATTGGTCAGTCGACGGATCAGCTAGCAGAGATATACCTCAGGCAGATTGTTAGATTGCATGGAGTGCCAGTTAGTATCATATCAGACAGAAATTCAAGATTCACATCGCACTTTTGGCGGCGTCTTCAAGAGAGTTTGGGGACTCGTCTCAAGTTCAGTTCAGCTTATCATCCGCAGACAGATGGTCAGTCAGAACGCACGATCCAGACTTAAAGATATGTTACGGTCATGTACACTCGACTTCGGTGGTTCGTGGAAAGATCACCTGTATCTCGTAGAATTCTCCTGTAACAACAGTTTCCAGGCTAGTATCCAGATGGCACCCTTTGAAGCACTATATGGCAGGAAGTGCAGATCACCTTTAGCTTGGGATGATGTCGGCAAGAGACAGATGCTTGGTCCAGAGATGGTTACGCAGACAATCGAGGTGGTCAGACAAGTCAGAGATCATCTTCGAGTTGCACAAGATCGTCAGCGACATTGGGCCGATTCTCATCGGCGTCCCCTTGAGTTTTCAGCCGGCGACCACGTGTTCCTCAGGATCTCGCCTACCCGTGGCGTCATTTGATACGGCGTGCGGGGAAAGCTTAGTCCTAGGTACGTAGGGTCGTTCGATATTCTAGAGTGAGTAGGTGATGTGTCATATCGTCTCGCTCTTCCGTCGTCGTTACGTGAGGTGCATGATGTCTTCCATGTATCCCAATTACGACGGTATATCCCGGATCCGAGTCATGTCCTTGATCATTCGGAATTGGTTGTTGGTACCAATCTTTCGTATAAGGAAAGGTCCGTATCCATATTGCACCGAAGGGAGAAGGTACGCAAGAACAAGACTATTAGTTTAGTCCGTGTTGCTTGGGGTCACCACTCTTTGGGTGAGTCAACGTGGGAGCGTGAGGATGATATTCGCTCACGATATCCACACCTGTTTGACTCATAAGGTATAATGTCTTCCTTATGCCTTATGCTTTTAATTTCTTGTTTGCATGAATGATTGCTTGCTTGACTGCTAGTCGTAGCTTGCTTATGATTAATATAGCTTGTCCCGACATCTCTAGCCTCTTGATTAAATTCCGAGGACGGAATTCTTTTAAGGTGGGTAGAGTTGTCACTCCCGTTTCCCGTTATACGTATTTTTGTATGCGTATACGAGATTTCTGGCATTTATCAGGTGGACCGTAGTTAGACTTGTTTTGCTTAACCTAGTCTTGGTTTAATCTTGACTTGGTTTATTTGATGGGTTTGGTTCAATATGACTTGGTTGGGCTTGGCTTGAGATGGAGAGGGTTGATATATAACCCAACTCCTTCTTTCTCTCTCCTTATTCACTTCTTCATTTACTTCTTCATCTTCTTCATTTACTCCTCCCACCTACCAAGTCCTAGGCAAGTGCAACTTACTTCATGATGGATCTCAAGTTTTATTGTTCTATTCTCTTCTTTACTTGATTTTAAGCCTCTTTAGAACTTGACATTTTTGGGTTTGATGGATAGATTTTTGTAGATCTAAGTTTGTAGCCTTTTCAGTTTTTTTTTGGGTTTTGATCTACCAAACTTCATTATTTTCAAGTTTTAAATGTTTTATGTTGTAGAGAATTCAATTTTACCCAAAATGGACCTTTGAAAAGTTAGATTTTGACTTGTTTTGAGGAAGTTATGGCCAAAATAAGATTGGACACTTTCTAGTTCATCTGTCCTAAATTTGGCAGGGATGATGAATAGTGCCGCAGGAATGAATAGTGCCGCATAGATGCATAGTGCCGCAGAAATGAATAGTACCGCAAGAATGAATAGTACCGCATGGATGCATAGTGCCGCAGGAATGAATAGTACCGTATGGCTTGCATAATGCCACATGGATGCATAGTGCTGCAGGAATGAATAGTGCCGCATGGATGCATAGTGCCGCAGGAATGAATAGTGCCGCATGGATGCATAGTGCCGTAGGAATGAATAATACCGCATGGCTTTCATAGTGCCACATGGATGCATAGTGCCACAGGAATGAATAGTGTCGCATGGATGCATAGTATCACAGGAATGAATAGTGCCGCAGAATGAATAGTGCCGCAGGAATAATAGTGCCACAGGAATGAATAGTGCCGCATGAATGAATAGTGCCGCATAGCTTGCATAGTGCCGCATGGATGCATAGTGCCGCAGGAATGAATAGTGTCGCATGGCTTGCATAGTGCCGCATAGTGCCTATTTTGGTTGTTTTTGGCTATTTTATGTCCTATTTGGCTGAATTGTGGCCAGAATTTCTTCCAACTCCCAATATGAAAGTTGTAAATCTTTTTCTTGGCTTCAAAAATATGTTACTAGCTATGTTATGCAAGTTTTCTCATTCATGATAATGTAAGGATAGAACACGATAGTGGCCTATTAAGACGCACTCTTAACAAGTAACATGACATGATAGTGGCCCATTGTGGCACACTCTTAACAAGCAACCTTGGCATGATAATATGATAGTGGTCCGTCGTGGCACACTCTTGATAAGTAAACCTAACATGATAATCTTGATATGTTGTTGTGACGGCTATCTTGACTTGCTAAGTAACTCTTGTCTTGACACCGTGGGTGTTTGTACTTGTATAAGCTACATCTCTCATCTTGCATCATATCTAGGACATGAATTCTTGGTTACCACGGTCAGGGATTCATACTGAATCTGACTAGGATAATGACTAGATTGATCAAGTAGTTCATGAAGAGATTTCCCAGCTACAGGCAGTCCCGTTATCTGGGCGCTCTAATTGGACTTGTAGCTTGCCGTCGAGTAGGGCACATTTCTAGCACACTGTCATGTGTTGCATCCCCAAGTCACCTAATCCAACTCTCTCAACTTGCTACTGGATAACCTGGATTA
Organism: Iris pallida; assembly: GCA_029216955.1. Lineage (NCBI taxonomy): Eukaryota > Viridiplantae > Streptophyta > Magnoliopsida > Asparagales > Iridaceae > Iris > Iris pallida. Next base: position 37,019 of record JANAVB010033460.1, read on the forward strand.
AGTCTGCAGGGCTTGTGGCTGTTGGAACATCTCATTGCATCTTGTTAGTAATTAGGCTTGTGATAACCCTAGTTAGTTAAAGTATCAAGCCGTACTCATTGCTTGGCCGGGATTGATGGATGGAGTCCAGTCTAGTATTTTCTAGACAGTGCCAGTACATGGTTACTTCAGTGCATTTACTGTTATGCTTTACCTTATCGATAATCGGTGAGGAACTAAGTTTTGTTCAGGAGAAGGGTTACAACCCCGGTCCTTGTTTGGTTTACGGGTTGTAACTTGGTTACCGGAATAGTTCCTTAGTTACCTTATCGTTTATCATCCTGATTTGTTTAACTCATGTCTTTTATTATCCTTTATGTCTCATGTGCTAATATGCTGGTTTTAGTTCTTAAGTGAAGCCTCCTTTATGGCACTTGCTCTTCTGGGGTCTGACCTAGCTGGTTTTGTATGGCCAGATTTGGAGTAGCACCCGAGGATCTTCCAGCCTTCCAGCCAGATGGTGAACACTAGGCGCAACCCTGGCAACGAGTGGGTTTTATTTTGCTCTTCCACTCCATTGTAAATTATTCTTTTGAGACGTTTAGCTATCGAGCAAGTGTTAGCTCGTGTTGATATTTACATTTCTGTCTGCCTAAGGGCTGTAACATGATTGACAAATCCTAGGGTTGATCATGCATGACTTAAACTCTTGCTAGTCTTCGTATTTTGTATGACTAGCTTCATGATCATCTGAATATGTAATGTTTGGGATGCCTTACTTTGTATGTCTGATGATCTACCATATTGTTACATTACTTGCTTGCTTGAGATTGAGACACTAGGCTTGTTCTTGACCATAAGTGACTGTTGGCTTGTAGTAAACCCTCATGCATCTAGACAGCCGTGACCGTATTGCGAGGTAGGATTCACTTCAATGTACGTAGTTGGCTGTATCTGTCATCCGCTCTCCAATATTCTGGTTCTGGGGCGTGACAAATAAACACGAGGAGATCGTCAGCATATATAGATGGAATAGCTGTGGGGAGATATGCCGAAATAGTGAGGTGATACGCTTGCGATGTACGGCTATGTCCATCAGACACGTATAGTATTCCATCACTATTGTAAAAAGATATGGTGAAAGCGGTCACCTTGTCGCAGTTCCCTGTTGCTGCCAAAATAACCGTAAGGCTGCCCCTTTATGAGAATCGAGAATGTAGGGTAGTAATGCATTCTTTGGTCCGAGCAATCCACTACCCATCGAATCCCATGCTCTATAGTACTCTGCATACAAATTCTCTGTTCACCATATCGTGCGCTTTACGTAGATCGAGCTTGATACACCCTTTCCTTCCACCCGCTTTGTTGAATTCCTTCACAAGTTCATGGGAGAGAAGGCAGTTCTCAGCTATGAAGCGACCTTTGATGAAGGCAGTTTGGTTGGCCAATATCAGTTCTCTAAGAAACGGCCAGATTGGCCGGAAGAAGGGTGGTTCTTCCACATCGTACGGTGACTGTTCAGGTTCTTTCGGATAGGGGAAGAAAGATCAGAGATTCTAGGGCGAGAAATTCTGACAATGGTGGTCCGCTTATCCGATCGTTTTGGACAACCGCTGGATGGGATCTGCCTTTGTTCTTGGAGCAGTTTGGAGTTGAGGCAGCGGGCCGGCTCAGAGAGGCGAACCTGACTTGTACTTCGGCTCCTGATTCACTGGCTTGGGGGAGCGGAAAGGTTCTTTCACGTGGCTGCGGCTTGGAGATGTTGTCGGACTTCTCACCCTACATCATCACTTTTTTTCTAATATATGGGGCAGTGTATTCCGACGAAGTGGAGCATTCTGATGTGGCGGGTTTGTCACAACCGGCTTCCTACTGATGACATTATTCATAAGATTGGCTTCCAGGTGTCATTGCTGTCAGGTTGGGCATGGGAAGAACCTTCAGCATTTATTTTTCCACGGGGACCTTGCTATGACGGTTTGGACGCTTTCCGGGATTTCTTCAAGGCACGGATGCATAGTGACTTTTTAGTCTTTCTTCAAAGGTGGTAGCGGGGTCAGGGCAGTCATCATTGGAGATCATTGGCTGGTGCGATCATTTGGGTGCTTTGGAAGAACAGGAATAAGCATCGGTACGAGGGGCGTGGTGCTGGGTCGGACTTTTTGGTTCGGGAGGTGAAGCGACAGTTTTGGAAGTCGCTTTCGAGTTGTCGTCATCTTCCGTCTATTCCTCATTGGGCTTTAGAGTAGAGTTATTGCTTTATTTTCTTTCTTTGTCTTTGTTACCATGAGGTCGGATGTACTCATTACCCTCTTTTATCAATAAAGGTAACAGTTTTTTCCAATATATATATATATATATTATATATATATATATATAT
>JANAVB010033461.1:0-61328 GCA_029216955.1 Iris pallida
TTCTTCATGAGAAGGACAGATTGCTGACTGTACAAGTGAGTAGGCAAAGGACTTTAACAAGTGATTCAACAGTGGAAGAAGAAGAAATCTCTATAACTACAGAAGAATGAGAAATAGAGTTCTGTAGCTACGGGAGGAGAAGGATTCGGATACGAGAAAAAATCTCTATAAGGGCATTTTCATAAGCAGCGAAGACTTTTGTGTCCTGTATAAGGGAACACTATTCATGGCTAGCCACTGCTGATGAGTAAGCTTGAGCTTGGGGAGGAGCCAGACTTGGAGGACATATATTCAATCCTCTCAGTCTATCTTCCAAAGGAATGCCATCCCATAGATGATCCAAATCATCAGGATCTGGAATAACATGAGAAATCATGTTGCAGGTTTTTACTTTCTTACCTTTCTTGGATTTTAAAGTTTTACCTTCATCTTCCATTTCAGATACTAAGTCAGGATGTACCCACATAATTTTACCATTCTTTAATGTAAGAGGCAACATCCTTCATTTTCCTCCTAGCAGGCGGGATATTCACAATCTTCATCATCACCTTCGGAATTGGGACAATTCCATCTGGTACTTGTTGTGGAGGAAAATCTTCAAATTGAAGAGAAACTATATTGGTTGTAACCGTATGGTCATCATTGGTTAAAGCGATAGCACCACCATTTATCAGCTCTTGGAATTTCTTCTTCAAAACATAACAAGTACTGGTAGGATGATTTATGTATCTGTGATAGATACAATATTTGGGATTGTCAGTCAGATTTACCTCATTAGGCCTCTTTGGCTCCGGAATCTGGAGTTTGCCACTCTTCACCAGACATTGGAATATCCCTGGGATATCACTTTTGTCAAAAGAGTATTTTTCTTTTGGCCTGGAAAATTTCTGATTATTCGACGTCGTTTTATTCTTGGAAAGATTGACCATAAGAGTGTCTTTTCTTTTCATATTACGATTGCCGAAATTATTACCAGGATTACTTTTCTTTTCTTTATCCTCAGAGGCAAAAATCATCCCATGTTCACGAGCCAACCTACCATTGGTCTCGGCAGAAATGCTGCTATGATAAACGAAGCCCAATCTGTGAATTGGGAACCTATGAAGACAGCAATAGATGGTCGCAGATTCATCTTACATGTATCAATCAGCGCTGAATCTGGTATACCAGGGGCATCTTTAGAGTCGCCTGTCGGAAACGTTCAATGAACGTCTGAGTATCTTCTTTCTTCTTTTGCTTAATTTCTATTAAGGAGGACATGTTCATGTCCATACCTCCTTCTATAGAAACGGGAGAGAAACATTGCCTTAAATTCGTCAAAAGACGAAATACAATTGTCGGGTAAACTACGATACCAGTCGTAAGCTGAACCCGTCAAGCATCCAATGAATACTCGAGTGAGAAGAGCATCATTTTTCTGTAAATGTACAGTCATAATATCAAAGTAATTGATATACTGACTAGGAGAAGCCTTTCCATCAAACAATACCATTGACTGTGGCTTGAATTTCGGTGGAAAGGGTACATCATTCCAATGAGGAGGATAAGGTTGCTTAATCCCTAACCTCTGGAGTTGATCCTTTTGCTTTAAAACTTCAAACTGTGCTTTAAGCTCACGCACTGCTTGAATAGTCTTCACTAGTTTGCGGAAGCACATTTGATTGAAAAGTTGTTGGTTGTACCGTAATCTCCACCAGAGATGGTACATCTTCTGAAATGATGGGATCTGGAGATGCAGAATTTTGATTAACAGCAGGCTCTTGGATATTCAAAGGTATATCAATCCCTTGGCTATCTTGAGTTGGTGCTGCTACCTGTACCGGTGTTACTATTGTCGGTTGAGCAGTTTGCTGAGCCGTTATTATCTGGTGCATGCTTTGCATCATGTTAAGCATGTCTTTCAATGATTGCTCAACGGCAGTGAGACGTTGTTCTGTATTAACAGATGACGTCTCTGGTTCATCTCCAATAGCGTAGGATTCATCCTCTCTTGAAGATACAGAGGGATTAGTATAGAAGTATGAATCGACACTATCAGTTTCAGACTCAAGAGATTGAGTACCCCCAGCTTCAGAATCCGAAGTCTGCAATTGTCTTTGTCTTCTTGATCGAGTATTCTGATATACTCCTTCAAAAGAATCAAGAAGTCTGTTGAATTGTTGTTGACCTGGGGTTTGGGACGTGTTCCGTCTAGGACGTCGTCATCTGTTGGTGTGAGATGCCATATTGACTGATGCATATGACAACGCATCAGCATGTTGTTGGGGCGCATTAAAATTTAACCGATCAAAAACTGACCGTCTGGAAGCCAAACAACAACTTTTGATCACAATCTGGTGACACTCACAGTGATGATTTTTTTGGGGGAGTGTCACGGAAGATTGTCTATTTTTACGCTTTTGCATTAGTAATTCACGTAAATCAGAAGGAGTAGAAGGAGTAGTCTTCTTTATTATATTTTGGGTAGCAAAATGTTTAGTCCTTTGTGTATAAAGAAGATTACTGGCTGCATTCGCAGAACCAAACTGTACATTTCTACGCATTTGGAGTTGTGTGCATAAATCTTGAGATTTTTTAGCACGAAGGACTCCATTTTCATTGCGTGTGATTTGTAGGTTTGGTACTTTGCGTAGAGCAGTATAAGAAGGTTGTTGATGTAGAACTGAAGCTTTACCAATAACATTTTTATGCTGTATCCATTTAGGTACATTCACATTAGATGTAAAAATATCGTTGCGAATTTTATCTACACTGTTACAGACAGGAGACTTACCTTTACGCGTAGAGCAAAAAAATTGATTACTACCACGTCACAGACGAGAGATTTTCCTTTACACGAAGAGCGTAATTTTTGTGTGTCTACCACGTCACAGACGGAAGACTTATTTTTACACTTAGAAGCACAAGTATTAGAGTCTGCCTCATTACAAATGGGAGACTCGTTCTTATGTACTGAGCGTAAAATTTGGTTTTTACCCACTGGGCGTAAAACATCATTTTTACGCACCGGGCGTAAAACCTGATTATCTTCACCGTCTCAGACGGGAGATAAATTACCACACTTAGAGTGCAACGCTGAAGTAAGGACTGCCTCGTTACGAACGGGAGCCCCTACGATAGGAGTGGGAAGAATTCCCTTGCCATCAGAAGCAACAGAGAGATCAGAAGCTATTTTGGATTTAGGAATCCAAACTTTTCGTGCTTTGCGAGATTTTTGAACATTGGAGCAGCGAGAACCACCCCCAGTTCGGAGCATCTCTTCATAAGCAGTCTCGTCGAAGTGTACAACCAGAGTCTTCTTTGTCGATCCAATCGACACATCATCATATTGAGCAATTGCCTCCTCTTCAGAGGAGAAGGTCTTCTCCAGCAGAGTCGCCATTTTTGTTTCACTTAACAAAATGCCTGGAAATCGACTTTTGAAAATAAAACAAGAAAAAGTACAATAAGTACAAATTTGATTCTGGGAAGTATTGCTAAGGAAGTCTGATCTGTAAATGATCACTTTGTTCCTTGGACCATACGATGATGATGAAGATCATTGCTAGAAGATGAACAATTGGAAGAACTAAGTCACCAGAAAGGTATCGACGCACTTGGGCACTGATGGCGAGGCCGAATGCTTTCCTGCTTTGCTTGCACTCTGTTCTGGAAGAAAAGTTGAAGAAGAATGCTCCGAAAAATCAAAGTCTCTGGGCTCTGATCAATATGTATTCTCTCCTCTCTCAGTCGGTGTGTCTTATATGAGAAAAATAAGTCTATTTATAGACTTGGCTTCTTGTGCATAAAACTCAGCAAAAGTTTCGTCTTTACGCTAATAACTGCCACCCATGACTGAAGTCATCCTCTGCATACGTCGACACGTGTCCTATCATTTCAATAAGAATAGGATGCACGTACACACGTTCTTCGAGATGTGTGGCATGAAAGCCATGTAGGCAAACCACGTTCCAAATTGGTGAAAAAGAATAGGGCGTAAAAATAACCCAAAATACTCTGAGCGTAAAGTAGTAGACTAGGCATAAAATAGCCCTGAAATTGGACTTCCCGCGTAAAGTGGTTGTTAAACAACCTTGAGCGTAAAAGTAGCCCAAATAAACTTTATGCACACGTCAACTTTTGATCGTAAAAACTCATACAGTCTCCATGCGTAAAAGAAGCCATACTGTGAGCGTAAAATAGCTCAATCCACATACTAAATGACAACATTGGTCTCTGTGTAAAACAAATCCCTTCGAATTCTGTGATATATGCCATCATTAAATCTTCATGTCAGACTTTGCATTAAATGCAAGACTCGACAGTTTTGTCCAGCGTAAAGCGGTTAGCCTGTCTTAGGCGTAAAACCATCGGCTTGACCCTGGCGTAAAGTGATTAGCCTATCTTAGGCGTAAAGTAGATCATTTTGAATGAAATGCTCCATCTCTTTGACTCATTCTATGAAGCACTTTTTACGCTCCTACAATATCGAATGTGTTGAACAGATTCACATATTGGCTTTGAATGTTGAAAGATGAATCGTTGCATGAGGTGCAATGGATGTCGAAAATGAAATGTTACACGAGGTGCAACGGATGTCGGGAAAGATACGTTGCACGCGATGCAACGGATGGAACTAAAATGTGTAAATCGATAGAAACAAAATCAGTTCGGTTGCACAACGAGCTTGTGTTGGCAAATGAATGCATTGGTTGAATTGTGTCGGATCTTGATTAATCAAAAGTTACGGTTGTGATCGACATGATCACTGCAAAAATCGTGAGTCAGAATAGATTATTGGTTCATACAGATGTGATGCGAGGGAAACAGCTTGGTTTTCGAGTGGTATATGGCATACCACCTATGCGATGAATGGCTCAATTCTGAGTGGTATATTCAATACCACTTGTGCGATGAGTTGCATCAACGCATTGTGAGAATTGCAGAAGATTCGTCTACAACAGACGGGATAGCACCGAGACTCGATGAAGAATTTGTATGACGGCATGTTGATGCAAGTGTTCTTCGATGATCGGTTAGAACGGTAAGGCGGAACTTGTATCATTGAATAATACGTCGAACAAAAATTTATATGTCGGTCGAATGATGGAAACTAGCGAAACGATTTTGCCTTGAGGCAACAATCGAATCAGCGGGATAAGAAACTTGAACGTTATAAACGAGTCGCACGACTTGCAAGCTCGATGAAGATGTTCGTCGATGTGAATTGTAATCGAATCGTACGACTTACGAGCTCGATAAAAATGATAGTCAATACGAATAATAACTGAATTGCATCAACTGCGACTCGGTGAAAGAGTTGGTTGACGCGGTAATCGTGCCTACGAAGATAGATTGGTTATGTTGTGACGAAACTCCTTTGAGTACGACTGAAACACGTAAAACTTAGAGGGCATGATCGTATAACTCGGGGGTTCGATATTGGATAATCGGTAACTCGGCCACGCGATCGAAGTATAGCGGTATGCGACGAATCAAAAAATGGGTTGATGCGTATAGAAAAGTGTGTAGATAACTTGGATCTATATGATGCGAGTTAAGTTGACATTGAAACAGATTCAAAGTCGACCCTTGCGCAATCGAAATTGATATGAACTATCAAAATCGATATGCCAAGAAATATAAGCACGATATGAGAACACACAACGGGATAGGCCTACGATATCAAGATTTTTAAAAACGATAATACGAAGGTGTCAACTTGGTTGATCGTAAACTTTGTGATTGATCAGGGTGAGACTATAAGGTCAACGACGATTGTCCTAATGCGTATAGCATCTCGGATGTCGACCATGGGTAGAAAGACTAAAACTCGATACGAGTAGATATTTCGTAAATTGTAGAATTTTCGACGGTAGTTCATGAGTTAGTCGGAGGCTAGTTGCGCATCAGTTACGCCGATAGTAATGGTTATGTACGGATTTGGGTAGTCGCATAAAAAATTATCGGAACATAATTTGGCTCCGAAATAAGATATAGCATGGTTTGTAGTAATTGTCCTTCGGTGATGATCCACAATTATCGAGCGTAGTTTCGGGGCAGCTGGCCCTAGAAGACTTGACCGCCAAATCAAATTGAATGTTGCAGACCGTAAGATGACCAGTGCGTTGTCACATACAAAATTGTATCGGTAACAAATATAGTGTGGTGCATGTTGACTATAAGTCTAGGCGATCAAAAATTGTTGGAACGGCTTCCGATTGAGAATAATATAGCTAGATTTTGAGTATTCGTCGGATAAATGCTTGAACGGTTATGTTGGTCAACGATCGAACTAGAAATTCACCAACGGACTTGGTGATTCGGATAGGCGATTGTAGAATCGTGCTATGCACGAGAGAGAACGATAAGGGAATGACTTACGAGTTATGTCGTTAGATTCAGATTCACCTTGCAATTGAGCTTGTGTGAATCGGACTTATATTCGATGTTGCGAGACGGACAAGTATATAATTTGGTTAAAAATTTTCCACTCGATAGTGATCGAATGTAAGATGCATAGTAAAGACCTACGTGTCAAGGCGATCGTTGCCTTGAGCATCATTGACTAGAATTAAATTTGTGTCGAATAGATTGTGTCCTTTGTGCAATATCAATTTGAGTTGTGTCGAAGGAATTTAAGCACGGTATCTAGGTAAGTCACCGAGCGGATGTAGTCCTGAATGTGGATGCAACTGCAAGCAGATAAAGAGAAACATGTCGAGATAAGTTACGAAGTAAAACTTTAGAAATAGTTGGATAGCAATGTCGAACGCAAGGCATTGTGAAGACTCGTGGTGATCGGATGCGCGATAGCTTGACGCGACGTATAGGATTGATAGTCCCGATGAAACTTACGAAGTAAGAGATACGATTTTTGAATTGCATCGTAAGCCTTGACTTTTGTGGATGATCATGTATGCATTGAATATGCATATGCAATATAATTGCGAGAACAAGCACTAGGGCCTAAGCCCGATCGAGAGTACGAGATTGCAAGTAATTGAGAATGAGAAGTTACATGTTAGCTTTGTTCCGATATCCTATAACTAAGCTTGGCTGAAATGTATATATTGGTGGGACGCCTAAAATATGTGTATGATTCCAAACTAAGTTGTATGATCCAAACGATAGTGAGACGAGATCGTGAGACGATCTAGTGAAACCCTTGGAATTTAGTGCTGGTTTCGGTTCGAGGACGAACCTTGTTTTGAGTGATATATTATGTAATGTCCCGCTCCGCAGGGTACATTATGCTGAGTCGTTGACTCGAAGAATTGCGTTGACCCGATTGTGTATCGATGCGAATCGATACAAGATTATGTTGTCCCAAGAAACGCATCAATACGAATCGATGCAAAAAGTTACGTAGACCCGATGAACGCATCGAGTAATATATGCTAGTGGCTGCAGACCACGACCCATAGTGTTCATTCACGTTTTATATTTTTATTGTGGACTGAGATATAGTTTTGCCTTGCCATAATTAGGCACATTACCATAGTTCATACAGCATTTACGTATTCGAGTTGGGCTGGAGTCCGCTCGGTACGTAGCTGGCTTGCTCACGCACTCGCGTCCCGGAAAGCGGGTGCGAATCGTGACAAGTTTTTTTTGGTGGCCCATGCAGGTCAGAGCATATCGTATCGATTACGTAACTGTACTGATACGAGCCTGCGACTATGACTAAACCTTAGAAATCTCAATCCACACAGCCTTGAAAATTATCTTAGAAATTTCTTCACGTCCTTGAAATTTTATATTTTTCTCGATTATTCTTCCTTGCCTTTCGAACCATTAATTTTTGTCTTTTCCTATTTCGGGGTGACGAAAGATCGTGCTGTCTAGAATTTATCAAAAGTTCTTAGGTTATAGTATAATATTTCTTGATTATTTAAGTTTTGGTTGCTTGATAGATATGAGGGGATTAGAGGTGCTTTATGCCATAGATATCTATTGGTATTGATTTTAGCAACTAGTTGGAAGGTTATAAAGTTTTAGCGGCTTGTGTTTTGAGGGAGTAGTGTGACCAAAGGTGGGTAGAAGTCCTCGAGGATTTGTAGTTTCAAAATGACCATAAGAATAATTGATAGCTAGTGGGACCCCGTCTTCTACCATTACTATTGGACTTTTTCTTAAATTTAAGTATGAATTTATTTTTAAGGTGGGTAGATTTGTAACCCCTCTTCCCGGTATTTAAAAATATTTTATATTTATTTTTAAATAGGAATTTTTGGACTTTTAGAAATATTTTAATTAATAGTTATTACGATAGATGGCTATAGTCATGATTAAGATTTGGAATACAAGATGACTAGGAATTGTGGCACGGATAACATGGTCGTGTGCCTCGACTAGTGTATTAGCTATGGCAGGGAAGGCCAAATCATAAGTGTGTCCGAACTAAAAAACCAGGCTAAGTTGTGACATGACCCTATAAATAATTTAATTTTTTATTATTAAGCATATTGACTTTTAGGAGACCCGGTTAGACCGAACTAGCTCGGACCTGACCCAACCCAAACTAGCCCGATTGGACCCGAACCGAACCTAGGCCAATGTAATCATGCGGTGTGTCCAAAAATGTCTTTGTCAATATATATAACTTATGTGTGTATGGGGTACTTATTTAATAATGTAATAAATATATTCCGTAAGTATTTGTCATATATAATATAGGTGTCAATATTATTTGATATTCAAGTGACATTTTATCTAAAAACTATGACAACTATTTTTTGAATTTTGTGGATATTTTAATTATATGCATATATACTTGCGTGTTTACCTATAAGTAAAACTACCATTATTTGACTTGTTGAATCCAACTGAGCCCAAACACCCTACTTTGACTTTCAAACCAATTTCTATTAGACCTGTACACTACCCCACACTAATCCCCTACTCAACAATATATATATTTTGCACATTCAAAGTCTTACAGATGCACAACAAACCAATAGACAACAAACTTCATAGTTAAGACACCGATAGTGAACCTTCTTCTGCACTTGCACTCAAATCCAACCAAGACCAAACAACTTGACCCAAGTGAACCCAAAGCCTTACTAAGGTCTAAACCAAACCCCATAGATCTAAACCATACGTTAAATCCCATTAAATCTCGACCATAGGCCCAACAACCAACTCCTTACAAGAAGCCCAAGCCTCCCCTCTCAAAACCCTAACCAAAACTCCTCCTATCTTGTGGCCGACCCCTCTATAGCCTCCCCCATCTCTTCCACGACCTCTTCCCCCTTTCCTCTCCTTCTTGACTTCCTTCTCCCTCCTTTCCACACACCAAAACAGCCCCCCAAGTCGACAAACCCTAAAACTAGTAGTCGAACCCCTTTTTTGACCAAAATAGTGCTGCTGGTTGCAGCTGCTGTACACGCTAGAAAACAGCACCCCAAACCCATCCAAACTGAAGTTCTACACCCTACGTGAATCCCCAAAGCATCCCCTCAAGTTTTATGAAGTTTGGAATCCGTTTGGCGCTCTGAAAGGTCCGTGTCGCAAGAAAAGCCTCCGTCGTAATCGCAATTACGTAAGTTCCTTAACTTCTATTTAGTAGTTAATTTTTCCATGGGAGAAAGCTTGTATGAACCCATAAACATATTAGATGGCAATGATGAAATCTCCATGCATGAGAAACCCTAATTTATATCAAAACTACTCTTAGATGACACAAATCCGAGGCATGACAACGTGGTAACCATATTAAACCTAGTTTGATGCATGTTGCTATTTTTACTATTAAAAACTAAATTTCAGAAAAAATAATAAATTTTGGAATATTAATTAATATATTTTCATATATTAAATGAGTTTTTATGTAAGTTGGCAACTTTGCATGCACAAACTTGTCAAGTTGCTAGAACACCTCGTCGATGCGCAACGAAACTTTGTGCATGCAATGGTAATTATTTTAGTACTTCTTCGCTAACTTATAATAATTTCAGAATTTAATTTATGATTATTTCAGTTTTATTTGACGTATAAATGCGTGCTTAAGAGGTCACATGCATGTCCGATGTGTAGGTTAGTGCCATTGAGAGCTTTACGACAATGTGACGTACTTACGTACGTATAGGACTACACTTATCTAATTCATGTAAATGCCTATATTTATGTATGATACCACGATGAACAAGACCCTCACGACATGTTAGACCGTAGCATGGTATGTGTTTATTGGCACGTTATCCAATGCTATGTGACTATTGGATTATTGGCACAAACATCATAGTATTAGTTAATGTGGTGCAACGATCTTACACTTTGTTATTACTTAGATTAGTTTGTGTTAGTATTGATTAGAATATTATATAGGACAACTTGGATCCGCTACACTTTTGATTGAGGACACTAGTCAGACAGCACCGCAGCAGCAGACAACAGGCAAGTATACCTTGCAGAACTTATACAGTATTTACATGTTTCCTTGTTTATTGTATTTCTTTCCATATGGTTACCCTTTTTCTCATATTGTGATTGGTTTATCATCGACTGTTTTACTTGTTTCTAGATTTACGTGCACGTATAGGATATTCGATATTGCTTGTATATTAGTCTTCGTGTTATTGTGTCTTGTGATAGAGTTGCCAGTTCTACACCTTGTTCTTGACTTGACCATTCTTGACTGGGAGTATCTTGCATTATACTACAGTTGAGACATACTATAGATTGGGAGTATCTTACATTGTACTATGACCTATAGTAGGTTCTTTGATCTTGATATTGATTGATTGACTTGACTTGTGACATACTATAGATTGAGAGTATCTTACATTGTACTACGATTTATAGGAGTCTACTTGACCTTGTATTCCTTTAGGAGAGGAGATCGATACTTGAATTGGCTAACCTCGACTGGGAGTATCTTGTATTGTCCTACAGTCGAAACCTACTATAGATTGGGAGTATCTTGCATTGTACTACAAGCTATAGGGGTTAATCATTTGATTGATAGCCAAGTCTAGTAGTACATTTATATGACTTATCGTGTCTTAGATGTCCTTCTTGCCCCGTCCTTATCTTCCATACATGTTATTTACTGTTATATTAGTAGGTATATTTTATGTATCTTGCTAGTCCTCTGAGGACCTGATGATCTCTTCAGGTAGCTGTTCGCACGGAGTTAGTTAGCGGATCATGAGGGTAGCGATTACACTCGCAGGGATACAGGTATTTCCTTGTGATATTACTTTATTATCCTCTCGTGCTTCATATCCTTATCATGACATATCCTGCTTGTTAGCCTAGTCTTATAGACTCATGTTATTCTTGGGGTCTAATCGGACATATATGCCAGTGGGCTGCAGACCACGACCCACAGTTTTTATTTACGTTTTATATTTTTATTGTGGATTAAGATAGTTTTGCCTTGCCATAATTAGACACATTACTATAGTCCAGACAGCATTTACGTATTCGAGTTGGGCTGGAGTCCGCTCGATACGTAGCTGGCTTGCTCACGCACTCGCGTCCGGAAAGCGGATGCGGGTCATGACAGTTTCGGTTCAAGGACGAACCTTGTTTTGAGTGGTATATTAAGTAATGTCTCGCTCCGTACGGTACACTATCCTGAGTCATTGACTCGAAGAGTTGCGTTGACCCGATTGTGTATCAATGCAAATCGATACAAGATTACATTGTCCCAATAAATGCATCGATACGAATCGATGCAAAGAGTTACTTTGACCCGAGGAACGCATCGTAATATCGATGCAAATGTTAAGTTGGCCCGAGGAAAGCATTGTGTCGGTTCGAAGATTCTAAGAAATCGAATCAACGCAAGGCGTTGACCCATTCGAACAAGTATTGATTTAGTTGGTTTCTGTGTGCAGGCTATACGTTTACGCTAAAATATTAGAGGTCGACATTTTGCCTTATTCAGAAAAGGGTCTGCAAAACCAATCGTTATTTTGCGACAGACTGAGACGTTGGTACGGTAAGCCAAATCGATCGTATAATTCAATGGAGCATGAAGTGCTCGAATGGCTAAGTCAGAAGAGTTGGCCAGGCAACGAAGTTATGAAATCGAGCCGCATCGGTCCAGCGAAACGTCAAGGCGTATCGGCTCAAGGTGGGGGGACATTGACTTTTCTTTTCTACTCCTTCATGCCTAAGTAAAATATATATCATTGTATGCTGAGTTAACCTATAGAGACCACGGGCGTGGCTCGATAGATAGATAAAAACATAGTACATATCGAACACTAGATAGAACAATTGAAATAAAACGTACATCAAATGTATGAGTCGTTATGGAACATTGAATATCGCAAAGGCGAGCGCCTCGGTACGCAAGCCATAAGGAACATGATAACTGTATCAACGAGTGCCTCAGTACATAAGTCATTCCGTGCCCCGTGCACGAGTTAGCATGCTAGAAATTGAAAGACTATATCGGCATGAGTGCCTCAGTGCACGAGCTATAGAATATGAATACCCTATCGAGGTGTGCCCCAGCTGCACGAGTCGGAGGGAATGAACATAAGTCTAACGCATTGAACACTAAGGCGTAGAACATAGAAATGCGGCTTCGAGGACGAATAACTACATAAAAGGGGGCGCAGCTGTACGAGACTTACAAAAGATGGCATCGTTGCGAAGAAGAGAACAGTTGTGCCACGAATGTGATATAACTATCGATACGACATGGTGCCTTCAAAATGTTTGTGGCCTTCGGTGCGTTCGCTGAGAACATTATGGCGTTATGCCAATTAAAATAGAGATAGGCAAACTTACTTGGTTGTATGAAAGATAAGATGCGTTGCATGGTCAAATGGACTTAAAGATATGAAGAAGCTTGTGTACGGGTAGCCCTCGAACGTGGTACACCAGGGTGCTAGAACCGTTCAGCCTAGGAGGGCATTGCGTTTACGGTATTGTTGGTACACTTCATTTAGATGGGTAGCGACCTTCTAGTGAATGTGATAAGCCACTTGCTGCAAATATTTCGGTGGTCCTCTGATGTTTCGGTTAGCAACCGCACAGAGTTCATCGTCTTATGTTTTGATTTGAGAAATATAAGTCCATTCTAGCCCGAAAATCTAGTGACCTCATATAGTTAAGGACGATGGGTCGAAAGTGCAAGGTACACACATATCATGCACATATAGATCCTGAATAGAGGGCACTATAACATGACAGGAAAAGCGAATAGGCGTATTCACCTTGCATCGGTGCAAGAACGAGTGCGTCGATGTTGATAAGGAGTCACTAAACAAACGAGGGTGCTTGCCTATTTACTTATGCAAATTGAATAACATGCTTGCCATGATAACATGCTTTACAGTCTTCGAATATGCCATGAACTGATCCTAAAGAGAACAAAGAAAGAGAACTAAATTGTATGTTTGCATGACTCAATACAATACTAAATGTCGGTTTGTTGAGTAGGTCTTTGATCAGTACAGCGAGGACAAAAGTACTAATCCTCTACTAGTTTGCTAGCAGGTACATGGAATGGTATGCTCGCAGCGGAGCATCGCTTGAACGCATTGAAGCTTGGAATGTCACGACCCGCACCCTGATTAGGGACACGAGCACGTGGTTACATCCAGCATACACCGCAGAATCGGCGGTAGAACGCTGTATATAGGGTCTGTAAATACTACGACTAAACAGATAAAGGTACCTGTACAGTATATACACTCCAAATGGAGGTGACATAGCAATACAATCTCAATCACAAAGTAAAACTAAGGTGGATAGCTTGGAAAGAAAATATGATAGATAAAAGCAGGAAATATGTCCAAGATCCCCACAAGTCCAGAGCTATACATAACATCACTGAGTCACAGAAATAATATAACTACTACAGTCTGAAAAGTACTAGCTGGCTCGCAGGCCAGGTAAACCTAACTAAGCTACACTACTCAGGGTGAGCAAAGTCTAGTGGCTCTACTAACAAGCCACGGTCCAGGTCTACTCCGTCAGACTCGACCCCATAATAGGTCGGACAATCTGCCTCGGAATCATCTGTAATATATCAATGGTATCCTGTCAGGAAAATGAGCAAGTACAAATACCAAAAGCAGTTCCATATGAATTGACAAATTCTATAAGAGACAGTATAGTAAAATACAAGACAGATAATGGAAAAACTTGGGAGCCATTCGAAAGCCGACTTACAACCTGTAAACCAAACAAGGTCCGGGGTTGCAATCCTTCTCCGAATAGAACCTAGCCTCCAATCAAAGTATAGCATAAGAGCATGTAGAGTATATAAAATACAGGGTAAAATCAGCAGGAAATGTATAACAGAGAGTACTAAATAGGACGACAGTATACATATAGGATGACTTAGGAACTATTCGGAAACCGAGTTACAACCCTTAAACCAAACAAGGATCGGGGTTATAACCCTTCTCCCGAACAGAACCTAGCCTCCAATGATAAATAAATATAAAAATGTGACTTAAATTATTAGAGCGCTATGTGATCGGCTAGGGAATCATGGTAGGGTTATCCACTTGGTCCGACAAATCTGCGGTGATCTCATGAAAGTCATGCCGGCCAACCTGGATAACATGGACATGGAGGTATCTGCTACACCCTACGTGAGGTGAGAGTGGCACAAGCAAATAGTGACATTGGGCTTTGATCACATAACTCCTAATAATTCCCCATCCCCGAATAGTATCACGGATCTGGACATGGCACGTCATGACACGGGATTCAAAAGCAGGGGGCCAGCCCACTCCCAAATCGATGTCTATATAAGTACATAAAACATGAAATATCACACACTGATATACCAAGGAAGTCTGGAAATAACATCTCATGACAGGATCCGACGTATACTAGTCCGTGATCCATCGTATCGGGAATCATGTAAGACACTACAACTGAATCGGATATAGTAGATATCAAGACAATGAAAACTATTAGTGAATGTACTCGCCTGTGGTCCTGAGCTGATAAGGTGAACAGACGTTCAGAGTAATCACAGA
This sequence comes from Iris pallida, assembly GCA_029216955.1. NCBI lineage: Eukaryota > Viridiplantae > Streptophyta > Magnoliopsida > Asparagales > Iridaceae > Iris > Iris pallida. The sequence continues at coordinate 14,943 of JANAVB010033461.1, forward strand.
CCTAAAATAAGATACTATAAGTCAAACAGGGTTTTATACTGAAAAGGAAACTAATTTAAGTCATGAATGCAAGTCTAAGTCAAACTAGGTCAATCTAGGTCAAACTAGGTCAAACGGGGTCAAAGGTTGACTTATAGTTAACTTTTGGTCAACTGGCCAACCCTGGTCAACTCTGATCAAACTAGTCTAATGTTGACCAACTGTTGACTTTCAGTCAATTGGTCAACTCTGGTTTGGTTTCGGTCAAATCTAGTCACTTATAGGCTAAGTTTGACTCTCGATTGACTTTTGTTGACTTTTGATTAAAATGGTCAACCGAAGTCGAAACTAGTCTAGGAGTACTATATTTGACCATTACCAACCAAGGAAACCAAGTTCTAACCATATCTTAAACTCTAAACTAAAATACCTACATTACCCTTACCAAGGTAATCCCGATACCTTGCCCAATACAAAGGAAACCCCGCTAATTCTCAAGATACTAGCCTAGGCTCCCTAAGGTAGTTAGATACTATCCTATCTAAGGGTTACCTACCATGAATTATAGGTTTCCTAGATATCTAACCTATCTTGGATCACATGTTGGTTATCTAACCATTACCTTATCTTATACCCTCTTACCATTCTCACTTCTAACTAACCACTCACTCACACAACTCACTCACTCACTCACTCACATATAACACCCATGACACTACAAAAAAGTGAACTTTGGGGACAACAAAAAACCGTCTTAAAAACTGCAATTACCGTTCCAACAAATATTTGGGACGGCCTTTGGGACGGGAATGGCCGGTCCCATTAGGGTGGCGTGGCAAAAACTTTCGGGACGGATATTGCCGTCCTAATTACTGTTAAAGGACGGTTAGGCAAAACGTCTCAAAGTTTTTAAATTTATGCTTTTGTGTGACGGTTTATTAATTTGTCCCAAAAAATAAGTTTTTGTAACAGATATTTCGTCCTAATAAATAAGGGACGGAATTTTAAAAAGTACTGTAATCGTGCGAAAAAACTTAACAATTGTTTAAATTATTATGGAATTACTAATTTTCTGTTTATATATAAAATATATAATTGAATTTTATGTACAACAAAAATTCATAAAGAACTACTTTATTTAATCGGAAATGCATATGGTAGCCGCAACATTAACAAAGCGTAGCCGCAACATTAACAAAACAATTTCTATAAAACATATTTAAATGTAATATCCCATTGTTCACAAAATGAAATCCAAGTCTTACATCACTTAGAGTGTTCCCATCAAGTTTTACATCAGCAAGCATTCACTTAATTTACAAAATAAAATCTACGACTTTTTACACAAGTCCAAAACAAATATATATGATTGTCCACATCCACTGACAAACCGATCCACACATCTATGGCTGCCCTGGAAACAAAATAAAACCTACAACTTTTTACACAAGTCCAAAACATATATATATATATATTTGATTTTCCACATCTATTGACAAACCAATCCACACATCCATGGCTGCCAGCAGCATTGGCTACCTGGAAACAAATAAATGCTAGAAATATGGTTAGTTATAAGTTAATTGGGACCTCAGATTCATGGAAAAGTAATTTGCGACAAACATACTTGAGTATATCAGGAAGGCGGAAAGCACCCACGAACATACTTGCAACTTGTGCTTTGAGCTCAGTGCTAAGCTCACTCTTCATCCTCTCGAGCTCTTCCTTATGTCGAGCCTCTTGCTCAAGACGCTCAGCTTTAAGATCATTTTTCATTGTCTCAACCTCTTTTGTATGTCGAGCCACTTGCTCATCACGCTCTCTTCTTAACGCCTCAGTCTCTTCTCGTAGTTTCTCCGCGTCTTTTCGCAGTTGCTCAATTTCAGCATTCGTTATTTTTTCAAGTTCTATCTGAGATGTTGAAGATTGACCACTTTGTCTTATACCCACTCCTCGGCCTAAAACTCGTCCGTGCCCATCTTGTCCAACACTTCCGCGTAAACCTTATTCAATTGCTCCTCGTTGTCTCGTTCTTCCATGGGTAGCTCTTCAATCCGCCTTTCTAACATTTTCTATAACATGCAAGGAGATTAGTATGACATATATAATATAATACCGGCTGGTTATAACATTTTCTATAACATTTTATAATACCGCCTTTCTAACATATATTATAATACCTCTGTACCAGTTATAACATTTTCCACGGGTGGCAGTTATAACAATTGCTAACATTTTATAATACCGCCTTTCTAACATTTCAGTTCAGTTATAACATTTTATAATACCGCCTTTCTAACATTTTTCACGGGTGGCAGTTATAACATTTTCTATAACATTTTATAATTGGCATTAAACCAAATATTTAGTATGACATATATTATAATACCTCTGTACCAGCCGCTCCGTCTTCTTCGTTATAACTGCCACCTTTGCCTCGAGTAGCTCTCCACATGTTGACCAGGTCGACAGGCTTGTTTTCCAACCTCCTCTGAAGTGTTTGTACATGTTCCAAACATAAAAGTAAAACATTATACACTATCAACTAGAAAGACATGCTCTTTATTAAGAAAAAAAACACAATACAAACCTTTCTCTTTATCTCTGGAAATGATCTTCTTCCTGTTCTAGGGAGGGCACAAAGTTTTCCTCGATTACCTTTGTCTCCGAAACTTTCTAAAAATTAATGAATATTATAACTGAACTGAAATTAGCTGTTCACTACTAGTATAAATATTGATCAAGCTATTTGCTAGTTGAGTCATACCTTTGTCTCATCCAAACTCCAATATGCCACTAGCGTTGGCCATTGACTGGGCTCCACCCGGGGTGGCACTGTTTGTAAACGCTCTGCATTGGTCTCGAATTTTTGATAGAAGTCCTTCTTCACGCGGTGCTTGAAGGCTCTCCAAGCAACTCCCATCTTTCTAAAACAAATATCTTTAAAGCCATCAGGAGCATTTGTGTTTTCCTAAGAAAAAAACAGTTAATAGTGACCCAAAAACAGTTCGGTACCTCAAAATTGATTTCAGTATAAGCTTCCTAATGCTCTAAATCAGTGCACATCCATGCAAATGCAATAGATCAGCACCTTTGGCAAATGTATCAGGAATGTGTTTTTGTATTTTTCATATGTTTCCATTTGATTTGAAGATATTTCATTGCTGCAGGCATGCATATGCTTCTTATTGCAGAATTAGTATTTAGTAAGCCTTATTGAAGATCAATGTGAACTGTGAATAAAATGTTTGAATGTCGGTTTATGCCACCAAAAATGTAGTACCAAGAAGTTAAATAATTCTAGATTAAATATCGACCTTGCGCCAAGAGACAAAGAGAAGGAGGTACCTTCACCGATAACCAGATCATTTCGAGAGTATCCTTATCGGCCTTGCGCCAAGATAGCATTGTTAATGGGAACAGTTCGCCATTTCGTGCAAGGTTACCAAGATGAGACATCAAACAGTGTGCATTTTCTTCAACCGGTTGACAATCTTCATCCCACTCTATAATTTTTCTTACTCCGCTATCCCAGTCTTTCCATGGCTTGGCAGGTACTCTACCTTGCCTAGCGGAAGCACAACTCCCCGTAGTACCTAATAAGAAACACGAGGGAAAGACTCTTCATAATTGTAAAACGCTGGACATGAGTGAGGAATGTTAGTTAGTGGGTGTGTACAGAGTGCAATGTATATATATAATCATGAGTGCAAAATCATGAGTGAGGAGTATTAGTGGTTGTGTAAATGAGTAAGGAGTATTAGTGTACAGAGTGTATTGCTTTTAAAGTAGACAACTCCCCATAGTACCATAAGAAACTTCTTGTGTCTTTGAACAACAATAACAAAAGCAGAGCTGTATACAAGTCAGAAACGACCGTCAAAGGGAATTCAGATCGATGCTGATGGGGTTATGTCAATGGAAGACCTCGAAAATCCTGCCTCACAAGGTACTGATAATTATGAATCTGCTGAGCAGCATAATATAAATAGTGACAAAAAGGTACTTCTAAGCAAGTCTTTTTTCGTCTGCAACTTTGGTTTTGCTTGTGTTAGCCTTTCGAAAGATTGTTATGAGTTGTCATGATTCTTTAACAACAAACTACATAAGAGATTGTTTTAAAAGAGAGAATATGGTTGTTAATTTAGCTATCTTTTGTTACTTTTTGTCCTTGAAATTCTTTGATTGTACTAGTATTTGATAAATGGATTTAGTTGGAACTATAGTTGTCACCCCCATTTCCTGTATTTCGTATTTGTACTCGTAATTTGATTTTGGAACGTATTTTATTTTCTCGACTTGTGGATTCGGGTTCTCGTAAATAGGTTTTGGACCATGGCTTGGTTTTATTTTGTGGAATTGGTTTGGTTTGGTTTGGTTCATCATGAGTGGTACACCTAAGCCTATTCTCCCCCTCCATTCCATCACAACCACCCTCATTAAAACCTACCAACCTTTTCTCTCTCCTCCATAACTCCATTAATTTCTTTCAACTTCTTCTTCTTCCTTCTTCCACACAACTCCCCAACCCATAGGCAAGTGTACCTTGCCATCAAATAAGCACCACTTTTTATTTGTCCATTAACTAGATTAGGCCATGGAGAACAACTTTAGAACTTGACATTTTGTGATTTGGAGCTTTCATTCTTCTAGATTTAGGTTTTAACCATTTTTGAAAATCCTTGGTTTTGATCTATTTAATTTTGATTTTTGCTTGTTTTCATGCTTCCATGTGGAAGAGAATTCGATTTTACTCAAGTTAGAACTTTGAAAATCTAGATTTGGTTTTGATTTGGCAAAGTTATGAAGAATTGAAGTTCTTGGTGTTCTTGGACCTGCTCTCGGCCAGGAAGAACATCCCTCTGCCTTGCGCTCTTTAGCGCATGGCCGGTTGCGCACACCCTCCCGGCCTGTGCTCTTTAGCGCAGGGCCGATTGCGCATGACCTCAGCCAGTGCTTTCCGCTGCGCTGGATTGCGCTGGCGCAAGCCATCCATGCGCAAGCCAGCCATGCGCAAGCCGACGTCTGCACAATCCACCCTTGCGCCATCTATCCCTGTGCACTCCACTCATGCGCAATCTGACCCTGCGCTATCCATTCCTGCGCAACCTGATCCCGTACAATCCATCTGCTGTGCCATCCATCTCTGGCACAGTTGGTACCCTGCGCAGCTCACCCTGCACAATTGGCCCCTGCGCACCTGACTCTTGCGCAATCCAACCCCATGACCCCTTACGCAATATGTCCAATTATAGAAATTTGGTTTTATTTTTCCTTAATGCTTGGCTCTTCTATAGCCCTGTATTTTGATATTTTATTAGATATTTTGCGCCCATTTTATATCCTTAAGCCTTTTGTCATGAACTTGATTTTTACTTAATACGTTTGGATTGACTATTGTACATGGCACGGTATGGCAAGGAACTAGCATGACATGACAGTGACCCGTAGTGGTGCACTCCTGACATGACCAACCTGACATGACAGTGACCCGTAGTGGCACACTCCTGACAGTACCCTGACATAAATTATCTTGATAACTTGATAGTGGCCCGTGGCGGCGTACTCCTGACTTAACTTGTAACTTGTAACTTGACTCGTATAATCAACTTGACACCGTGGGTGCTCCTGCTTGCTTGCTTGTGCAATCTACTTGTCTTGTCATGCATCATGTCTAGGACGTGACTTCCTGGGTACCACGGCCAGGGACTCGTGCTGAATTGGATTAGGCTAATTATTAGATCAAACTAGAACATGGAGAATTCCCAGTCACAGACAATCTCGTTATCTGGGCGCTTTAATGGACTTGTAGCTTGCCGACGAGTAGAGCACATTTCCAGCACACCGTCATGTGTTGCACCCTCTAAGTCACCTAAGGGTACATTTGTCTCCCGGGCAATGTACCCACCTATAACTCTCAACTCGCAGAAGGATAACTGGATGGTCTGCAGGGCTTGGGACTGGAAATTCTCACTTGCATCTTGTTAGTAATTAGGTTTGTGATAACCCTAGTTAGTTAAGGTAGTAAGCCGTAGTATTTGTTTTGCCGATTGCGAATGGATGGTGTCCAGCCTTATCTAAGTCTTGTCTAGCCCTATACCTGAAACTCTTGATCATGATTGTTTTACTTATCTCTAACGATAAAGGGGTAGAGACAGTGAGCTATTCAAGCGAAGGGGTACAATCCCGGTCCTTGTTTGGTTTAAGGATTGTAACCTGGCTCCCGGAATGGTTCCACGTCCCTAGTCGTTTATCGCCCTGTGTACTTTTATTACTTGTACTTTCCTTTTATTCTTTATGTTCTGATATGCTGGCTTTTGTTCTTATTTGTGGCCTCCTTGTGGCACTTGCTCTTTCTGGGGTTTGACCCAGCTGGTTTTGTGTGGCCAGATTTCGGAGCAGCTCCCGAGGATCTACCAAGCTTCCAGCCCAATGGTGACAACTAGACGGAACCCGGGCCAAGAGTGGGTTTTCCTTTTTGTTTCACCCACTTATATGTAAATTTATTCTTTTGAGGCGTTTAGCCGACGAGCACCTGTTAGCTCGATGCACATTTACTTACTGTCTGCCTACGGGCTGTAAGCATGATTAACAAATCCTAGGGTTGACCATGTATGACTGAACTCTTGCTAATCCTATCATTTTGTACGACTAGCTTCATTATCATCCAATATATAATATTTGGGACGCCTTATATATATATTTGATGCTCTAATATCTTGTAACTCTGTTAATTGCTTGAGATTGAGACAATAGGCTTGACCTTAAGAGACTGCTGGCTTATAGTAAACCCTCATATCTAGACAGCCGTGACCGTATAGTTGAGATGTATTCTATTTCAATATACGTAGCTGGCTATGTCTGCCCCCGCTCTCCAGTATTCTGGTTCTGGGGCGTGACACGGTTTAAGTGGTGGCCCATGCAGGTCTTGTCAATCAAGAAATATGGGGGTTTATCGAATAGATGTCTCAATCAATATTCGCCCTTGATCTCTGCTCGTATCTTCAAATCCCTGAGATTCTTGACCTGATCACATGCTTGTATCATTGATCTGTCCTGGTCCTTTCCTTACTGTTCCCTATGTCGTCTTCTTCAGTGGCATTACTCCCGGACCTGCCAACCAGCCAGAGGAAGCTCGACAAGCACCCCAGCGCCAGGAAGATCAAGCTCAGCACTCTGGAGTAGCCTCCCGAGTTATGCTTTCCGGAGGCGCAGAACCTGTAAGATCCATTTTTCTGAAATTGGGTTATTTTTGAAAATTTATTATTTTTATTACTTATTAATGGTGTTTTAGTCATGATATGATTTTTGATGATTTTAGTTAATTTAAAACTATTTTCTAAGTCATGGCTTATGACTTTGTGATTTTACTAGTGTAACCCTAGTGTAAACCCTAGAGATTTCATAACCTAAAAACTAACCATGATCATGTGAGCCTAGCTATAGGTTTAGAACATCAAATTAGGGCTTTTTAGCCTAAAGGGTATTTTGGTAATTTCCTAGGATTTATTAGGAATTATTTGGATTTATGTGTTTTTATTATTATTTAATTATTGATTAGTGCCATGATTAGTCCCTAACCTAGTCTACCCTAATCCATAGGTTAGCCACTAACCTAGAATGATAAGGGGATAGATATTTGCATTGGTTAAAGGAGGATAAATATCTTGATATTTACTTTGTGGATATTTTCCACAAAATATCCAAAATATCAACCCTTTTGCCATGAAAGTCTTTCCCTTAGCTTGGAAGCAACCCAAGGACACCCCCTCCCCTTGTCATGGCAGCCAAGAACACCCCCCTATCCCTACACCATTCTATATAACCCCATTGCTTTCATTCATGGCCATTTACATGAATTTAAACCTAGAAATCCCATTTCTACAAACCTTGATAACTTGATCAATTTTGATCCAAATCACCTCTAGTTTCTTGCATTGGACTCCCCTACACTAGAGGGTACTAGTTAGGGCCTGCTATCGAGGATTTCGTGAGCTTTGCGCATCACCAAGTTGAAGTGGACACCCCTCCCCCTCTCCTTGTTTTTCCATTGGATTGCATCAATAGGTAAATGTCCATAAACCATGTTAATATTGTGTTTTCTCGTCATATTTGCATGCATCTAGGTACTACGGAACTGAGGGTCAAGTTTGGTAGGATTTAGAGTCGGTTTGGTGTCCGTATCGGACACGTATCCTAAGCTAGAAACCCTCGTTTGATGAAATGCCACAAAGACTTTGTTTTTGTGTTTATGTGAAACAAAATATGTTTTTGGGTAGCCCTAGACACCTAGGTCACAACCCCACTGGACTGAACACAAAACTGTGTCGTGTCCGTGTCCAAATTGGACACGAACCGACTGCACGAGACCCTCGTGCATGTCCTGCTACCACCCCTTTAGTTCTCACTGTACAGACCACTAGGACACACCAAAATTGGTGGACACGAGGGGGCAGTGTCTGCGCACATGCCCCCAAAATTTCAGGACACCTCGTGTCGTATCGAGGACACGAGGACACGTGCACTGGTCATGCACTGTCGTGCACGCGCACAGTCCAGTCGAAAGTTTCGACTTGGACACGGCCTTCGTATCGCATGGACACGAGTCTAGGACACCTCGTGTTTGCACGAGTGTGTAGCCCTATGTGTGGGCTACACGTGTGTGTGACCACGAGTCGTATCGTGTCTCGTGGTGTGTCCACGAGACACATGAACACGTGCACGACGCTGTGCACTGTGTTCGTGTATCAGTGTTTACCCGTGTAGTATTTTTGAATGTTTGGACACGTGAATCCGTGTCGTGGAGTCGTGTCAGGCACCTAGGATACTAGGGTATCTACGGGGTGTCAGTTACCAACCATTAGTGTCGAGCCATAGCTCGATTTTAGGTGTGATATTGGGTTTACCTAGTTCGAGTTCACAGTTCCATTATTTCCAGATTTTGGGTATTTCCCAAATTTCTAAAAACGAAATTCAAACTTATTTTGATATGATTTATACATTGTATATATGTATTTTAGTGTATATATATGTAGTATGTATGTATATGTGTGTGTAGGTGAGGTTTGAGAGTAATTGGTTGAGTGTATAGGTAGTTGTGTGTGTGTGTATACATATGTGTATATATGGGCTGTGTGTGTGTGTGTGTGTTTTTTCCTGTGGATTGGGGGCTTTCCTGGATTCCAGGAAAGCTGGAACTTCCCCCGCCCCCCATTCCTGTTAACTCTCTCTCCCTCTCTCTATTCAGTCTCTCTCTCTCTCTTTCACTCTCTTTCACATCTCTCTCTCTCCCTCTCTCTATAAATATATAAATGTTATATGTAAATATATGTATATATATATATTATATGTGAGTATATATATAGTATTTTGTATATTTGGTTATATATGATATATAGTAGGTATATATAGTTGAGGGTATTGGGTCTATATATATATATATATGTGAAATGTATATGTATGTATATATGAATCTACTATATATGATATATATTACATATATATGTGAGTATTACATAGGCCATAGGCCTATGTGATTGTTGTGTATATATATATATATATATATATTATATAAATATATTATATATATATATTAATATATATATATATATATATATAAGGTTATATATATGTGATATAATATATATATATATTATATATATATATATATTATATATCTATATATATATATATTATTATATATATATATATATTATAGTTGAAAACCTATAAGTCACTAGCCTATAGAAACCTATAACCATTGGCCTATGGCCAAGATCATTAGCCTATGGCTTGGGGCTAGCCCTAATGGCCCAAAACCCTACTTGTTAACCCTTGATTACTAAGGGTTGACCAAAGTCAACCTTAGGTCAAACTTGACCTAGTTGACCTAGATTGTATTTAAATTAACCTAGAATGATAGTTTGACATTGGTTGACCTAACTTGACTAGTAGACCTAGTTGACTAGATAATTGACAATTGTTGACCAAAGTCAACTATTGGTCAACCATGACCTAGATTGACCTAGAAATGACTTGGATGAACTAGAAGGACTATTTGACTTGAGTTTGACTAAACTAGATGATTAGGTTGACCATATGGATTATGAGGGTAATCCTATATAGATGAAGATATGTATGGGGTTAAGTTAGATACTTAGAGTTGAGTCATGACTTGAGTTGGAGAATAGGATTAGCTTGATTACAGGATTAAGGTTGGTATTGTACTATATATTTCATGTGATACTTTATTGTAGTATAGTATCTTAGGTATCCTAAGACAGGTTAGCCTATGTTTGGTTTTGAGTTAGCCTTATAGAGTTTGACTGGATGTTGACCATTAGTCAAGATTAACCTAATTGTCTATTGACTAGTCTATGATTAACCAAAACCTTAGTTAGTCTAAGATTGACCTAGACTTTGACCATGTTGACTAGTATTGAGTAATCTGACCATTATTGACTAAGCCCTAGATAACTTGACTAGTTTGGCTAGAATTTTGACCAAGGGTTGACTTTAACCTAGATTAGACTTGTTTAACCTTGTTTGACCTTGTATGACTTAGTTTAACTTTTTGTAACCTAGTATGACTTAATTTGACTTAGTTTGACTGTAGTGTTGACCAAGTTTGACTTTGACCTAGATTGGCTTAGAATTCATATAGATTGCATTGTAGATTTTATTTACCTTCATTTTGGACATGTCATAACTGTATTGCTCTATTTTAGGACATTGTGACCCTGGTACAGACATCTGATATTACACTACTCTTTCCAGAGTAATAGGCGAGTACATTCTCTGATAATTCTCTCATTTATTTGTCGATTACTGTATTTCAGTTCTAGTTAGTTCTATGTGATTCTCTGTATAAACACGTATGGATATTTCTGGATTCATGTATCGACACATACCTTACTTGCTGGCCTCTATTACTGGAGTCATTAGTATCATTCTGGAATCATTTCTGGAATCATCATGTATTGGCCAGACTCATCTCGATTCTTTTTGTCGATTTTGGATTCACTTGCTGGGCGGGGAAATATTGAGTAAGACATGTAGACATACCCCAAATCTGGAATCTCCAACTGGAATCTACTGGAAGCATAGCCATCTCTTGCCTGATCAGTGAGAGATGTGCCTGATACCTACAGCCGTTTACATGTCGACCTCGATATTTTAAAACACACTGTTAGATCATAGTTGGACTCACCCTGGTTTCATTGATCACTGTTGGACTCATCTTGTACTAGAAATTATCTGGTATCAGATTATATGGACTGGACTTACACTGGGATTACTTTAGACTTATATCGTACTGTCTGGACTCACACATGATATTCTAGTTCAGTTAGCTTTTATTACAGTCTTCATTGCCATGATTCTTCTCTGTTTTAGTTACCTTCTTTTCTTGTATCTTACTGTTTCTCTATGCCATCATTACCTGTATAGAACTGTAGTGCCCCGCTCCTCGCGGTCCACTATGTAATACCTACGGCTTGCTAACTCAGTCTTGAACTGAGTACTTGGTGAAACCTTTGCCGGTATCGATTGATCACGGATGAAATGCAATGAACCTTTCCAATTGATGGATTGACTTCTATTGAAATGAATCCAAGAGTTTTGTTGGATGTTTTCTTTCGCTGCTTGGTTTGACGAATGCGTTTTCGTGTTGGTTCGATGATTGGTTTTCATTGTTCGCTTTCATCGTATTTCGCATTCATTCCGAATCTTGAGAGAAAGAGACGAAGTATGCTAATCAACAGTTGGTGCCAATGCAGGCCGCGTGAATTGTTCGTGAACGGCGCGTGAAGTCCCTCCTTCTCTCAATTAAGATTCATCTCGGTGAGTTGCTCGAACCGGGCTTGCATTTATTTGTACGCCCTAATAAAATTGATCTCTAGCCTACTCTATTGCCTTGTCCCTGTGATCAACGATGCCTCAATAACAAAAGATAAGAGAAGTTAATGAATGGATCATATGTAAAATGGAACTGTCGCTTGCTTGCTTCAATATGAACTGTATGCTTTCATGAATTGCCTAAAAGAGATAGCTCGGTATGGAAATCACGGCTTGACCGTGCAAGAAGAAGAGAATGGAAATGTTTACATGTTGCCTAGACTCGTGCATAATAGAATTATCTGATAGCTGCATTCGCATTGGTCTAGACAACTTGTGCACAAGGAGGTAATCTCTCGATCGACTCTGGGGGCACCTGGAGTCGATCGGCCTAGGAGAGAACAGGACACTTGGGGCTAGAAGTCCCCGCAGAAAAAGGGTGTTAGTCTATTAGTAGTTGGGCAAGAAGTTCCGATTGCTAGTAATGGGAATACCCATGGACCACAATAGTTAGGTTCATGCATATAGATAGAGATTTATTGCAAGCCTAACATGCAGGGACGGAAATAAGAATGTTTTATATATGCAAAATGGTGCTAACGTGGTTTTGTGCAGGGATGGCTGTCGGCGTTGGTAAGTTGGCTATAAATATTCTGCTGTCATGTTTCTTATGAATTGTTAAAAAGAACCTAGACAAGTAGAAAGAGCACTAGTAAATGTGTAGCTTCACATGTTGAATTAGTGCAGATATTGTGAGTTTCGGCGAAGAGCCGCTCGCCAGTACATGATGTGTGCTGACCCACGTTGTGGGCATCCTTTTCAGAAAGAAGAAGGAGACAGGGGGATTTCAAGTGAGGCACCGAAGCTCGTCTAGCCCAGTAGAGCTCGTGGATCGCCTCGAAGTTTACTTTCAGTCAATTGCAAGTTTCCAGTTTTCATTTCCTTTGAAGGTGTCTTTCAATTCCAGCTTGTAATAAAGGATATCATGTATGGGCATTGTGGCTAATTTCAAAAGAGTATTTCAAAGAGAATCTTGTAGCCAAATTATAAGGCAAATCTGAGTTGCAAAGCTTTGTACTTGTATTCCTATCAAGCTATATAAAAATGAGTATTTCCATTTCAAATCTCTGTGTCCAACATTTGTTTTGCTTGACTAATGGGTGCGTGCGTGGTTTTTGCTTGACTAGTTGTTTTTGTGCAGGTACATGGCCTTGTGCAAGCGCAACTTAGGCTTGCACGGCATCACGCCTTAGCGAGGACGATCGATCCCGCAGGGATCCAGGCAAGACGGACGACCCTAGCGGGATCGGGGCGTGACAAAGTGGTATCAGAGCACGGTTTTACGTCCTTGGCCTCTTGCAAATATCGTTTTCAAAAAGTATATAAAGTACTTTGACGGCTTTCAAAAGTGTCCGGATTTTGAGTTATGAAAACCAATGCCCCATACAATAAGTCCATAATATTTTATGAGACTGACAGAAGTTACACTATTTTGTAGAGAAATGGCTCCTCCTCGTGCATCTAGCTCGACCGATCCGGTAGAACGGATCATGAGAATGTTAGAGCTGCAAAGGCAGGATAGTGAGGAAAACAACCAAATACACCAGGCCCGAGCGGCTGCCCAACAAAAGCAGTTGGATGCCCTGACCCAGCTTGTCACCGCGCTTGCGACAAATCGAGATGCCACCGCAGCGACGGAACCAACGGGAACGCCCGAGATCGAGCCCGTAGAGGGTGATGAGCCCCAGCCGGCACAAAGGCACACTGTCTTTAGGCCAAAGGACTTCTTGGACGCGAAACCTCCAGAATTTCAAGGCAGGACGTCACCCGACAAGGTGATGGACTGGATTGATAAAATAGAGACTCTGTTCGCGTTCATAGGAGTTCCAAGTAGCAAAAAGGTAGTCTATGCCGTTATGCTCCTACGGCTGCGGGCGAAGGATTGGTGGAAGACGAAGAAGCCGGCGCTACTCGCAACGGCTAGGAATGGGAAGATCTCATGGGCCTCGTTCAAGAAGGCATTTCTGGATCAATATCTGCCTCCAGCCATGAGCAAGAAGATGGAGGATGACTTCATCACACTGAAACAGGGGGAGATGTCCGTGGAGGACTATGAATCTGAATTTGCTAAGCTAGCAAATTTTGCCGCTGCCTTGCTCCCCACGGAACAGTCTCGCATAAATCGATTCGTTGATGGTCTGAATTATGACATCCAGTTAAGTGTGCTGAATCGAGAATGCGGGTCCTATTCTCAAGCCTTTGAAGCGGCGCTACAGGTAGAACAATTCCAGCAAAAGAAGGCGTCAGCAAAGACGCAGAACAGTCGGAATCAGCCCGCCAAAAGATATCATGACGGGGAGAAAAAGACTGACGGAGAAAAGAAGACTGGCGGGGAACAATATAATAAGCCCGTGTGCGCTTTCTGCGGTAGACATGGACACACAAAGGAAGTTTGTCGTTCTGCCAACGGAGAGTGTTTCAACTGTGGTCAAAAGGGCCACCGTGCTATAAATTGCCAGAATAAGAGAGTTCGGCCGCTGAACAACAACGACACTGAAGAGCGTGGGCAGCTGCCAGGCCCACCGCCCCTCCGAGACCATCCACAGAACCAGCCGCAGCGGACTAATGCACGCGTCTTCAATCTCTCCACGTTGCTTGACCCAGAATGCAACAATAGTGGAGGTGAGTGTTGTTTCTTAAGTTTTGAGGACAAAACTTTTTTTCGGTGGGTTATTATGTAGTGCCCCGCTCCTCGCGGTCCACTATGTAATACCTACGGCTTGCTAACTCAGTCTTGAACTGAGTACTTGGTGAAACCTTTGCCGGTATCGATTGATCACGGATGAAATGCAATGAACCTTTCCAATTGATGGATTGACTTCTATTGAAATGAATCCAAGAGTTTTGTTGGATGTTTTCTTTCGCTGCTTGGTTTTGACGAATGCGTTTTCGTGTTGGTTTTCGATGATTGGTTTTCATTGTTCGCTTTCATCGCATTTCGCATTCATTCCGAATCTTGAGAGAAAGAGACGAAGTATGCTAATCAACAGTTGGTGCCAATGCAGGCCGCGTGAATTGTTCGTGAATGGCGCGTGAAGTCCCTCCTTCTCTCAATTAAGATTCATCTCGGTGAGTTGCTCGAACCGGGCTTGCATTTATTTGTACGCCCTAATAAAATTGATCTCTAGCCTACTCTATTGCCTTGTCCCTGTGATCAACGATGCCTCAATAACAAAAGATAAGAGAAGTTAATGAATGGATCATATGTAAAATGGAACTGTCGCTTGCTTGCTTCAATATGAACTGTATGCTTTCATGAATTGCCTAAAAGAGATAGCTCGGTATGGAAATCACGGCTTGACCGTGCAAGAAGAAGAGAATGGAAATGTTTACATGTTGCCTAGACTCGTGCATAATAGAATTATCTGATAGCTGCATTCGCATTGGTCTAGACAACTTGTGCACAAGGAGGTAATCTCTCGATCGACTCTGGGGGCACCTGGAGTCGATCGGCCTAGGAGAGAACAGGACACTTGGGGCTAGAAGTCCCCGCAGAAAAAGGGTGTTAGTCTATTAGTAGTTGGGCAAGAAGTTCCGATTGCTAGTAATGGGAATACCCATGGACCACAATAGTTAGGTTCATGCATATAGATAGAGATTTATTGCAAGCCTAACATGCAGGGACGGAAATAAGAATGTTTTATATATGCAAAATGGTGCTAACGTGGTTTTGTGCAGGGATGGCTGTCGGCGTTGGTAAGTTGGCTATAAATATTCTGCTGTCATGTTTCTTATGAATTGTTAAAAAGAACCTAGACAAGTAGAAAGAGCACTAGTAAATGTGTAGCTTCACATGTTGAATTAGTGCAGATATTTGTGAGTTTCGGCGAAGAGCCGCTCGCCAGTACATGATGTGTGCTGACCCACGTTGTGGGCATCCTTTTCAGAAAGAAGAAGGAGACAGGGGGATTTCAAGTGAGGCACCGAAGCTCGTCTAGCCCAGTAGAGCTCGTGGATCGCCTCGAAGTTTACTTTCAGTCAATTGCAAGTTTCCAGTTTTCATTTCCTTTGAAGGTGTCTTTCAATTCCAGCTTGTAATAAAGGATATCATGTATGGGCATTGTGGCTAATTTCAAAAGAGTATTTCAAAGAGAATCTTGTAGCCAAATTATAAGGCAAATCTGAGTTGCAAAGCTTTGTACTTGTATTCCTATCAAGCTATGAATAAAAATGAGTATTCCATTTCAAATCTCTGTGTCCAACATTTGTTTTGCTTGACTAATGGGTGCGTGCGTGTGTTTTTGCTTGACTAGTTGTTTTGTGCAGGTACATGGCCTTGTGCAAGCGCAACTTAGGCTTGCACGGCATCACGCCTTAGCGAGGACGATCGATCCCGCAGGGATCCAGGCAAGACGGACGACCCTAGCGGGATCGGGGCGTGACAAGAACTGCCATGCTCATCAATAAAACTGTCTATAACTGCTTTATAGTTCTTTGTCATTTACTTGGGTTTTTCTAGATGAGTTGTACTCGTTCCCGTCCTGATTGGACTGTTGAAAATATTACAGATGATAATCCTGAGGACACCTGCCCTGCTTACCATGGACCTGGCGATGGATTAGCTACCTTTGGTTCCGACTCTCAGGAGTGATTCAGGAGATTAGCTAGTAGACCACTTTAGCTTTCATGTTTTGGCTTGTTGTATTAAAGTTAAGATATTGAGTCTGTATTAAGTTGGTTTAAGATATTGGTGTATTATTTTAGCAGTTAGTTGTTGTTGTCTTTAATTCCTTAGGTATAACTTCTGTGTTATCTTTTCGTGCTTAGACTGTGTTTGAGTAGATCATACCCTTTACTTGCCCTCCATTTGGAGCTGATATCTGGACAAGTACTTTTTATATTCACTGCATGAGATTAGTTAGCAACCTAGGACAGCTTACTACCGTCGACACTGCGGCGTAGGCTGGACGTACCCACTTCTCGTGCCTCTATACCGGGTGCGGGTCGTGACAGAACCTCCAGTTCAGGCAGCTCCGCCTGCTCAACCAGCTAGACAGGATGAGGGACCTTTGGTAGGGCTTATCAGAGAACTACTTGCATCCCAAGATTGTCGAGGCGACGCCTTGCACCAGGAAGTTCATGATGTACTAAATCGAGGAGGTCCCCAAGGGAATCAGGCGGCCAACAGTTTCAAGCGCTTGAACCCTCCCTTCTTTAACGGCAGTGAAGATGCGATTGCCGCAGACGCTTGGCTTCAGGATACCGAGGTGGTTCTAGAAGCAGCTAGGACACCAGAGAATAAGAAGGTGGCGGTGGTACGCCTACAGTTGTTAGACTTGGCTCACGATTGGTGGGCAGCTCAGGCCATGGGGTTAGCGGCACCAGTCACTTGGGCGACGTTCAGAGAGAGATTCTAGACAAAGTACTTCAATACGGTGGCACGGTATGATGCAGACCCGGTTCACCAACTTGAAGCAAGGAGGCAGGACGGTCGATGGCTATGCGACCGAGTTTTCTAGGCTGAGTAGGTTCGCCTCCACTTTGGTGGCGACCGAGTTCGATTGGGCTCAGCGGTTCCAGCAAGGGCTACACTTAGAGATATTATTGGCTGTGGAGCAGTTCGAGCACCAGACGTTCGATACAGTGTTGAAGGCAGCAAGAAGGCATGAGTACACCTCCCGGATAATTGTGGACAGGACCGGAGGCAGGAAGCGGTCCCACAACCAGATGCACCAATCTTCAGCTCCAGCCCCGGCAGCTAGGGGTAACCATTGGGACTCCGAGGCGGGCGGCCTCAGTGACGTCGGTTCAGTATTCAACCCCAACGTATCCGCAGCAACAGAAGCAGAAGCAGTCTTCCGCGGTGGGATGTTCTCATTGCGGGAAGCCGGGCCATGTAGTGGCAGAGTGTCGTAGGGCACAGGGATTGTGCCTGGCTTGTGGAGGAGCAGACCACCAGATAGGGACCTGCCCGAATAGGGGAGGTCCATCATCATCCAACCTTTCTAGTTCTTCGGTGAGAGGACCAGCCCCTGTTGCAGTCCAGCAGCAGCAGCAACAGCAGTACCGAGGCCATTGTTGCCTCAGGCCCAGGCCTTTCAGCAGCAGAACCAGCAGCAGTTCACCCAGGCTCCAGCACAGAACCGACAGAGGGGTTTCCAGCAGAGGGGACCCGCAGCTAGAGGTCAGGCTATGATGATGACCATGGAAGAAGAAGTTGCACCAAGTGAGGTAGTGGCAGGTACTATTCTCGTCAACACCTTTCCAGCATCTGTATTATTTGATTCTGGTGCATCGCATTCATTCATGTCTGTACGATTCGTGACACGGATAGGATTGGAGCCCGAGTCATTATCTGTGAGACTCAATATACTTACTGGTAATGGTCTTGTGGGAGTAGATCGAGTATTTTCCTCGTGTTGGATCATAGTTAGCGGTAGAGAGTTCCCCGCTAGGCTCATAGAGTTCCCTATGGCAGACTATGATGTAGTCCTAGGCATGGATTGGTTGAGGAACCATTATGCTAGAATAGACTGCCATGTTGGCAGAGTTGTCTTTAGTATTCCCGGAGAGCCAGAGTTTTCATTTTCCAGAGGCACAGTAGAGCCATCTCCTCCAGTATTGCGGATGGCAGTAGCAGCAGTGCAGTTGCCCCGGATAGTTGAAGAGTTTCCAGATGTCTTCCCAGAGGAACTTCCAGGGATACCACCAGAGCAGGAGATCGAGTTCACCATCGACTTGATTCCCGGGACAGCACCAGTATCAGAGCGAGTCTACAGAATGGCGCCTTCAGAGTTGGAGATTTTGTACAAGATGATTGAAGAACTCAGGACCTAGGGATTCATTCGTGCAAGTGGATCGCCTTGGGGAGCCCCGATGCTTCTTGTGAGAAAGAAGGATGGTACGTCTAGGCTATGTGTTGATTATAGTACCTTGAACTCAGTGACAATCAAGAACAGATACCCTCTCCCGAGGATAGATAACTTGTTTGATCAACTCAAGGGGGCTTCAGTTTTCTCGAAGATAGACTTGCGGTCAGGATACCACCAGATCAGAGTCAGAGAGCAGGACATCCCGAAGATGGTATTCAGATCTAGGTACGGGCATTGGGAGTTTCTAGTTATGTCCTTTGGAGCGACCAATGCGCCGGCAGTATTCATGGACATCATGAACCGTATTTTCATGCCTTACTTGGATCAGTTTGTGATAGTGTTCCTTGATGACATCCTGGTCTACAGCAAGAGTGAAACTGAGCACGAGCAGCATCTCAGAATTGTCCTCCAGATTCTCAGAGAGCACCAGTTGTACGCCAAGTTCAGTAAATGCGAGTTCTGGCTCGATCGCATTTCTTACTTAGGTCACATCATTACCAGAGGAGGAGTGGAAGTGGATCCCCAGAAGATTGTGGCTATCGAGGCATGGCCAGTACCCAGCTCAGTGGCAGAAGTTTGCAGCTTTCTTGGATTGGCCGGCTACTACCGGCGGTTCGTCTCTGATTTTGCAAGAATTTCAGCGCCGATGACCCAGTTGACCCGAAGGATGTGCCATTCGTTTGGACAGCAGAATGTCAGGAATCATTTGAGAAGTTGAAGCGAGGTTTGATAACGGCTCCCATTCTCACCCTTCCAGATGGGACCAGAGGATTCACAGTTTATTGCGACGCTTCAGACAGAGGATTGGGATGTGTTTTGATGCAGCATGGGAAGGTAATTGCTTATGCATCACGTCAACTCCGTGATCATGAGAAGAATTACCCGACCCACGACTTGGAGCTAGCAGCAGTAGTGTTTGTACTTAAGTTGTGGAGGCACTACTTGTATGGAGACAGAGTGGAGTTACTGATCATAAGAGCCTGAAGTATGTTTTCACCCAGAAGGATCTTAATATGCGGCAGAGAAGATGGCTCGAGCTACTAGTGGACTACGATGTGGATTTGCAGTATCATCCAGGGAAGGCCAACGTTGTACCAGATGCGTTGAGCCGGAGAGCCGGAGTTTATTTCCTGACGGCACAACCAGAGCTATTGGCAGATCTTCAGAAGATGGGTATAGAAGTTGTCCTCCCTTCCAATGTGGCCTTGATGGCCAGCCTACAGATTCAGTCCACCATAGTTGAGAGGATCCGGACAGCACAGTTAACAGATTCCAAGATTCAGCGGCTCAGAGCCGAGTACGAGGCAGGGAGAAGACCAGAGTTATGTATTCATGAGGATGGAACACTTCGACATGGCACGCGTCTTTGTGTACCCAGTGGAGATATCAGACAGGAAGTCATGGCAGAGGCTCACAGTTCGCAGTATTCCATCCACTCAGGCGGCACAAAGATGTACAGAGATATTTGTCAACACTTTTGGTGGAATGGTATGAAGAGAGAGATAGCCCGGTATGTCTCTCGATGTTTGGTTTGCCAACAAGTCAAGGCTGAACATCAGAGGCCAGCTGGACTTCTTCAACCTTTACCGATCCCAGAATAGAAATGGGAACACATAACCATGGATTTTGTGACTGGGTTACCCAGATCTCCGGCAGGCAGAGATGCTATTTGGGTCATTGTAGACAGGCTTACCAAGGTGGCACACTTTCTTCTATTTAGAGTTGGACAGTCGACGGCACAGCTAGCAGAGATGTATCTCAGGCAGATCGTCAGACTTCACGGAGTGCCAGTCAGCATAGTATCAGACAGGGATACGAGATTCACATCGCACTTCTGGCGCAGTCTTCATCAAAGTTTGGGGACTCGTCTCAAGTTCAGCTCAGCATATCATCCGCAGACAGATGGGCAGTCAGAGCGTACTATACAAACTCTCGAAGATATGTTGCGGTCATGTACCCTTAACTTCGGTGGTTCGTGGGAGGATCACCTGCACCTGGTGGAATTCTCGTACAATAATAGTTTCTAGGCCAGTATCCAGATGGCACCCTTCGAGGCTCTATATGGTAGGAAGTGCAGATCCCGTTAGCATGGGACGATGTTGGAGAGAGGCAGATGCTCGGTCCAGAACTGATTTCTCAGACGGTTGAAGTGGTCAGGAAAGTCAGAGATCACCTCCGAGTTGCTCAGGATTGCCAGCGCCATTGGGCCGATGCTCATCGGCGTCCCTTAGAATTTGCCGTCGGTGACCATGTATACCTTAGGATCTCGCCTACCCGCGGCGTCATTCGTTTTGGCGTGCGGGGAAAGCTTAGTCCTAGGTATATAGGGCCGTTCGATATTCTGGAGCGAGTAGGCGATGTGTCCTATCGTCTCGCTCTTCCGCCGTCGCTAAGTGAGGTACATGATGTATTCCATGTATCCCAATTAAGACGGTACATCCCGGACCCGAGCCATATCCTAGATCATTCGGAATTGGTGTTGGTACCAACCTTTCGTATAAGGAGAGGCCCATGTCTATATTGGACCGGAGAGAAAAGACGCTCAAGAACAAGACTATTAACTTAGTCCGTATTGCTTGGGGTCATCACTCTCTAGGTGAGTCAACGTGGGAGCGTGAGGACGACATCCGATCGCGATACCCCTACCTGTTTGACTCGTAAGGTATAATGTCTTCCTTGTGCCTTACGCTTTCCCTTCCTTGCTTGCATTGTATGATTGTATGATTGAACTGCTTAGTGTAGCTTGTCTGTGCTTAGTATAGCTTGTCGTGGCAATCTCTAGCTCCTTGATTAAATTCCGAGGACGGAATTCTTTGAAGGTGGGTAGAGTTGTCCCCCATTTCCTGTATTTCGTATTTGTACTCGTAATTGATTTTGGAACGTATTTTATTTTCTCGACTTGTGGATTCGGGTTCTGTAAATGGGTTTTGGACCATGGCTTGGTTTTATTTTGTGGAGTTGGTTTGGTTTGGTTTGGTTCATCATGAGTGGTACACCTTAGCCTATTCTCCCCCTCCATTCCATCACAACCACCCTCATTAAAACCTACCAACCTTTTCTCTCTCCTTCATAACTTCATTAATTTCTTTCAACTTCTTCTTCTTCCTTCTTCCACACAACTCCCCAACCCATAGGCAAGTGCACCTTGCCATCAAATAAGCACCACTTTTTATTTGTCCATTAACTAGATTAGGCCATGGAGAACAACTTTAGAACTTGATATTTTATGATTTGGAGCTTTCATTCTTCTAGATCTAGGTTTTAACCATTTTCGAAAATATTTGGTTTTGATCTATTTAATTTTGATTTTTTTGTTTTGATGCTTCCATGTGGAAGAGAATTCGATTTTACTCAAGTTAGAACTTTGAAAATCTAGATTTGGTTTTGATTTGGCAAAGTTATGAAGAATTGAAGTTCTTGGTGTTCTTGGACCTGCTCTCGGCCAGGAAGAACATCCCCTGCCTTGCGCTCTTTAGCGCATGGCCGGTTGCGCACCCCCCCCCCCCGGCCTGTGCTCTTTAGCGCAGGGCCGATTGCGCATGACCTCAGCCAGTGCTTTGTGCTGCACTGGATTACGTTGGCGCAAGCCATCCATGCGCAAGCCAGCCATGCGCAAGCCGACGTCTGCACAATCCACCCTTGCGCCATCTATCCCTGCGCACTCCACTCATGCGCAATCTGACCCTGCGCCATCCATTCCTGCGCAACCTGATCCCGCGCAATCCATCTGCTGCGCCATCCATCTCTGGCGCAGTTGGTACCCTGCGCAGCTCACCCTGCGTAATTGGCCCCTGTGCACCTGACTCTTGCGCAATCCAACCCCATGACCCTTGCGCAATATGTCCAATTATGGAAATTTGGTTTTATTTTTCCTTAATGCTTGGCTCTTCTATAGCCCTGTATTTTGATATTTTATTAGATATTTTGTGCCTATTTTATATCCTTACGCCTTTTGTCATGAACTAATTTTTACTTAATACGTTTGGATTGACTATTGTACATGGCACGGTATGGCAAGGAACTAGCATGACATGACAGTGATCCGTAGTGGTGCACTCCTGACATGACCAACCTGACATGACAGTGACCCGTAGTGGCACACTCCTGACAGTACCCTGACATGAATTATCTTGATAACTTGATAGTGGCCCATAGCGGCGCACTCCTGACTTGACTTATAACTTGACTCGTATAATCAACTTGACACGTGGGTGCTCTGCTTGCTTGCTTGTGCAATCCACTTGTCTTGTCTTGCATCATGTCTAGGACGTGACTTCCTGGGTACCACGGCCAGGGACTCGCGCTGAATTGGATTAGGCTAATTATTAGATCAAACTAGAACATGGAGAATTCCCAGTCACAGGCAATCTCGTTATCTGGGCGCTTTAATGGACTTGTAGCTTGCCGACGAGTAGAGCACATTTCCAGCACACCGTCATGTGTTGCACCCTCTAAGTCACCTAAGGGTACATTTGTCTCTCGGGCAATGTACCCACCTATAACTCTCAATCCGCGGAAGGATAACTGGATGGTCTGCAGGGCTTGGGACTGGAAATTCTCACTTGCATCTTGTTAGTAATTAGGTTTGTGATAACCCTAGTTAGTTAAGGTAGTAAGCCGTAGTATTTGTTTGGCCGATTGCGAATGGATGGTGTCCAGCCATGTCTAAGTCTTGTCTAGCCCTGTACCTGGAACTCTTGATCATGATTGTTTTACTTATCTCTAACGATAAAGGGGTAGAGATAGTGAGCTATTCAGGTGAAGGGGTACAATCCCGGTCCTTGTTTGGTTTAAGGATTGTAACTGGCTCCCGGAATGGTTCCACGTCCCTAGTCGTTATCGCCCTGTGTACTTTTATTACTTGTACTTTCCTTTTATTCTTTATGTTCTGATATGCTGGCTTTTGTTCTTATTTGTGGCCTCCTTGTGGCACTTGCTCTTTCTGGGGTTTGACCCAGCTGGTTTTGTGTGGCCAGATTTCGGAGCAGCTCCCGAGGATCTACCAAGCTTCCAGCCCAATGGTGACAACTAGACGGAACCCGGGCCAAGAGTGGGTTTTCCTTTTTGTTTCACCCACTTATATGTAAATTTATTCTTTTGAGGCGTTTAGCCGACGAGCACCTGTTAGCTCGATGCACATTTACTTACTGTCTGCCTACGGGCTGTAAGCATGATTAACAAATCCTAGGGTTGATCATGTATGACTGAATCTTGCTAGTCCTATCATTTTGTACGACTAGCTTCATGATCATCCAATAAGTAATATTTGGGACGCCTTATATATATATTTGATGCTCTAATATCTTGTAACTCTGTTAATTGCTTGAGATTGAGACAATAGGCTTGACCTTAAGAGACTGTTGGCTTGTAGTAAACCCTCATATCTAGACAGCCGTGACCGTATAGTTGAGATGTATTCTATTTCAATATACGTAGCTGGCTATGTCTGCCCCCGCTCTCCAGTATTCTGGTTCTGGGGCGTGACAATAGTCATAAAGACAGTATAACTTAGTGCTAAATAGTTGTGTTTGATATCCTGTTATTTAAAATTTTAGTGACTTTTATAATCGGTGTCTTTGCTTTTCAGAGAAAGTCAAAATCTGACAACCAAACTCTGAAGTCCCGGAATCCTCCAAAACCCGGCAGAAATGAGGATATGGGAGAAGATGTAGATGAATCTGTTAAAATGGAGGATGATGAAGATCACATCCAACAGAGACCTACGAGATCAAAAAGGCTAAAGAAGAGTGTCCATGAGAACCTTGAACCAGCACTAAATTTATCTTCTAATGTAGACTATTACTCACAATCTCCATATGATCATGGATTGAATGAATATGGAGATGGAGAATAGGAAGGCATGCTATCTCATTCTCGTTCACCAATCTCGTAGAAGAAAAACAAGTCAGCCTTAATATTTGGTGCACAAACCTAAGTTGCTGGTTGCATGATCTAGGCATTGATTCAACAGTTATTTTTATTCTTCCAGTAATGGTCATCTCATGCTTTGGAACCAGCCATACATATATTATGTCAGTCTTGGCATGAGAACTGGGGTGATTTTCATATGTACAGGGTGGAATACCAAAACCCTACAGAAGTGAGAGATGTGCTCTTCCCTATTGGAAGTTCCAATATTTCTTGGTTTCAGTTGAGGCACCCGGTGATCGCATTCTAGGAAGAGTTGGCAATGGCTCAGAAGTATTCGATCGAAAAATATAAGCAAAGCTGAGCAGGACCGGGACTCGGCCATTTACTTCAGATATAACCTGATTCCTTTGAAGATAATTGCAGGTCACTGCAAACTGGAGAGAGGGCAAATTTGTAAATGGTGTACCACTTCATCCTACTAGTATATTGTCTGTATATACTAGAGTTTTCAATCACAGGTAAATCAAAGGGTGAACAAAGGAAACTCCCAATACTCGATTGCACACCCCCTTTTCCGGCTGCCAGATCAAGGTTCAGGTCTAAAGGATGTGGGTTTCAGGACGGGATAGAGGGTTTCAGGACAAAAACATCACAGAGCACCACAAAACATCATCAAATCGAAAGTTATCAAAGCAAACATCACAGAGCACCACAAAACATCATAAAAATGGAAAGTTTCCTTGTGAATGGAACAAAAATTAATGAAGTTTCAGACAAAGCCATAAATTCAAACATCATGAACTAATAGAAAATCGTATCAAAATTCAACCTTTTTGCACACACTCGATCAAAGGAAAATAAGAGATGCCCACAAAAGAAAACATCACAGAGAACCATAAACTATCTTCAAAATAAAAACTTTGATGTGATTAAACCCAAAAAAAGAAACTTGAAACTTCAGACAAGACCAGAAGATCATACATCAGAACAGTGTTAAAAAAAATCTAACTTCCAGGGATGCATATTCAACCAAGTAGGAAAATAAGAGATGCCCATTAGAGGAAACATCATGTAGAACCACAAAAATCATCAAGGGAACGTTTGCATTGAAGCCAGCTGATGCATTGAGGCCAACAGTAGTTTAATTTCAAAATTGAACGTTTGCATTGAGGACGAGAGTTGGCGAATACTTACCCTTCGGTGTATTATCTACCGACTCATCTTCGCTCTCCTCAAAGCACTGAGATGCTGATCCAGGGCTGCCCAAGATATCCTCCATAAAAGTTCTAATTGAGGATCCAATGTCCTTTTTCCCTTTGCTACAACATCCTCTATATTCTGGAGAATGCGAGATAATTTATGCGTAGGACCATTGTATACAATCTGGAAATGCATACACATATAGTAATAGCATCACTCTAACAAGTTAGTGAATAAAATATTTAATTCATGATCAAATTATTTACCTTTTCTTTTTAGCACCAATAGATTCTTCATTCATATTGTTACCGTCATCCAACTCATGGGCAACATGAAGCGACTTACGAGTAGGACCATTTGTAACCTGGAAGAGAATAAAATAATAAATGATGACCGATGTTCCAACAGATTATTAAATAAAAAAAATTATTACCCTTTTCACTCTAAGGACAGGAGGTTCATCATTAATGTTGCTACCTTCCCCGCTAAGAAATCATGTCGAGCACTCTTTGTTCATCCTCTCTTTCAATTGTACTTCGTTTTCCCATCTTACTTGAACATGTAGGAATATTCTTCTTGGGATTCATCACAAGATTTGCAGCTTCTGGCAATTTCAAAGCATCCATTTTCATTTTTTCTAGCAATATTGTCCATTCTTTTCTTCTCATATTCTGTTACGGTCCCAGGCTTGATAAACAGTTTCTTAACATTTGACATTTTTTCTATCTATGACCTGAAAATAAATGAGATAAAATCACCCAAATAAGTGAAGTTGGTATTATTAGGCTAGAAACTAAGTGCATAATCAAATGGTATAAAGTTATACCAGTATTGGCTAGTTATACTATTGTAAGGTTATACCTAGGTGTCAACAGCATGTAGATACACTACTAGCATAAAAGTGTATGTAAAAATAGATGTATTCTATATATGAGGATGGCACATCAAACAAAACTTAACCAAAAGTCTGGAATTCTATACACAGTATTTATAGCTATCAAATTAACTAGCAATAGTTTGAAGTATCAGAATTATGGGATGAACATCAGCAATATCAATGATCAAAGGGTGATGGTCCAGATTTGAGTGTATTCAATGAGTACCAGTTTGTATTTTACAGGATTGAAACAGTTCACAGTCAATAATTAGAACACAACAATAGTGCAATGGTGCAAAGGAGTAGTACACAGTATCAGAAATCTGATAGTCAATTAAACAATTTGGAATGACTCCCAAAATCAATATATGCTCCGAATATTTGAAGAATAATGAAGAGCAATTTAGAATGACTAGCAAATCAATATATGTTCAGTATGAAAAAAAATATTCAAACAAAATAATTTAGAATATTTGAAGACTTTTTTTATAGAGAGTTTTGGGCAACCTTTTGGTCCCAGGCTTGAACTAGATCTGTAGAATATTCAACCGCTTCAATTTATTTCAATAGAATGGTCACAGACTACCAATAACATGATTGGACAAGTGAGGAGGATGGTCAAAAAGGATCATTGCTGCTCATCATCAATCTCGTCTTGGTTATGATCACCATCACAATTAGTTGCGTCAACAACCAAGCCCTCCACTCCTTGCCTAACCCAAGATCCATTATGAGCTTCATCCAAATGTTGTATGCTATAAGGTTCCACTCTATAAATTTCTGAATCTTCTAAAGTTGTTGAGTACTTGTCAAATGTGTCTCGTGGTGACATCTGAACAACAACATGCCAATCGGGGTATAGAGGGTCTTGAATGTACCAAACTTCTTCTGCTTGGGATGCTAAGATATAAGGTTCATCAGTCACTCTATTCTCTTTGTATAACAATGATTGAAGTTTACTAGATTAAAGTTAAACTCATACAATTTTCGGCCCACTCGTGGGTTAACCCAATTGCACTTAAATAACACAAACTTCATGCCATTTAAATATTAATTTCAATGATGTCTGTAAGCTGTCCGTAGAATGTAACATCTCCTGGAAGAGGATTTCTATCTTTTCGACTAGAATAACTCATTTGTTCAGCTTTGAGGAGGACTCCACTGTTTGAGTTTTTCTACAAACATCAACTTTCTTTGTTCGAAATCTAAAACCGTTAATAATGTAAGAATTAAATCTCAGTGCATCCTTAAGAGGACCCGAAGCTAAGCTTCTTACTCCTCTGATATTTGTACATCGCCTTGTAAACCCTTACCTACTTTCAAAATCATTAAATCAGAAGTTCAATAATGATATAAAGGACCATTTTTATAATTTGTTAGTTTATTCAAAGTGCCCAAAAAGGATATATACACTTACATGTTCCTTAAACCAAGTGCCAAATTGTTCATTGTGAAGGCGACTAACAAGGTGTTGTTGTAAGCTTGTGGATATTTTACTGCAAGTTCAGCAAGATGTTTTCTGTAGAGATGTCGAAATATATAAATTTCATACTAAATGAGAGGATACAAATAAAGGTATTAATCAAGCTGCACAACTTACTCAATGAATGGTGCCACTGCCTCCGTGTTGGCAAGCACATATCGATGAGCTTGCATGTGCATGACTGGGTCAAGTAGAAAGTGCACCTCTTTACCTACAGCACGACCAGATTTCTTCCCTCCATCATGATTTCTTCTTCGCCGTTTCATTCTAGTTTCCACATTATTATCCAAATACTTTGAACAAAAAGTCATGCATTCTTCCAAAAGTACTGATTTAGCAATAGAGGCCTCTGGATGAGCACGGTTCTGCACATAGAGTTTTAAAGTGTGCAAATACCTTTCCATTGGATACATCCAACGATACAATATTGTCCCAGCAATCTTTAATTCATCAACTAAATGGATAGGCAAGTGTTCCATTATATCAAAAAATCCAGGCAGAAAAATCTTCTCAAGACTACAAAGGGTAAGCGCCATACGATCTTCAAAATTTTCCAAGTCTGCCATACTATTTACACTTGAACACAATACCACAAAGCAGTTGCTTAATTCAATTAAGGATTTAACAACATGCTTTGACAAGACCCTTCGAATAGCTATAGGAAGTAATTGTTGCATCAAAATATGATTATCGTGACTCTTCAGACCCCATATACTCCGCTCTTCCATATGCACGCACCATGATATTAGATGAATAACCGTCAGGGACTTTTATATCTCGCAACACTTTTAAGAAAATGTCCTTCTCTTTGTTGCTCATTGTGAACTCGGCTGGGGGCAAGTACTCTTGAGTTCTTCCTCGTGGTTGAGGATGCAACTTTGATCGAATTTTCATATCTCTGAGGTCTTTTCGAGCCTTCAAATTATCTTTTGTTTTGCCTTTAGTAGCTAACAAAGTAAAAAGAATATTATCGCAAACATTTTTTTCAATATGCATAACATCTTGATTGTGGCGAATCAAATTATGTTCCCAATATGGTAGTTCAAAAAAGATGCTCTTCTTCTTCCAACTCAATCTTGTTTTTGGCAAATTCTGTATTTTTGCGATCTCTTTTTCTTGTTCTTCCCTTTTCCTCTTGTTGAACACATCCTTCTTCTTATATTCAGTTTCAATCTTCAGATCATTTAATTGCTTCAACACTTGTGTTCCAGATAATTTCAACGGTGGAGGCCTCATTTCTAGCTTGCCATTAAAAGTTACCCTCTCTTTCCGAAACTTATGGCGCACTGGTAAGAACCGACAATGACCCCAATAACAATACTTGCCACCATTTGTCAAACGGGTAGCTTGATGATCCCTATTACAACAAGGAAAAGCAAATTCACCTTTTGTGCTCCATCCAGATAACATAGCATACGCAGGAAAGTCGTTGATTGTCCACAACAATGACGCATGTAGCTGAAATAATTGTTTGGTTGATGCATCATAAGTGGAGACACCAACAGCCCATAGCTCTTTCAACTCCTCAACCAACGGTTGTAAATAAACATCAATCTTATCACCTGGACCTTTTGGTCCATCAATAAGAGTAGACAAAATTAAGTTAGGTTGCTTCATACACAACCATAGGGGTAAGTTGTAGGGGACAACCACAACAGGCCAAGTACTGTGAGAAACACTCATATTACCAAACGGATTAAATCCATCAGTAGGTAACCCAAGTCTAACATTGCGGCAATCTCCAGCAAAGGATGGATTTTGCTCATCAAACACTTTCCAAGCACGAGAATCTGCTGGATGCCTCATTACACCATCATCTATTCGTTTCTCAGCATGCCATCTCATGAGCGAAGATGTATGTGATGAACAAAATAATTGTTGCAGTCTTGGTTTTAAAGGAAAATATCGAACCTTTTTTTCAGAAACTTTTTTAACCTGGTCAACCTGAGTCTGATCACCCTGATTAGCAATATCACTTTTATATCTAGAAGCCCCACAGATCTCACACTTGTCGAGATTCTCATTCATTTCGAAACAACATACAACTATTAGGGCAGGCATCCCATGTTTCGTAAGTGAAGCCCAAATCAGTAGTTAGCTTACTGGCTTGATAGTATGATTTTGGAATCCTGGCAAACGAAAACACCTTCTTTAAGAAGCCCAACAACATTATGAAAGAATAATTTGTCCATCCATTAAGTTGCTTCAGGTGTAAAAGTTCAACAACAAATGATAGTTCAGTAACACCATTAGGACAATTCTCGTACAAATCACTTTCTGCATCTCTTAGAAGTTTGAAATATCTTGGCATGTATTCATCATAGGGCTCATTCTCACAATCCATATTTTCTGTGGTGGATGTTAATCCGATACCCTCTCGTACCATTGCTGCCATAGAAGCACATTCATTTAGTTCAGCTTCATTATCATCAGCTGATATATCATCTGGCATATTATACCTGCTATTCCCAAACCACCAAAAGACTCTCCATGATATATCCAATCCATGTAACTCCTTTCAAACCCACATTTTTATATGAATCTCCACAGTCTGTCAATTGTGATAAACCCGATTTACACATCTACTACATGGGCAATAGATATGCGTCGTCTCAACATTTTTATTGATATATGCAAATTTAAGAAATGCTTCAACTCCATCCTTGTATGCCTTTGAATTCCAATCACGTGATTCAATCCAAGCCTTGTCTATCAACTTTATAAACTGTTATCACCTAGCACCAAATAAAAACAAGCACACTAAATGTAAAAGAATATATGTACTAAAGCTCTTATTGTATGACACTTGGACAAAAAGACAGGGTAGTTAAATTATCCAAAACTATATGGAAAAAATGAAAACCATTAATCTCACTCAGCCAATCTCAGCCAACACAAGAAACTGTTTGATATAGAACAACTAGTAATATTATTAATGGAAGAGAATGTATCAAATTATATAAAGCAAAGTCACCTTACCCCTAATGTATCAAATCATATACAACAAAAAAGATCTACTGCCTTTCACAATTTTACTCTCAAAAAACATCACAACAACCAAAGGAGCATACTTGGATTTAGATGAAGATAAAAGGTCACATTCTCCACCATCAAAGGAGCATAAGAGAGGTTCAGCACATGACAATGACGATATTCATGCTAAACATAAAAATTCAGGCAGACATGAAATATCAAGTAGCCTATAAGAAACATGCAACACCTATCAACTAACCATCACTCTAACACTCACATGTACACTCAATAGTCAAGAACTAAGTAACTAACTACTGCTAGCCCCCAATTCCTGATATCTGACTCTAATCACAACAGAACAAAAAAGAAGGGGTGTTTGACTGCTCAGGGCAAACCCTGCAGGTCATTCCATGGCTAGTATAAGCCATGGATCGAAGCCTACATGTCAGTCACCTAGGCTAGCCTCTAAAGTCCCTAGGATGTGAAACCAAAGTGTCTTGAGTGAGGACAGGGCCCCAGTAGCGGGGGAGCCACTGTTCACTGCATAAATACAGTCGAGTGTCCCCGTGGCAAATTTCACACATCAAATCACCCCGAATCCTCCTCAGTCCTAAACACATGTAATCTACACCTAATTAGCTTTCCAAAATATAATTTTTGTAGGCAGCAACAAGTGTTGCATTCTGCTTTAGGCAGCAAGTAATGTTTACTGCTCTCCTTAGGAAAACAACAGCAGGGTGGTATGTTGTGGGGAGGAACCAATAAGCTACATATCAAACTCATCCATATTAAATGTGCCTTTCTGTGTGTGTTCAGTCATGAGATTTTTGTAAGGTTGGTTGAGAAATTCATATAGGAGCAATAACAGTAGTGGCATAAAGGCATCTGCAGCTTGTGCATAGAGTAGTATGCTAAAGGAGAAATGCTGAAAGAAGTACCTGATGCCTGTAATGTGAGGGTCAATGATACCATGTCTCCCTTGATACTTCTAATGGCAACCTACAAGGGAATTTGCGACCTTAAGGGGAGGTTGGAACCTGGTCGAGTGGACGAGCAGTTGGCAGACATGTGATTGGGGGAGGGGGAGGACATGGTTCTGTTCATAGGTACATGTAATTCCTAAATTCATACAAGTACATCCACAACTCCATCTATAAATTCATACAAGTACATCCACAACTCCATCTATAAGAATCCAAAATAAAGGACGAGAATAAAAGTATGGAAGAATATAAAGAATGCATCAACTAACAATACTTGAATTCCGAAGAAGCAAACCCAACAATTCTATGACATAACTCAACAATTACCTGGAAGAAAATCAGGTTCTCAAAGGGATGTAGTAAAATACATAAATACATGTCGTAAATGAAGTACAATAAATATCATGCAAAAAAAATCACCCAGTAACAGATTTACAACCACTAATAACCAGTTTATGTGAAATGAAATTAAGTACAACATTCATGCACGAGAGCTCTCTGAGTAAGGGATGCATGGGCAGCGATGCTCATCCGAGTCGCTAATTGCCATTATAAAAATATAAAGAACAACCCCTACGTACGTCTAGTGACTATTCTCCCTATCCAATAATACTGTTAGGGTCAAATCTATGATACATACAGTCTAAGTCCAACCATTCATATACATAGGTCCATCGGGAATATTCGAACAAACAAGTAAATATCACAGTTCAAAAATGAGTCACCTGGTATGCAACGCAATATGAATCCTTGTATCACACATAATATGTAATGAATATATCAAGAGAACAATTGATGAGATATATAAAGCATTTAAGTACTATAAATCAATTAGCCAAGGTATGTTCTATTTTGTCCAATGCTGCTAAATTTGAGTAGCAAAGTTGGTCTAGTATACCACGCTAATGGGCTACGATCCATAAGAAACCTACCGAAACTTATAAGACACAACCAAGACTCAGAAAACAAAATATACATATATTAGACAAGAAAGATCAAGCTCATGTTACAAGACACACGAAACTGGTTCAGCACGTAACAGGGGTGATATGCATGCTGAACATAGAGAGTCAAGCAGACATGAAAGATCAAGCTCATGTTATAAGACACACGAAAGAAACAACAATTCAGCCTAGGTATGTTCTCCTAGTATAGGGGTAATATGCATGCTGAACATACAGAGTCAAGCAGACATGAAGATAAAAGGTTTGTACCCTCTCTTTATGTTCTCAGTTCAACAAGCACGCGTAGATTATTTTATTTACTTCTGTAGTATGTTCTCTAGGTACCAGGTTAAAATAAGAGAGACAACTCTAATCTTATATGCTACTCTATGTCCTATTACTTGCTCTCCCCATTCCTGTTTCATGCCAAGAGTAAATATAACTAGATAGCAAACCTATCCATTCACAAGTAATAAGAATAAAATTCAACCAAATCTTCGACGAAAAAACTGTAAACTAATTTATAATTCAGCCTCCTATTAGAATATTATGATTAGTTCATGGTGATGGATCAACTGTCGGCTACACTTATGATGCAATGGAAAGAGCACAAGCTCTTGACTAGTTTTCAATGCCGATACACGTAAAAGTGCAATAGTAAGATGTATGACTTGCGAGAGGACAACTTGAAAGAGGTGATGACTGCTTATCATATACTCCATCACAGGGACAGGTTATAAACACAAGAAGAAATATAAATTATTACAGTTATGTTCATAGTATACCTGCAAACCCCTCCCACAAGTATAGAGTTTATACATAAACAATCCCAAGCACCTCATCCCAAGCACAATAACTCTGAAGGTTCTGGAACTAGAAATACCAATATCCTATACTCATAATAAACTAGAAAAACCAATATCCGACAATTGGTAAGGAAATAGCCTATACGGTTATTTACAACTGTCGCGAGTACATGAACAAAATCATGTACAAGGCCATCTCGCTCCATATATAAATGAATGAATACGAGCAGTTTCTACCACTTTCGTATTTCAAAACAGGACAAAGCCTGACTTGAGACTTTCTCACGCGAACCAAACAGAAGTGTGTCTTCAAGCCTGACTTTCCTCAAAACCCAATTTCCAGTGAGATCTTGGCCGAACCAAGAAGCTAACTGAAAATAACACCAACTATGAAAAAATTCAAATTCTAAAGCTAAATCTAAACGGAAACCATATAAACTACGGATGACATAGAGAATATAATGGAAACTAACAAATTTTCTTTCCTTTTTGATGAAATTGAGAATATAATTGAAACTTCGACATTTATTTCAAAACTTCTTAAATATAAACTTCTAGCCAAAAATAAGATTGATTCATGCAAGGGCTTTACTGGTGGGCTGGGGTGGGCTGGGGTGGGCTCCAGCCTCAGCCTATTTTTTTTGTATTATCCTGTAATGCTCAGTCCACCTAAAGGAAGCCCGTCCAGCCCACCCATCCCATTTACGCCCGGCCGGTACCAGTGAGTAGGTTTAGGCATCCCAGCCCACCCTCCGCTCATGCGCTCAGCTTTTCTGAGGCTCTGAGAGCCTGACAAGAGGTGACATGTAAATGAAGACCCTTCGGTGTCTGTCCTATCGCGGTGCGGTACGACCAGGCGACCGGTCCCATCCGTTTGCCTCTGCGGCTCTGCCGCAGCCGGTACCATCTCTCCGTCTGGAGGTCGGAAGTCCGACTTGGAAGTCCTCTCTCTCTCTCTAAGAAGAACGAAAGTTAGCGGCATTCATTCAGATGCCCTTGCCTGATTTTCTTTTGAACAAGAAAAGAATCTTATCTGGGTGGGTGATCTTCAACAACAACAACAACAAGAACAACACGAGGTTTAGAGTTCCTGCATTAAGTGAAGGAACCCTAACCAAACTATAAGTAAGAGATACCAGATATACAGCCCCAAATCAATTTTTGATTCCTCCGATGCCCCCAAAAACAACACGAGGTTGTAGCTGATCATCGTTCCAGATTAGCTACACACATTAATCTCGTTCACAATCAATAAATTTGCACAGAATGAGGCACAGGACGAGGAATACAACCTCCGATGCCCCCCAAAAACAACACAAATGAGTGAAGGAAAGAGAGGGATAAGAAATTAAGTGAAGGGGAGAGGATACAACCTTCGGTGTTGGCTCCTCCTTCTACTCTTAGGTTTCTTCTTCTTCTTTCTCTCGGTTGGTCTCGACGAGGGAGAGAGAGAGTCTTAACACTATAATATACCTAAATCTTACGGTCGAGATGAAACCAATCAACGGTTCTGATCTGTTGAAAAAAATTATTAGGAGAATAAGAACGGATCCCAAAAATTTGCCCGTCGCGTTTTTGTTCTCCCGCCAAACTATTTGGGACCGAGTCAACTTCTTTTGGGACGGAACTAAATTTTAGTTAAAATAAGTAATATTATTAGGGTCCAAACAGAAATGTGTCCTAAATATATTACCTTGTGTCCTAAATAATGTTACCTTTTATTACTAAATAAATAACCATCCCAAATACTAATTATTTAGGACTCTTGAAAATAGTGTATCGAATAATGCTGTCCCAAAAAGTCACTTTTTTGTAGTGTAATTGATACCACACTTATAGTTTCTCCTATAGGCTCACATACACACACACACATAGCTGTGTTTTAGGACAGCTAAGGACAAGTTTTAGGGTAGTTTTGGGGACTTCTATAGGCTGATACATAGGCTTAGTACAGGACTGAAATGTGTGTCATGTGGGGACTGGTTTAGACTGACTTAGGGACTGAAACATGGGGCTAACCAAGGGCTAAAACATGGGGGTGTATGGGACTGATTTGGACAGATTGTATAGCTGGTAGTAGGGACTGGTTTGGACAGGAATTGGACTTGTTTTTGGACAGGTAATGGACTGGTTTGTATAGTGGTTTGGGACAGTCAAAGGGACTGGTTTAAGGGGTGGTAGACAGCTACAAAGGCTGTTAAGAGGGCTGTAATGTGGTTTGTAGGGGCCTGGGTTTTAGGCTATTACAAGGGCTGTTAAGGGGTGATTTAGGACTGCTATGAAGGGCTAATCCATGGGCTGATATAGGGTGGTTAAAGGGGCTATTTAGTGGTGTTTTAGGACAGGTAAGGGGCTGTTTTGAGGGACTAGTATAGGGTGGTTTGGGTGGCTACTGCTGCTATTGCAACTGATATATAACAGTCCCTCTTGGGGACTGTTCAGGTATACAAATCAGTCCCCCTTTTGGGGACTGATACCCCCAAGCTACTGATGTATACACAGCTCCCCTATTCCCTCTATCACTCAAAACCCACTTATATCCCTCTCTAATCTTTCACTCTCTCACACTCCTCAAACTCTCTCACACTCAATCTCTCACTCCCTCTATACACAAACACACATACATATCAACATTCAACCAACACACCAATTCCTCCCCTACCCTTGGCCGAATTCTACACTACCCAAACACAAATGGAAACACATGACACACCATTGAATACATATAAATATATAGACATTAATATATAACCAAATATATATATATATATAGATAAATAATTTTATACAATATGATACATTGAAAACACATTCTCTAGACAGCATAAATCTGAGATTTAAATATCTAATAAATTATTTACACATAGACACAAACACTTGGTGTCCAAAAATAGGTTTTTTCCCACTAGGACACAAAACAACACATAGGACACACCTAGAAGTCTCCAAATGGACACGAAATGGACACAAATGGAGACACAACCATGGGGGTCATTCCTATGGGTCCAAAATCATCCTATATGCATGAAGAAATGAAAAGAAAAAGGGATTTATACCTCCCGGTAGATCGAATCTTGGAAAAACCCCATCCGATGCGACCCCGACACGTAGGAATCCCAAATGGACACGAACGAGCTCCGAGTCCTTCCAAACTTGGCTAGCTCCCTTCTTAGCTTGAGTAGAGAAGAATGGAAGAAGGTTGGGTGGAAGAATGGATTGATTTGGTAGAAAAAATCTATAGGAACCTCTCTAAAATTTGGGGAAGAACAAGAGAGAGAAAGTAAAATGAAAAATAAAACAAGAGGCTCACTCCTCTCCCTCTAATTAGGGTCGGCCACTATAGGCTATGTTTCCTCCTATTTTGCAATGTCTAAAATACCCCCCACTAGCCTATTTAATTAATATTAGAAGAAGGATTTATGGTTGAGGCTAAATTAGTCATTCTAAATCTCTAATCTAACCAAACCCTATCTATAACTAATTAGTCTAACCACTAACTAAAATTAAATCATGTGGGCCATGGCTAACTAATGTGTGGGTCCCACTAGAGTCAAAACTATCCCAGGTCCCCGTTACAAGTCGGATTAAGCTAT
The DNA here is from genome assembly GCA_029216955.1 of Iris pallida. Lineage (NCBI taxonomy): Eukaryota > Viridiplantae > Streptophyta > Magnoliopsida > Asparagales > Iridaceae > Iris > Iris pallida. The sequence goes on from JANAVB010033461.1 coordinate 52,359, forward strand.
AATTCAAACCCGACTCAAATAACCCCAAAATAATATTATAAATAAATAAATAATTCTAAAATGAAAAATGACAAAATACCTCTGTTTCTGAAAATTGGGGATGACATGGAATGCCGAAGCGTATTGAGGCATGAGACCACATTGACGCTCGAACATGCAACATGATTGATGCGACCGAGATATAGAAGGCATAATGTATGGAACGGTAAAATCCTTTGTGGGTAAGAGAGAACCTGAGTATTGTAGCCAAAATCTAGCATATATTGTTGGGCTATTGAAAGCCTTTGTAATCTTCGTTCATTTATCAATAAAAAAAAATTTTCTTATACTCCATTTTCGTTCGTTACTAATTATAAATCAAAGATAACCATTTAAGAACTTGTCATCTCTCCTTGTACGAGTGCAACTCCAGACTCGTACGGCATTACGCCCCAGCAAGGACGATGATTCGGATAAATCGATGCGAGGACGAGCAATTTTTTGGGTCGAGTGTGACATGGAGCATGGTTCACAGATGTTCTGCATGTTGCTCTCGATCCTTCAAGTAGACAAGGATATCGTCTATTAAGACTACTACAAATTTATCGAGGAACGGACGGAACACCCGATTTATTAGATCCATAAAGGCGGCAGGAGCATTCGTCAGGCCAAATGGCATCACAAGAACTCGTAGTGGCCGTAACGAGTGCAGAAGGCAGACTTCGGCACGTCCTCTGGCCTGAACTTGAGCTGGTGATAACCCGATCGAAGATCAATCTTTGAAAACACCGTGGCACCTTGGAGCTGATCAAACAAATCGTCGATACGGGACAGGGGTTATTTGTTCCGAACGGTAGCCTTATTCAATTCACGATAGTCGATGCAAAGCCGTATCGATCAATCATTCTTTTTGACAAATAGCACAGGCGTACCGAGACACTTGGATGGATGAATCCTCTGTCAAGTAATTCCTATAGTTGTACTTTGAGTTCTTTTAATTCTGCTGGGGCCATTCTGTACAGAGCTTTTGAGATCGGCCGGTTGTCGGGGAATGTATCGATGGTGAATTCGATTTCTCGATCGGGTGGCATTCCAGGTAGCTCGTCCGAAAATACGTCAAGAAATTCTGCCACAACGTCGGCCTGACCCACGTTTGCACCATCCAGTCGCGTGTCTCGAATAGACGCCAAGTAGCCTTCGCATCCTGAATGCAGCATACATCCTCCAAGCAAAAATTATCGAAATCACCATACACGTCGACGATGCTTCACCATATGAGTAACAGAATTCGGGCACTCCAGGTATGCGGAAGGTTATCTTCTTTCATGTGCAGTCAATGGTGGCGTTGTAAGGGCCGAGCCAATCCCTTCCCAGAATAATGTAATTGTCCTTCATATCTAGAACTATCACGTCAAGACCGACCTTTTGAGCCCCTATGCAGATGATTCCACCACTGCAGGCTATGTTCATGAGTAGTGGCACGTCCGAAGGCATACTTACGCAAAGGTTGAGGTCTAACGATATCATAGGAAATTTGTGCTCGACGGCGTAGTCCGTCGATATAAAACTATACGAAGCGCCTGAATCAAATAGTACACGAGCAGGCACATTATTGAAATTTAATATACCTGTCACTACCGTGTCCGAGGTGAATGCTTTGTCCCACGTCATGGCATAGATGCGTCCTTGAGCATTAGGACGTCGGTCTTGGTTATTGGGTTGAGTAGATGGAGGAGGTCGGGGTGCATGTCTTCGATTTTTTTGACGGTTTTGTTGTGCCGGGGCATTCTAATTCGTTCTAGGGTTCATGCAATCTCGAGATAGGTGCCCCTTTTGTTTGTAAGTGAAGCATCTCCTGTTGAAGATAAAGCAGCTACTGGCATTGTGTCCGAGTTGGCTGCACTTGGTGCAACAAGGTAACGTGTTCTGGCCTTTATAACCGCCATTGTTTGGACGCTTTGACGCGTGGTTGTTGTCATGTCGGATTGCTCGTTTGTGCACGCCCCAGCAATCTTGCGCGTTCAAACATAGTTAAAGTTGTGTGCAGGTGACTTGCTGAGATTCTTCAATGCCGAGGAGCTCGAAGTGATCTTCCATCTCTTCCAACCATTTGATTGCCATAGAAGGGCCTTCGGTACCGCTGAAGGAAGTGCGACACGCTTTCTTGAATTCTGATACTTTATAATTGTATCTTTTCGGTACTGTCGGTTGGCGCTCGGGCTCCTCTCGATCGACTTCGGTGGGTTGACCCGTCGACTCGATGACAGTACAGTTGCGGAGTTTCTATTGGCCACAATCGTCTGGATGATCTGTTGTAGAGTATCAAGCTGCTTTTGCTGTATCTTGGTTTGAGCATCGAAGTGAGCTTCATATTGGGCCTGTCGTGCCTCCGTCTGCTGATGTCAGTTCTTGGACTATTTTTGTCGTGCCTCCATCATACGTAACATCCTCTCGATGGCATTGTTAGAATGTCCGGCCCGCGAGCTGCTCGAACCACTCGAAGCACTTTGTTCTTGCTCGACCGCAGTTTCTGACAAGGGTTCCGTCACTTCTGTAATATGTAGACACACACATTAGTCTCAAGATATTTCGGACTCATTGTATGGAACAATTTATCTCATCGATGCGAGGTCAAAGGTTTGAAACTCTAGACGGAAGGCCAAAGGATGTTGTCACGACCCGCACCCTAGAGTTAGGGCACAAGAACGTAACAACGCCCAGCCTACGCCGCAGTGTCGGCGGTAGAACGGTGTCCTAGGTCTCAATGCATCTAACAATATAAGACTAAACAGTTTATACTCCCCAAATGGGGGACATAGCATAATGTAAGCTCAATCACATCTAAGGTAGAGCATAAAGGAAGATAGATAAAACATGAAATCAAAAAGAGATACAACAGATAGAAGTCTAAGTGTCTAAGATACAAACTCAGAATACATCTCAAAATCCAAATACAGTAATCCATAAATACAACTCAAGATGACTGAAAATAAACTATAAGCAAAAACCATAGCTATCTATGCAACATCTACTGTCTCCTCTAGGCTAGCAGGCAACCTCCAGGCTATCTGTAAATTTATCAACAGGTCCAGTCAGGACAGGAGCGAGCACATTACATCTCAACAGTTCATAGCAGGTTAGAAATATAATCATACAGTAAAGTAAGATACATGATCTGAAGAAATACAGTATGTAAACAGAGAGAGAACTGTAATAGAAATATCTACTATAAATAGAGAACTAACAGTAGCTAGTGATGTAGAGTACAAGATAGCACATGTGAACGGGACAGATTTATACATGATCTACACTAAAGAGTTGTACATGATCTACACTACTATGGAATTGTTCACATGACTACTAGCACTCCCCCTTTCCCCAATCAATACACAAGGATCTAAACAGGTTATGTTATTGTACATGATATCACATGGGGCCCATATAGGGTGCACATAATAGTATACATGGAGGCTCCGTAAACATGAGAGTACAAGATTCACAGGAGTGCACATGTAAAATGAAAGCCAGGAGTACATGATGAAACGCACATGACACAATGTACCCGATGCTCCCGAGGGAGATAACATCGCATGAGAAGATCCATATAGTACTAATTCGTGATAATATCGTGACAGCATCAAGTATAGTAATCTAAAGCAGGAATATAATTCTAAGCAGGATATGAAATGATCTGAGAATGTACTCGTCTGATATCTGAATGTCCAAGGTAAAGATACTGTCCGAGGAGAGGTGTCTGGCTCCTAATTAGAACAGCACAAGTCACAACATGTCCAGAAGGGTAATATAAAGCACTACAATGCATTCTACATGAATCTAGGTCAAATTAGGCCAAAGTCAACCCTTGGTCAACTCTGGTCAACTGCACTAGTCAAACTAGGTCATGTCCTAACCCAGCAAGTCTTACTCGGCCTAACCAAGACTTATCCTAGCAAGCACACATCAATACAAGGCTATACAAGCCAACATACACCCAACTCTATATAGCATGCAATTATTCAATACTCAAATAGACAAGAATTTACATTGGATATACACTAGGTAATCTATTACTTTAAACTATATATGTCTACACATATATACACATGCATATATTCAACATTAGGTCTATAATCATGGCATTTCAAATGGTTATATAAACTTATATATTACAACACAATATGCTAACATATATAATATACATACATAGCTAAGTTAACTATATTCATAAATACTTATTTAAGAGGCTATGTGTGTGTATGTGAACATGGCAAAGGGGCAAGTGAGGGTTAAATGGGCATACATAGTGTATACATATCAAAGAGTGTCAAAGTGTAAGTGAACAATGTGTCAAGTGTGATAGTGTCAACATAGTGTAAGGGGGTACATGAGGTAATATAGGATTTGTGTTAACATAGAACATTACATCTCATTAACTTGTATATTTCATACATTACATCTATTATTACATTACATTCATGCTTTCATTCATTCATCATTCATTTATCTCTTGCACTACTATATGTACCATACATTACACACTATGGAACCTACATATTCATTACAAGCCATACTTATACATGCTTACATTATCACCTCATATATCATTTATTTAACCATTTACTCATGCTTGCATTCTCTATTTAATTACATAATGTATATATATTAACATGGGTTAAAATTAAATAGAACATTATATTACACACAAAGGTGCACAAAATGCATATGTCGAATAGTAACTCCTACTAATAATCAATACTGTACCATCTCAGCATGAATTAAAATTTAGGATTAAAGTATGTTATAGATCTATGTGTTAGCTTTCCGAAACTTCAAACGGATCGCATTTTCGTTTCCGGAAACTCCCGGAATCGCGAAAACACCGAGAACGCGTTTGTCTTTCGTACAGCTGACACTCAAATAATTCTCCAGAAATTTACATAAAGAATTAGGCCTATTAACACATGTTTTTGGAAATCTAACTTCAATATGTTTCTTTTAAAAAAAACAGGAGATTAAACCGAGCTTTGAGCTAGAAGTTATGACATTTCTAAGTTAGGGCTGAAATAAAAAACGTGGATAAAAATCATGACGGATTTAGATAGTTTGAGCCAAAAGAATACACATATATATCCTAATTATCCACAACAATAATAGCAATAATCATATGAGGAACCACACTCACAAACTTGATTATATAATCATCATGAACCATTTATTACATATATAAATATAGATACACTCTCATTACAATATATATATATATATAAATCTATATATGTAACATGAACACATCCACAACCCAAAGGACACTCCTATGACCTCCAAATGGACACAAAATGGACACAAATGAGATACAACCATGGGGGTCATTCCTATGGGTTCAAAATAGACCTATATGCATGAGGAAATGAAAAGGAGAAGGGATTTATACCTCCCGGTAGATCGAATCGAAGAAAAACCTTCCCGGAGCGACACCGACACGTAGAGATTCCAAAAGGACACGAACGAGCTCCGAATCCTCCCAAACTTGGGTACTTCCTCCTTGTCTAGAATGGAGAAGGAAAGAAGAAGATTTGGTGGTGAAATGGAATGATTTGGTGGAGAAATTGCTAGGGATTGCTCTCTAGGAATTTGGGGAAGAACAAGAGAGAGAAAAATAGATGGATAATGACAAATGGGAGGCTCAACCCTATCCTTATTGTGGCTGGCCATAAAGGTGGTTTTTTCCTATTAGGAAAAGTCCAAAATCCTCTACTAACCTATTCTATGAGTATTAGGAAAGGGCTAATTGGTTGGGGCTAAATTAGTCATTCTAAAGTCTCTAATCACACTAACCTTATCCATAATAGTCTAACCTCTAACTAAAATATTTCTATCATGTGGACTAAAATTAATATTATGTGGGCTATGCCTAACTAGTGTGTGGGTCCCACTAGAGTCAAACTACCCCGGGTCCCCGTTTCAAGTCGGATTGAGTTGAAATTCGAACCCGACTCAAATAACCCCAAAACAATATCATAAATAATAAAATAATATCAAAATAATTCAAAGAGGTCAAATGCAAAAAATCCCTTAGGCCAAAAATGATATTAAAATATCATAATCACATGGTTAGGCTCTAGGTCAAACAGTCTCTAGGGTTTCACTAGCAAAACGTCAAAACCACAATCATTGATTTAAATAATTTAAAATGATTTAAAATCAGCAAAAATTATATCATGAATTAAATATCATTATTAAAATAATTATAAACACGAAATTTTAAAATTACTCTCATTTGGGAAACTGGGTGCTACAACTCTACCCACCTTAGAAAAATTTTGTCCTCGAAATTTAAGATCGATAGTACTCCTTCTAGAGCCTCTAACCTACCCAATATCTAAGGTAACACTTCCTAACACTGGAATAATAAACGGACATCTAAAAAAATGTCAATCTAGGAATACCTCCAATACTGCTCTGCTGTACAGCGGTAATAGAACTTCAATAGAATATGGACTGGAACCTATATCCAAGGGACTGGACCTATTTTAAAGTAGTCTTAACTAAGGATGAAAAAGAACTGATCATAGGCTATAGGTATGCTCAAACTATTATCTTCATATTAACCATCTATTAATACATTCTATTACCAAAGGAACGATGCATTACTAAGACATATAGGCCCCTATCTCTCATAACACATTTATGCTCACCAAAAGACTAGTACATCCCATCAAGGCTGATACTATAATCTCTCATAAATCTCATAAGCTACATGTTTATAGACATACATCCCCACATCAAGGACTAACCTATATATATCTACAACTGATACTAATAGGGTGACGTCCCTATCTCCCAACAATCAAGGTCTAAATTTTTTTTTCTAAATCATGCAATTTGAAGGAATAGTATACAAGGTCAGGGCATACCGTAGCAGTTGGAAGTCTCACCTAGGTACACTAATCATTCTAGGTCAAAACAGTACTATGGTATCAACACACAAACAATCTAGGGTGTCCTAATTAGGAAGGTAAAGGAACAACAATCATCAAGGTTGTAGGGTTGTCTACCATCCTATATAAAATTGGTCATTAACAAGCAACTAAGAAATTATTAAAAGGTTACTACTCCATAAAATGGCAAAAATTAAAAATTTAGGCACAACAAATCATAAATAGATTTTTGTCTTGACACGATCTAAGTTGATCAATTTCGGGATAAAACGAGATTTGGGCAAGAAGGAAAATCAATGAAATCAAAGTATGAGCACGAGCATCCAATGATGGAGGTTCAGGTCATGATTAAATTTAGTTCGACTGAGTACGAATACGAGGTTCATAGGCGATAAAAAGATTTCAAGGAGAATTGTCAAGGCTGTCGCGAATGAGACTCTACGGTCAAGTTTAACTATGTCTCCATTCTCGTAGATTGATACATGAAAAAGCGAACCAAAGTGCAATAGGTTGATCAGACCATCATGTACCGGTTCTAATTAGACAATATGTTAGTGGATGGCCACCCAATAAAATGTCATGACCAAGCTCGAAGATAGATAAGCTTGCAAAACTAAGGCTAATTTAGCAGCACAAGATATAAGGGTGGTAATGATGAAAGGAATTACATAATCCAAGTTTCTTAACCAACGGGTCAAGTAATCAGATAAGGTACAAGGTTAAGCATCTAAGGAAACAAGCAGAAACACCATCGCATGTCGGGTCGAAAGAATTGAGGCAATGCTGGATTTCTAATTGAAATAAGAAGAAATTTAGTATAATGGTAGAGGTTATAGTTTAGCCAGTTAACCAAAAATCATATCAAGAAAATAGAGTACAAGAAGACGGGTTTTAGTGGGACATGATATACCTACACGAAGGTGAGCTCGTCTAGGTCTTGCATATAAGATTTGTTGGAGGGTAACAGCTAGTATTACATTCCGAATATCAAAGTCACGATAAGGAACGTCAAGGATCTCAATTAGAAAGTGGGAGTTCAAGAGGTGGTAATTAATGCACAAAAATAATGAAGATCGAGTTAGTCATCTGCTTCTGATACTCTTAAGTTCATCTGGTCATAACTTGCCAATCATATCTTTACCTCACCAGTCTCCATATGAAAATTTAACCTTTACTTAAACCCTTACCATGACTACCGTAGGCAATTCCCAATTTTCAAACATCACTCTTGAAGCACAACCCTCACATTTAGGAATCAACATTAACCATTTATTTAAATTTTCAAGTTCTTTCACCTTGTCTTAAATTTGACCCAAAACCTCTAAATTCCGTTTACGAATTCCTTGAACTAGTTCAAATTGTTCTCCTCGTATTATTTAATTTAAATCTCTATGCCTTAAAAACTTATCTTTCATCATAGAATCAACTTCCGTATTTTCTTCGACATACACCCTTGAATATTATTCTCCTAAATATTTTACAACAATCTCTAAACTTTCATAACTTTTGCTCTCTCTATCCCTAGTCATTTTCTCGTAACATCTTGTTTAATATCCTTATTAAACACAATTAACTTCTCTTTTCCATTACTAACCTTCTACACAGCCTCAGAGTAAAAGTTTTCCCGGAATCAATAACCAAGATTTTCTAAGTTCTCAAAACTAGGTTGACCTCTGATATCCTCATTAGTTTTGAATACACCTATAAACTATCTCATAACCCCAAAATTTCTCTAAATGTAATTGTTTCCAGATTGGCAGTATACATCTATTTATTCTATTCGAGACCTTTACCATATTTCTATCTCAAGTTTCCATATGGAACACTCCACATTTGATTTCCTTTAGATCATCATAAAATAACCAGTTACGTCTTCTCTGAGCTACATAATTTACGTCACTCCTTAACATTTCTCAGGCAAAATGATATGAAGATTCAAGAGTTGTCAAGGTATAGCTGACAGAATTATCGAGACAGGGAATTGATATAATCAGGACATGTATATAAGACAAGGAATGATGGTAGTAAAAATATTGGCAGGAAAAGAATGATA
>JANAVB010033462.1:0-21139 GCA_029216955.1 Iris pallida
ATATAAATAAATAAAACAATACAAAATAAAAAAGAAAAGGAAATAAATAGAACAGCAGGGGGGGTTCGAACTCGGCCCAGGGGGGTCGAGTTCTCGGGTTCGGTAGGGCTGGCCAGAGGGTCAGCCCGCTCTGTGTGTTAGGGGTAGGGTTTAGTTTAGATTTAAATAGGTTTTAGGTTAACGGGTTTTAAACCCGATAAAACAAACTCTGTGTCCTGACAGTTAAGGACACACGAGTCTCGTGTCCGTGCTAAGCACGACACGCACAGGTCGAATCCTTCGTGTCCAGACTTACCCCTAGGATGCTCGTGTCCAGTCGAACGTCGTGCGTGAGTTCGAGACACGCACGACATGAATTTGGGGTCTGTTACCTGCGTGTCCGACTTCGGGGGGTTTCGAGTGAGCAAAGGCGGCTAGAGACGTTGTGGCAGTGGCGCTCGGGTGGCGCTCGACTCAGCTCGTCGTGGCGAATCGAATGGGTGGTGGATGGGGTGATCGTCGATGGGGAGGTGGCGCTGGGGTCCGCCGGAGTTAGGGTTAGGGTTTAGGCTCGTCAGGGAAGAAAGGGGGTCGGGGTGGTCGTGGGGTTATGCTAGAGTTAGGGTTTTGTCCCGGGGGTCCTATTTATAGGGTTACGAGGTCGGCTAGGGTCTGTGGCTGACCGGAAATGGTGGAGAAAAGGGGGTCGGTCGTCGGCAGCTGGCCAGTCGTGAGGAAGAGAGAGAGAGAGATCGTGGGGGGGGGGTAGGTAGGTTTTGCATTAAGGTCCTTAGACTTTTAGGAATTACAGATAGGTCCAAAACCTATCAGTTTGCAATATAATTTGCAAACTGATATCAAAACAATTTAATTAATTACAAAATACTATTAAAACAATTCTAAATTACAAAATAATATTAAAATATTTTAATTAATTGTAAATTGATATAATTTAACTTAAAAACTATTTAAAAATTATTTAAAAATTCTAAAAAAATTCCTAAAATCATAATAAAATATTTTAAAGCTAAATATGCCATTAGCAACTAATTAATACTAATTAAATCAATTTTGAAAAATAGGGGCTGACAAGTCTTCCCTTCTTGAAAAATTTCGTCCTCGAAATTCACAAGGATTGAAGACCCTATAATTTTCTAATATAACAGCAATGCAACAAATGACTAAGGCTATGATCGAAACTAACCTCTAGGGTATCAAGCGAGAACGGGTGGTTCCCTCGCAGCGGTTGGGTCAAACAAGTAAGGATATCTCTCCCTCATGTCCGACGCCCTTTCCAAGTAGATTCACCTGGGGAGTGACGGCTCCAAGCTACGCGTACTAAGGGTATAACCTTGTTCCTCAGCCTCTTCTCACTCCTTTCTAATGTCTCCACTGGCTGCTCAGTAACTGCAAGGCTCGGTCCGATCTCTAACTCTGAATGATCTAGCACATGACTGGGGTCCGGAACATATCTCCTCAGCTGAGATACGTGAAAGACATCGTGAACTCCTGCTAGGTTGGAAGTGCAACCCTGTAAGCTACCTCTCCGATCCTGCCAAGTATCTCGAACGGCCCGATGTATCTGGGGCTCATCTTGCCTCCTCGTCCGAACCGGATCGTCCCTCTAGTAGGTGATATCTTCCCTAGCACCATATCACCGTCAGCGAACTCCATCGATCTGCGACTAGCATCGGCCCAGTATTTCTGCCTGTCCTGAGCTACTCTGAGCCTGTCTCTGATCATCCCGACCTTCTCTGCTGCATCCGTGATCATCTCTGGCCCAAGCATAACTCTGTCCCCAATATCATCCCAAAAAGAGCGGTGTACGGCATCGTCGTCCATATAGTGCCTCGAAAGGAGACATACCGATGCTGGCTTGGTAGCTGTTGTTGTATGAAAACTCTACCAAGTACAGATGGCTCTCCCATGATTCGCCAAAGTCCAGCACACAAGTCCTCAGCATATCCTCCAGTGTCTGTATCGTCCTCTCGGACTGCCCATCTGTCTGCGGGTGATACGCCGAACTTGAGCCGACTGCCCAACTCCTCCTGCATGATCCTCCAATAGTGGGACGTAAATCTGATCTCTGTCTGACACGATGCTCACTGGTACTCCGTGCAAGCGAACAATCTGCTGCATGTATAGCTCTGCCAACTTTTCGGTGGAAAGCCCCACCTTAAAGGGTATGAAGTGCGCACACTTCGTCAACCTGTCCACGATGACCCAAATGGCATCCTTTCCTCCATGGGAACAAGGAAGCCCTGAGACGAAGTCTATCGTAATGTGTTTCCATTTCCACTCACTACAAGAATAATTGGTTTTTTACGGCGTGCAGAGTATGCCGTAAAAAGTTTTTACGGCATTCATTGTATGCCGCAGTGAAAGCCGTATTTGCCCGCGTCGTAAAAAGTCACTAGTTTTTTACGGCGTTCAATGTATGCCGTGAATACACTGTTTGTACGGCATGCAATGGATGCCGTGTATACACAATAAATCACGACATTTCTTGTATGTCGTGGAAACTAGACATCAATTACTCTTTAATGCACAAATATTATGACATACAACGTATGTCGTAAAAAGTACTGAATACACATAAATTAGGACATATTATGCACGCCTTAATTTTTCTTCAATTTTTTTTAAAAAAACAAATCATGCTTTAATAGTAATCAATTTTACCATTGACAACAAACCACAAAAGAACAAGACGTCATTGATCCAACAAGATATAATTACGAAAAATAATATCAAATGATCCAACAATTACGAAAAATAATAACTTTCCATTTGACAATAATATGTAATGATCCAAATCCTAAGTTTATCCAGCAAATACGAGAAAGCATAACTTTCACTTAGACAATAATATCTAATGATCTTACGAAAAAGTAAACTTTCACTTAAACATTAATATCTAATGATCCAAACCCAAAATTTATACATCAAAACATAATGTCGAACAACAACTAGCCCACCATTTTCTCCAGCATAACCTGCCCTCTGTCTGACAATCTCTCATCCCATGTCTGCAACCTACACAAAAGCAAAAGAGGTAGTTGATATGAGCATCTTGATTATGACAATCTCTCATCCCATCACTTTCAAATTATCAGTTCCTGTCTTGCATTGTTTATATACCTTATCAATGCAGAAAAAATTACAGTATCATTATATAATGAAGCATATCCACATTTAAGGGCCATTAAAATACCACTTCTACCACACTTTATTAAGATCTGAGAAAGAGCAGAATATTGGAAATGATGTACCTAACATATTGCAAATGTCACTTTTCTTATAGAAGATCAATTCTGTGTTCAAACTAATATGCCAGTAATATGAGTTCTTCGCTATGTAAATTAGGGCAAAATTGTCCTGAGATGAATCACAACCACCTCCTTAACCTTTATAACTTTTAGGCTTATTTCAAATATCACTTGCAAATGCTCTAAAATATATGTTTGGTTAATCGGATTAATCCAAAAACCAGGATTTGGAACTACGGAAATTTACTCCAAATTAATGTTTGCAATATGGCCGATAATCTAATAGTTGGAACAAGAAAATCTGAACCATTCTTTTTGAACAGTATCCTACAATATCTCATTTCAGCATCAGACAAAGAAGAAAAAAGAATCCAAAATATAGAATTAAATAGTAATCACTGCTTGGAACATAACATACAATACAAACAGATGAATTAGCAAGGTTTGCACTCTCGGTATTGGAATTGGTTTCGGACACTTCTTGTGATCGATATAGGTGGTTTCGGAAGTTTCACAGGAATTGGTTTCGGCCCCTTCTTGTGAATATCGAGATAGGTGGTTTCGGAAGTTTCACAGGGATCAGATAGGAGTTTCAGAGTTTTTCGTTTCGTTAAGTCGAAAATTAATATTCTTCATTAGCGAGTGAGGCTAAGGAAATTTATGGGGTTAACCACAACACTAATACCTCTAGTACTAAATGTCAAAGCAGTAAAACACAAACAAACCCAAATTGATGGCAGCCTTCATATGGCTACTAGCATTCAAAATGAAGATCCTTTTTCAATACAAAAATATACTTAAACAATGTATCCATTGATGGCAGCCCAAGAGAATGAAAGCAGTTAGCGACAGTTGAGTTATTAGGAGGAAAGGCAGTACAAATTATACTTATACAATGTATCCATTTTTAGTTTACACTCAGAAATTGATTCATATATAAAGCTTCCTTTTTCAAATAGTTCTTTTTTCAATACACACATAAATTGATTCATGTATAGAGCAGGGAACAATCTCAAATGAATTCGAGAACTTTGTTTTAGACACATATAAGTTAGACAGCAATGTTCATATTTTTTTTCCATTAGTCTTGTACACGACTTTTTTCACAACCCAATCAAAGAAAAAAAAAATTCAAGTCAATCGTAAACAAACCACTGTTAAGTAAAGAAGCAGTTAATGATTGAGGCATGAAGATTTAGAGTTTAGAATGGAACCTCAATGGAGCTAATGGACTGAATATGGAAGAAGCTAAATTGATGCGCTCACTGCAGAAATTTCAGCAAACGAGGAATATTTACATGTCAGAAAATTAAAGAGGAGATAATCTTAACATACCAAAATTGTGTAAATATTACCTTACCTCAAAAGGACACAAACTACTAGTCGAATTTGATATACTTGATAGGCCACGCGATCGTACTTGATAAAGCCTCATGTAGGAAAAAAAATTCACGGGTCGGCCGATATAAAGTCAACCCATAATCAATTACTTCATGCACCCAAACTTTATAGCACTCTTGTCCTATAGCCACATGATGGACCAAATCTTTGGGATTTGTAGATGCAATCTCGCCAATTGCCACAACTTCTAAACCTGTTTCCCAATTCAACAATTTGCATTTTGTCCCAGTGTTAGGAGAACTTGGAATTTCTTTATTTACTTCTTCCCTCCTTGTTTCAGCTCTCTCACGATTGTCAGAACTTTCAACCCCATAGTTTGAGTTAGCCTTGCTCATCGGGTTTGAGTTTGCATTTGCTACATGAATGAAAAATACATTAACTATTGAACAAGTTGGTTCATAACAAAGAATAAAGATGTGTCGAAGTAAAAAAAAACTTACAGTGTTATCATTCACAACAACCTTGTCAACAATGCTTTTAACATAAGCTTTTAATTCATTAAACTCATTTTCTAATCTACTGAATTTATCCCGATGATATTTTTGGCCATCTACTTTTGAAGGAGTCGCACCAAAACCAAGTCCTCTTACTTTTCCTCTTCGTTCAGGGCCAATTACTTTTGAAACTGCATCGTCTTGAAGAGAACTTTTTTCTAATGGTGTCGCTGACTTATGAATATATTCTACTTCATCCTAATAACAAATAGAACAATAGATAATTTAAAACGTTATAAGTGAATAACCAAATGATAAAATAAATAGACAAAAACAAACCAGAATTTTTTGAGCCTCTGAACTCAATGTACCAGTCTTCCTCTTATGTCCCTTGATCCAAACATCAACTCTGTGTATTGAACTAGGATTATCACTTTGTTGACGCTGCAATACATGTTTTGAGTTAACAAAAGATGAGTAAAAATTAATAAGGCGGGCAAAGATGAGTTACCATTTCTTCCTCTAGACGAGCATATCCCTTGCGGCTCGTTGTATGCAACAAAATTTGACTTTTCCTCATCTTCTTAAACTTTTCACTTGTTTCCTGTATTATATTTGAAATCTATGTGTCATATAGCAATAATAATTATTAAGAACAAAACATATAATGAAACCAACAATACTTACCTTAAATTCGGGAGCACTTCTCTTCATTACAAAAGCCTTCCAATCTTTAAAGAAGTGTACATTGTCAGGTTTCATGAGGGCTATTGCTCGTGGTAGACCTACAACTTTTGCTTGCTCTATCACACCTTTCATCAAATTAGATTTATGATCACGCCAATATCTTCCTAACTTTTGGAATACATATGTCTTGTGGCAGCCATCAAGTATGAATTTTTGCTATAAGAAAAAGAAGCCAACAATAAAAATATAAGTACATAACTACATCTCAAAAACACATAATTATGACATAGAAAAATATTACCGTGATGCTCTCCCATATTTGATGTTTAAAATCATCAGAAAGATCTGTCCATTTATCCATCGTCACTGGAACTAAATCTCTTGCTGTCGAGCCTAGAAAACTAGCAAATTCAGCTGCAGTATCTCCAATTGGTTGACCCCTGTCATTGAAATCGACCGGAACAGGATTTTTCTCATACGAATATGATCCATTCTTGATTTATCCCTAGTTTTCTTCTTCTCAGGTACAGTAGAACTTGACTGATTTTGGTCATTTGGTATATTATGTGCCATATTAGATGGAGAGTTAGAGTCTCCATTTGATACTCTTACACATTCATTTCCTCGTTGCATGGAAACCGATATGGAAGCTGGGCGTTGTTTCTCTCCTCTTTTAGCACCTTTTTTTGAACACTTCATATAAGAAGCAAATAATAAGAACTATAAGTTTCACCAAGATATTATTAAAAAGGATTATAAAGACAAATGGAGCTTACCTCACCAGATCCCGACATGTTCACAAGTTTCTGAATAGACCTACAACAGCCTCTGGGTCAGATGACCTGCAGAAAACAACCAAGAACTTAAATATAAATAAATCAAAGAGTGAATAAAGATGTAATATGAAACTTAGTTTCAGTTTATGTAACAAGCACATTTGTGTTTATATAACAACAGTACACAGGACAACAATTCGAATAACCAACTGAACTGTGATGGGACCATGTCAGGTTATAGTTGTATGGGTTGTTATTTAGGGAGACTCAGATTTGAGTTGGTAGTTATTTTATTATGAGATTTAATATTATTTTATTATGGGATTGTAATGTTATTTTGTTATGAGATTGTAATGATATTTTACTATGGACTGTAATGTTACTTTTAACTCCCAGGTTATAGACAGTACGCATGGGCTGACTATTGAGTTTCCTTCTGTGTCAATTTACTGGTATTTAACTTGTTCTCAGGTTGCAGCGTTGTTCAGTTTTTCTATTATTGGGTTGGAGATAAGCCATTGGCTTAGTGAAGTGAACCAATGGAAATTGTTAATGAATGGGGTTGACACAATAGTTGGAATCAATGTATTAAGTTTAGATTCTATATCAGGAAGCTACAGGTGGTCAATTAGAAACCTTGGATGCATTGACTGAGAAGAGAATGGGGAAGGTGAAGCAAATTGCTGGGTTTGAATGTATGTCAAGTATATAGTTGTTAGTCCAGGCGAGTTATAGATAGTTCTAGGGTTGCCAGGTTGGGTTAGCCATATGTGGAAGTATGGGATGGCAGCATTATATATAGAACTGTTATAATAATTGCTTGCGTTACTAAGGTGTTTCCATGGTAGTATTTTGGGTAACATAATGTTTCTATATATAATTAGTTGTATGTATATTTGGTATATGTCCAAGTAAAATCATAACTAATATTCGTTCCATGGTAGGTTCAGATTAATTTTCAAGTATTATAAGTTATAACAATATACTCTCTTTTTTAGGTACTTGTCTTGCAGGTATACTTTGACTAAAAGCAATTAAATAAAAACAGTATCCTACTATCAAATGCAGGTCAAGGAAACTAGCAATTAATAAAAAGTATGCTATCAACATATGTTTCTAGTTTTTTAATACAATTTGACAATGTTTTAGTATAGTGGATGAAATATAACAACATATGTTGAGTACAATAAATGTAAAAATAATAATTTAGAGTTCGTTTTGGATGTGGCACAAGAGTGCTATCAAGGCACAATTCAATTTGTGTCCAACCTTAAGAGCCTTGAAGCTTGACTCATGGACTAGGAAGCTCTGCGAAGCTTGAGCTTGAAGTTGTGCATTTCAATTTATTTAGCTACTAAAAATTATGTTTTTGTATTTGTATATTAAAGTTATGTCTATCGGGTACTTCCTGCAGCTGTAAGTATTTAATTTAAGCCCATAATGTTTGTTTACTTAAGTTCATAATGTTCATTCAATTCAAGTTCAATATTTTTGAGAGTACAATTTTTTCCGTTACTTTTTATGTTGAAAAACATATTTACAGGCTAACCTGAAGTTAGTCACTGTCTTTTTTTTCTTTTTTATTTTCCTAAGAGGTTATTCTCTGCACCAACAAGGCCACTACAGCCTGGGCCAGCACGGCCCTGCCAAACATAGGTATATACCTGTATTGGACACGGAAGGGTCGAAGAGACCTGGTAATTAACAGTGGTGTATGTGTGCGTTTTAATATGCAATGGTCCATGGTGTCTTAGGTAAGTATGGAGACATATGTTCACGTATCAGGAATTGGGGGTCTAACTAGATTGGGCAACTTGGACTGAAGTTCCTGTCAGTGGTGTGATCCACATATGGCAGATTGGGGTGTCTAACCAGGTTTGGGATATCAGACTTGATATCAGAAATTTGTTTGGTATCAGACTTGATATGAGGTGTCACATCTGACACTCGATATGGTGGCGTATCACATATGGGTAACAGATTACCTACAGTGGTTAGAGCTATCCATAGATAGGAAAACTATGATTCATAAGAGTACCTGTGCGGGAAATTGGGACACATCTATTTGTGTAACTACACTAGGCTGGTGATGGATTATTAGGGTCTCCTAAATTGCATGGAGTGTTAGCTAAGTATGAGCCTTTTGTGTCCCATATAGGAGGTTTGTCATTAGGATAGTAGTGATAGGTGAGGAGGAAGGATAGGTTATGGATACCTATAGGACCTGTGTCCTATTTTCCCCTACCTGTGTCCGAGTTGACACTTGGTATTCGAGTGGGATGCCTTGGCAACAGACCTAGCATTGGTATCCTACTGACCCCTACATCAGATTGGAATAGGATACCATACTTGGTTGTAGTATCAGAGCTGATACTCGAACACAAGTCAAATTCTTAGTACCCAGTAGATACTACCATATGAGTTTTCTGGTATCATATGTATATTAACAATAGACCATAGCCTACTTAGTAGATATGCCTTAGGTGTACAGTACTGGATATCAAACCATGTCAACCATACGTGAGCTAAGTAAAGAAGTAATGACAACAGTCCCACATTGATTTCAGGTGCAGACCTACATCTGTAGGATATGTCATCATGACATGGGCTATAGTTCGGATAACAGAGTACCAATCACACCCTTAACCGATGTAGACAGTAACAGTAATATAGCATTTGGGGGTCATGTAGTGTTCAGTATCATAGGGTATCCTGGGTACATATGGTCAATTGATGAGTACATTTAGTATCAAGAAAATAAGGCAGTGTGTCAGAGCCTAGAGTACACAGGGCCTAGGATGAAGAAACCTACTAAGGTATACTAGATGATATAAAGGGTGTAAGCCTAGGAACAGCAGTTCCCTATGTCCCTGTGTCATGTATGAGCATACCAGTGTGTTTAGAATAGGAGCTGGTGGTAGATGTAAAAACATTGGGGTATGGGAATATCAGAGCCGGGTTGGCTAATTGTCCTGTGACAAGGCCAAAACCTGATACTCCATGGTGGGGGTATATAGCCGTAGGGTGCAGGAAAGCATGCTCATACTGGATATTGTGTACCCCAGTATATGTGTTGTCCCATCTGTAGGAAGTACCTCCAAATCACATATGACTTTAGCCTACTTGATATCAGTTGAGTACTAAGGAGCTTACGAGTACATAAATTGGACCCCTTCTAGCCATGAATAAGGAAAAATAGATAATATAACCAGTGGTACAAAAGCTTGCCTTGCTTACAGCTCCACATATGCCCATTAGAGCAACTGAACATGAAGGACATTGGGAGTGTCCTGCAAGTTAGAGTAACAGTGCACAGATACTAGAAATGGCCATAGTCTAATGTAAAGGTACTGTCTTGTGAACCTCAAATTGATACTAACACATGAGTTCCTTGTACCCAATGAATATTTTCTTTTCTCTCCAAATTGGCACTGACCTAAAGCTTTCCTCTGTATGGGATACTGAATCCAGTGGACTGACTAGTGCAAGAGAGTAAAAGTGACCATTTATGCATTTTCTGTTTAATCCAACAAAAAAATTTATTTTTTTGGGATAATCATAATTATGATTCGTATAAAAATAGTAATTATTTACCTCATCCGAAGTCACCTTCTCACAATCAAGCCTTACATAACCTTCACCATCAAGATTCGGATCAAGTTATAGTACATCTAATGGTGCGCATGGCATGTACGTACTCTCTTCAGAACTTTCTAACTCGTAAAAACCTCGTGGTGGAGCTCTTAGAACAACATACCAATGGGATGCATCGGTATCTCTTGAATAAAATACTTGCTTTGCTTGTGAAGCTAAAATAAACGAATCTCTTTCAAATTGACTTTGCCCTTGGTGAAGGTTAACCAATGTAAATCCCTCTTCAACTTTGACACCATTTTCTATGTTTGCCCAATCACATTGAAATAAAGGAACCTGAATATTGTAGTAGTCAAGCAAATTATGTCTCTAATAACTCCGTAATAAGTTACACTTCCAGTGACAAGAGATGTGTCTCTTGCACTAGATCGACAAATTGTTTCTGCTTCAATTGAGACACCGCTGTTTTGTGTGCTCTTTTCTGCATCTTTTGTATGAAATCGATGACCATTGATGACATAACCTGAGAATGACATTACATCCTTTCTCGGCCCACATGCTAGCCATCTTAGTGTGCTCGACATAGTGTCAACTTGGCCTGTTCTGACCTTATTTGCTAGCCATCCTATGAAAGCCTCTGTATGTCTCTTTTGTAGCAGACCTTCATTCTTCAAAAGACGCCTATCCAAATGCTTAAGTTCCTCTAGATGCATTCTGATATTAAAGTATAGGAAAATAAGAACTCAGAAAGTGAAAATTTTAAGTCAAAAGAATTATTATTGGTAGAATACTTACTTAATGTACGGTTCAACTTCAGAACTGTTAAACAAAACAGTACGATGGGCTATCTCTAGCATGTCGGACATACTCATTGTTTTTCCTTTAGAAATTGGTCTCCCTTCTCGGCTAGTTTCATTCTCAAGATCATCGTTGCGTCTATATTGAGCTCCAATTTCAACAGCTTGCTTTATGACCCACTACAAAAACTTGAACACTCTTCCGCAAGATATCTTTCTGCTATACATCCTTCAGGCCTTGAACGATTTCTAACATATCCTTTTAGTACCTTCATAGATCTAATTAAAAGCAAATCTTAGAAGAGTATAGAATAATTAATAAGTTTATTATTAATTTAAAATATATATTATTACCTCTCAAATGGGTACATCCAACGAAAATGTACCCCCCCACCAATTCGAGCTTCTCGTGCAAGATGAATTGTGAGATGCACCATAACATCAAAAAAGGATGGAGGAAAAAACCTTTCTAATAAGCACAAAGTTTCTGCAACTTCAGTTTCTAGTTCCTCCAATCTGTTTTTATCGATCACTCTTTGACATAATTCATTAAAAAATGAACAAGTCGAAATATTGTAGTTCTCGTACCCTTTGGTAGAAGTCCTCTTAATGCTACTGACAAGACTTGTTGGAGTAGAATGTGACAATCATGAGACTTGAGATTTATAATCTTGGTATCTTGCAATGACACATGATTTGAAATGTTGGAGCCGTAACCATCAGGTAATCTTAAATTTGCAATTCTTGCACAAAATAATTGCTTTTCCGACTTTGATAAATTAAAAGAGCCCGCTGCCCATCGAAATTTATTTCCAATTTCTTCAGCATGTAGTTCTTTTCTTATGCCCATTTCTTCCATATCTCTACGAGAACTTAGTCCATCCTTTGTTTTCCCCTTTATACTCAAGAGTGTGCCAATGATGCTCTCACAAATGTTTTTCTCAATATGCATCACATCCAAATTGTGTCGCAATAGCAAACTCTGAAACATCATATAAAAAAATTATATTCATAAATGAAAAGAAAACTTATTTTCAGAGAAAGAGATACATAAAGAGATAGGGTAATGATAGTACCTTCCAATAAGGTAACTCAAAAAAAATTGATTTCTTCTTCCAAGGCCATATTGTATCAATGTTTGGCTGTTGTTGCTTCTTCTTCCTTTTCTTCTTTTCTTTTTTTGGTTTTCCCCAATTATTGACATGGTTCTTTACCACATCAAAAACTTCTGAACCTGTTAGTGCTCTAGGCTTCCTTCTATGTTCTTCATTTCCATCAAACCAAGATTTTTTTAATCGAAATTGATGATTGTGGGCAAGAAATCATCTATGGTTCATATATACATGCTTCTGACAATGAGTCAGCCATCTTGAAGATGTCTCAATTCCACATATGGGACAAGCTGCTCTACCCTTTGTGGAATATCCAGATAAATTTTCATAGGCCGGAAAGTCATTTATTGTCCACATTAAAATAGCCTTCAAATTAAATATGGATTTACTGAATGAATCAAAAACATTCACACCATTGCTCCATAACTCTTTCAAATCTTCTATAAGTGGCTATACATTTATGTCATTTCCTGGTTGCTTAGGTCCGGGGATTAGTAACGTCAACATCAAGTTTTCCTTTGACATGCATAAGGAAGAGGGCAGATTATAAGCAACCAAAATCACAGGCCAACAACTATATTGAGTACTACGATCACCGAAAGGATTAAATCCATCTGATGCAAGACCAAGCCTTAGATTACGGGAATCGGATGCAAAATCAGGCCACTTAGTATCGATCATATTCCAGGCCATTGAATCAACAGGGTGTCGCATCTTTCTATCCTGACTTTTGTGAGTGTCATGCCATCTTACTTGTTCTGCCTTTTCAGGTGATTTAAACATTCTCCTAAATCTTGAAATTACAGGAAAGTACCTCAACACCTTCGCAGGAACTCTATATTGAATCTTTTTCGTGCGCACATCAACTTTCTACCGTGAAGCCCCACATTTTGGACATGTCTCCATATGTTCTTTTTCCTTTCTAAATAAACAACAATCATTAACACAAGCGTATCTTCTCATAGCCTAGATCAAAATCTTTAAGCATCTTCTTTACTGAATATAAAGAATCAGGAAGTTTGTTGTCTTGAGGTAAAATTTTGCCAAGCATCTCAAGAAGTTCATTAAAACCACTGTCTGTGAGACTATGTCGAGCTTTATACTTATATAGGGCAACAACTGCAGCCATCTTTGTGTAAGTAGATCCAGCATATAAAGGAAGTTCAGCCTCCTCCACAAGATTTGCAAAATTTGCATCTCTTCTTTCATATGCAGGTTCTGTATTATTATCATTGTCATCAAAAAGATCATAATCAAAGTTTGCATCTCTAAACATTTTATATGCTTCGGGTAGTTCTATATCTTCGTCTCTGGTTGCAGTAGAACTTTCACCATGAAAGATCCATTTATCATATAAAGGATCCATCCCAAATATGACTAAGTGCTCATAAACCATATCAAAATGGTGAAATCGATGACTTAAACATCGACAACAGGGACACTGAATTTTTCTGGATTTCCCTTACTAGCTTGAATTGTATCAGCAAACTTGCGTGCACCATTTTGATATGCTTGTGAATCTCTACAAATAAAGACAAACCCCAAACATAATCTAATATTAATAACAAGCAACAAGTATGCTAATATTTATGGTTTTAAGGAATAAATAGTAACCTTCTAAAGTGTATCCAATCTTTGTCCATTGTGTATGACCCACCTTGTACGAATTATAACCTGTTAGCCACTGAAATAGAGAATAGTTTATATGCAAGTACTTTATTTGAAGGGAATCCACTTTGTGATACTATCAGGATGAGGATGCATTTCCATTATGCTCATGGCAATACATTTAACTTATAATTATATCATAATGATGATTTAAATAACCAAAGTTCTATGAATTGGTTTGACATATTAATAACCAAAGTTCTCTGAAATGTATGCTCATGGCCATACATTTCCATACATTTAGTGCCGAAATTCGAATCACCTTCTTTACTTTATTAACCAATCCCAGTATTGGCTGACACCAATAGGTAGCAACCATATTGTATCAGTTTTGGCATATCCTGAACCATTACCGATACCGACCAATACCAACATAAGGACTATCTTTCCAAGTCAATTAGGCAAAGAAAAATGACAAGGAAAAGAGAAAAATTTTGAGGAAAATGGTATCAATACAATGATTCGGCATGTCGAAGATTTACATGGTACAAAGTGTTGATAAGATTTCTTATTGACCCAGTGTAACCATTTCATTTGCCAAAGTTGTATATTTATAAATTCACAACACCCATCGATGTTAATACTATTCCATTCAAAGCACTATAAATAACAAATAATACATGAAATTATGCCTAAATATATGAAATATTTTTCTTGGACTGAATATTATTAGGTCAAGGATTGAACAAATGATCTCTTGGACTGAAACAAATGATATCTTGGACTGAATATTATTAGATCAAGGATTGAACTTGCAAGACAAGGACTGAATAATTGCCTTCAAAGGACTGAATCTTTGAACAAGTAGGACTTATCATGTATGGGTGACTGAACTTAATGTTCAGTAGAGACTGAACTAAGGTTAGCTGGGACTGATACTTTATTACAATATGTTTGGACAGAACATGTATATTCTGGGGACATAACTAATACCAAATGGTTTAATCATAGGTTTACAAGGACTGAATTTTCAAATATGGGACTGACATTGGTATGGACTGATACATTGTGCAAAGGGACCAACAATTTGGACTGAATTAAGATGACTGGACTGATACATTTATGTACTGTAGGCCAATGGTACTGAACACTAAAGGAACTGATCTACCAAGGGACTGAATCAAGAAGTAAAGGAAGATTGGACAATACAACAATGTAGGTAATGTTTCACTTATAACTGTTGTTAGTCCCTTACTTTTCAAAAATCTTAATAGCTTGGATGAACAAGCTGAAAATTTTTGTTAAAGCAACCGGTGGTTGGTTTCAACTGAAATATTGACTGATCAAAGGAAAAAAAATCAAGGAAACAAACTACAATGTTATTTCTTTGCAAATATCATGCATAAATGTGCAATATTTTTTAGTCTCCTCTTAAAACTACTATTAGACATCTTCCTATAGGGCCTGAGTTTAGGTACTTACAGTTGAAGATCATGTTCCTTGAAACAATAGACTAAGAAAATTGATGTCAGGCGTTAATCCATAATAGAACAAAAGATTTCAACAGCCATAAAAAGATCAATTACAGTTACTGGAACTAGTAATATATAAAAGGCTTCTATTAGTAGTAATAACATTCCATCTATCATCAAGCATACCACAGAGTATATTTTCAGGTTGCTCAATGTGCTTGGGAGTCTTTCCTGAAAAACAAAAAGATTGACAATCAATTTCACGGGAAAAAATAAAAGATAAACATTGTGAATAATTGTGAATAAATAATGCAGAAAGAAATACCAGCATTCACAGAGACAGAAAAAAAAGAGTAATGGTTGGACAAGGATTTCTATTTGGTTGATAAAGTTTCATACCAATAAATGACAAGCAATATAGAAAAAAAATATGATCATAGTCTGACAGATAAAGCTCTCAAAAGAATTGGCAGTTCTAAATTGACAGTTCAATATGGATGTATGAGATCTACTCATTAGTTTATGAGATTGCAGATTATGATTTTGTTAGCACATATTCCACATTCGCGAGTTAAGTTTGAGGCTGGTTTTCCTTTTTTAGTTATTGTATTTTTCACCGTCAAATTTCTCAAGCTTATGTTTACGGCACTTATACAAACTTCTACCACCGTTGTTGTGACAAGCGATTCTTGCAACTTTATGAGTATTAAGGGCCTACCTTGAGATTAATGTTGACAAAATTTCATACAAGTCTAAGAATAAATGAACCTGCAAAATTTGGTTATAAAAAAACAACATAACTAATGAAGCTATATAAGCAAAATGGACCACCCAAAGGATTTCAAGCAGTATAAATTGCTAAGGAGCATCGTACGTATCTGTTATATGAAAATAATTTTTTCTAAGATCTACTGGGATGATCAAACTCATCGTTGCTCAAAGTGAAAATTATGAGATCTCATAAACTAATGATCATAGTCTGACAGATAAAGCTTTCAAAAGAATTGTCAAAAGAAAATATCAAATCCACCATGTTTGAAAGAAGTTACAATAGGTAAAAACCTTAACTTTTATTAACTGATTTTTTAAAACCTAAAAACCCTAAGAAGAACTATAGGTAAAAACTTCTATTAAAATCAAATCATTATGAACTGTGCATCATAAACCCTAACAAAATTTGGGAAAGAAAAACCCTAAAAAAGGGAAAATTAGGTTGGGGAACAAGAATTGTGCTTACAAATTTGCAATCCTGTCCAAACTCTTGCTATGATCTAACAAATAAAAAGGAAAATCGAAAGAAGAGGGGAAGACGGAGAGGCGCGGGTTGTGGATGACGAACCAGATAGAAGGAGAGGCGCGGGTTGGGGCACGCAGGGACCTGCTGTCGTCGAGAGGGGAAGAAGGAGACCCGCGTAGATTAAGGGAGGAAAAGGGAAAAAAATTGGTGGGAAAGGGCTAAAAAAATTTCGTGGGGAGGGAAACATATAATGTATGCAAATAAGGGGCGGGGAACCAAGGAAAAGTGAAAAATTTCCCCCCTCTTTTTTCGGTTCTACGACATTCAATGAATGCCTTATTTTGTATACCAATTAAGGCGTTCAATGCACGTCATAAATAGTTTTCAATTAGGATTTACGACATTCACCTGTATGCCTTCTTTTGTGTAGCAATTAAGGCATTTATTGTACGCCATAAATAATATTATAAAGTTTATTCTGGATAACTTTAAGGCATTCTCTTAGTTGCATGTCGTTAAAAATCATTTACAGCATACAAATTTAGGCATGCCTTAATTTTCATGTCGTAAAAGGGTAATTTTCTTGTAGTGACTCGGGAATGGGTAACGGCTGCAATAGACCAGCTGGCCTCTGGCGCTCTGCCTTGACCTGCTGGCAAACTAGACATGTCGAAATGAAACGTGATACATATCTCTTCATCTCGTGCCACCAAAGATGTTCCCGCAAGTCACGGTACATCTTATTAGCACCAGGGTGAATAGAATATCTCGATCGGTGTACCTCCTGCAAGACTGCCTCTATCAGCTCTCCCTTCGGCACACACAATCGGCTGCAATGCCTCAAGGATCCATCCTCTGCTACGGTGAAGTCATCCAGCAATCCAGCTAAAGCTTGGGCTCGAAGTCTGCGAAGTCTCTCATCTGTAGACTGTGCCTCCCTGATCTGCTCGATCAAGCCTGACTGAATGTCAAACGCCATCATCTGTATCACTGATCCTGGCCGAACTATCTCGATACCGAGCTTCTCCAGATCTTCCCGCAAATACTGATCTATCATCAGATACCATGCCATCGGATGCCTGCTCAGCGCATCCGCCACCACATTTGCCTTCCCGGGGTGATACTGTAAATCGAATCGAAGTCTTTCATCAACTCCAACCATCATTTTTGCCTCATGTTCAGCTCTTTCTGTGTGAACACATACTTCAAGCTCTTATGGTCAGTAAAGATTTCCACACGCTCTCCGTATAAGTAATGTTTCCATAACTTGAGTGCAAAGATCACCGCAGCTAACTCTAGGTCATGGGTAGGATAGTTCTGCTCATGAGTTCGTAATTGCCTAGATGCATAAGCAATCACTTTCCCATGCTGCTGTAGGACACATCCTAGTCCCTTTCCCGAACCATCGCTGTATATGGTGAAACCTCCAGAACCTGAAGGTAATGTCAGAACTGGAGCGGTCGTCAGCCTCCTCTTCAGCTCCTCAAATGCTGCCTGGCAGTCCTCTGACCAGATGTACTCTACGTCCTTCTGCGTCAGCTTCGTCATGGGTTCAGCTATCCTAGCAAAGTCCTGGACGAACTTTCTATAATAGCCGGCTAAACCCAGAAAGCTCCTGATCTCTGAAACTGACGTCGGAGCCTTCCATGTCTCAACTGCAGCAATCTTTCTGGGATCCACCGAGATTCCCTCTCCAGTAACTACATGGCCGAGAAACTCCACTCGGTCTAAAAAGAACTCGTACTTCGACAATTTGGCAAACAACCTCTCCTGTCTCAGAATTCCTAAAACTGTCCGCAAGTGCTCTGCATGCTCCTCCGGCGTCTTCGAGTATATTAGGATGTCGTCGATGAACACTACGATGAACTTATCCAGATACTGGTGAAATGCCTTATTCATCAAATTCATAAAGACAGCTGGCACATTTGTGAGACCAAATGGCATCACCAGAAACTCGTACTGCTCGTACTTCGTATTGAACGCCGTCTTCTGGATGTCTGCTGCCCTGACCTTCACCTGGTGGTACCCGGATCTCAAATCTATCCTGGAAAACACTTTCGCTCCACTCAATATGTCGAACAAATCATCTATCCTGGACAGAGGATATTTGTTCTTAATGGTGATGGCATTCAAGGCCCAGTAGTCAATACACAACCGAACTGTACCATCCTTCTTAGGCACAAAGAGCAATGGCGCTCCCCATGGAGAAGCACTAGATTGAATGAAACCCTTTTTCAACAGGTCATCAATCTGTTCTTTCATCTCTACGGCCTCCTTGGGGTTCACTCTATAGCAAGCCCGGGATACTAGTTATGAACCCGGTACTAAATCTATAGTGAACTCCACATCTCTATCAGGCGGAAGTCCTAGAAGATCCTCTGGGAATACATCCATAAACTCCCTAATGATAGGGTGTGGTGGTGCTAACTCCCCAACTGTCGCACAACAGTTCGGCTCTAGGCTGATCTCCGACCCTGTCCTCCCGACACTGAATGGTGATGTGCCTGGGGGACTGAACAGAATACTACCCTCATGACAGTCTATAGCTGCATGGGCATAGCTAAGCCAGTCCATCCCCAATATGATATCATAACCGGGGAGAGGCATCACAAAGAATCGTCCCCTGAACTCTCTCCTGGCTATAGTAATAGAGAATCTATAGATAGCTCTAATGGGCACTGGTCCGTCTCCCATCATTACTCTACTAATCTCCTCGGTAGGTGTAGCTACTAAGTGGTGTTTATGCAAAAACTCTAATGACAGGAAGCTATAAAATACACCAGAATCAAACAAGCATAGAGCTAGAAAAGTATACAAATAAACATGACCTGTAATAACGTCAGCCAAGTAATCTGGCTCCGAAACCTGCTCCGGCTTCGGCTCAAGGGCTAGGCTATAAGCCTTCCCCTGGGGTCCCTTCTGCTGCTGCAGATGTTGCCCAAACCTCTGCTGCTGAGTCGGGAGCGGCCCTCTAGGTCCCTTGGCTACTGGGCATTCCTGAATCTGATGGGTGGCAGACCCACAAACTAAGCACTGCTTCAACCTCTTTCTGCAGATGGAGTAATCATGTCCTGGTCTTCCGCAGAAAGAACACATAGCTCCCTGCTGCTGCTGCCGGGGTCCTGGGGCTCTAACTGGCGGGGTCGGGTGATGTGGTGTAGGGGGACGGTAAGTCTGCTGGTGCGGCGTCGGTGCTCTCTGCTGGAAAGCCTGACGCTTGGACGGTCCCTCGGGGTGTACAGAAGCCGGCCTCTTGCAAGACTGAAGACGCTCCTCTATGCTCCAGGCCAATTCTAGGCTCTGGTAGTAGTCAGTCGTACCGTTCGCCACTATAAGAATGCCAATATCTGGAACTAGACCATGGTAAAACCTACGCGTCATCTCCTCTGGGTCAGCAACTAGACTAGGTGCGAAACGGCTCAGGGGACTAAACTCTGCCGCATACTCGTCGACAGAACGGTTCCCCTGCTGGATGTTCTGGAATAGTAGCCCCATGGCTACCCTAGCGGTGGTCGAGAAGTATTTTTTCTTAAACTGGGTCTTGAATTGGTCCCAAGTGGCCTTCCCTCTCGCAAATAGCGGCTCATTCCGGAACCAAACTCCTGCCAAGTCTATCAGCAGAAATCTCGCTGCCTCGACTTGGAGGTCATCCGGAATCCTAACTACAAGGAGCTCCCTCTCTACCGAGTCTAGCCAGTCATCTGCTACTACTATGCCCTCAGTCCCTGAGAACTCCTTGGGGTTCAGACCCATGAAGTCCTTGATCGTCCCCGCTATCTGCCGTGGCTCTACAGGTGGTGGGACCACGGTACGTTCCTCAGAACGCTCCATGCTCTGGCGGAGTAGGGTGGTCTGCTCCTGATGGGTCGTTAGGAACCCCTGGATCAGAGTGAGCAGTTGGTTCCCTTCGAGAGTGATAGGTGGTGGTGGGAGTATCGGGTCCTGCTGGGACTGTAATGTGGAAGGTGGTGGAGGCATCTGGGTTTGTGGATTTGTGGAGTGGGAGAATATGGTAGGTGGAGGTAGAGGTGTATCGGTCAACTGGTTAGCTGACTGGATAGGGAGTGTGCCATTCTCAGGTGTGACATACTGGGATGAACGAGTAAGCACCATCTAATTACAATAAAAAGGATTTATAAGGACTCTTTAAAGTAAAACAATCATAGACAAGAAAATCTAATTATAATAGCAAACATGTGATGTATTTCCTATGTTGCAACCCTAGTATTCCTCTAGGTGTTCTAAGCGTCATTCCTAATGTTGTTTAATTACCTTAAGTTCTTAATTGCAGGCATGCTTGGTACAATAACGTAACCAAACAATTTAGTCAGGACCTACATGGGCCACCACTAAAAATATGTCACGACCCGCTACCCAAATTGTTGGGCCGGGCCGAGACATGACCAGCCTACGCTTGAGATAAAGCGTAGTAAGCTGTTCTAAAGATAACAAGATAAGACTAAATGTGCTAACAGTTCTATAAGTAAATAAAAGTCATAAATGCTCCAAACACAAAAGTCGTCTCATATAGTAATAATAAGTCCAAGTACAAGTCCGAAATATAAAACTGGATACATGTCCAGTTACAAAATACGTAGTCTAATACATGACTACACTAAATATCCCGAGCAACTACGCAAACTAGACGAGTTTCCCCGCAGGTAAATCCTCGTAAGGCAAAGCCTGGTCCTCGGCAGTAACTCCATAATATGAGTCGCAAAACAACTCCTCCTCAGTAAGAATACCTACAACGTTATCCTGTCAGGACGAGAG
>JANAVB010033463.1:0-149135 GCA_029216955.1 Iris pallida
ACATCCTCATCTATTCCTTGAGATGGATGAATCTCAGGAACAGTAATGATAGCAAGTTCAGTATTGACTGCCGGTTCAGTTTCCCCTGGAATATCAGTTCGAAGAATGATGTCTTTACAAACATTCTTCAACAAGTCATCAGCAGCTGATAGCTCGGATGTTGGCACGTCTTCATCGCCTCTGGCCAAAGAAATATTTTCTTCCACTTGAGTTTCTGGAACTTCCGGTTGTTCTATAACTTATACCGGGACTGGTTCTTCTTCAGAATATTCAATCTGATCATCCAATGCCTGGATGACGCCCTATGTCCCATGCTCAAAAGGGATCATCCTCGTCTCTGAGGGTTCAATAACTACTCTACTTGTTGTCGGAGCAGTTGTTTCCTGAGCTCGAGTGGACTCTACCTCAGTCTGTTCAGCTGAAGCTGCTGGATGATGAACATCATCAGATTCTGTTTTCTCAGTGGAAGCCGCTTCATTAATCTCTGGCAAGACCCCTCCACTCATAATCGTTTCTAGGAGATCATTGCCCTTCATTTTGCCGACGGTCTTCTTGACATACCTGCCTCTCGACCTCCTTGTTATCAAAGGAGCATCGTCTTTATCGGTATCTTCATCTTTATCGGTGGCGTCATCTTCATCCACTGAGATGCCACCTAAAGATGAAGTGGCAGTTACTGAGACCCCTTTCTTTTTCTTCTTAGATGTCTGAGACTTAGTACTCTTTTTGGAGACTGTCTCAGATTCATCACTTCTCTTCCTCTTAGAAAGGGATACAAATATGGGAGGAAGAACTTCATCATGAAAACTTCGCTCTTAAAATAAGTCATATAGGGGCTCAACCTCTGCTGTCTCATCTTCAGGTTCTGGAGAAAATTGTTGAATAACAATTTTCTTCTTCGACCTCTTTGATGGAGCTGGGTCGTCTTCTGCTACAAAAATTTTCAGATGGAAACTCGGCTTGAAGGTGCTTGACGAAACATAGAAGCGAGCATATGTGTAAAGCATCTTCGTCCCCGTGCTGGATAAAGGATTAGGCATAGAGAATACAACTTTTGTATCTCTAGCCGCAAAATATCTCCAGGCCCGAGCTCCGTCAATAAGCCCTCCACGAGCAGAGAGGCAGGTCGTGGCATTCCCAACATGAAGTTGGTCATATCCAAACTGCCTGGCAAATCGGCTTGGTAAATACGGCTCCAGATATGTTATTTCTTCATGACGGTATACTAAATGAGAGGGTCGGATTCTCTGCACCACTGAAAGGCTACATCATTTAGCCTATTCCCTTTATCTCCATCTATCATATTCAAGGGCATGCTTTCATAACCCAGTGGTGGAGGGACACATTGAATGGACCAATGTGACGCTCGATTCAGAATATTTCTATATTCTGGAAGAGTGTGAACCTTCCAGAAAGTTTCCCCAGAATACTTCTCCAAAAAGAGACTGCCACTCCCTCCTGCTCCTGGAGGTATTAGACCATCATGATGGAGAAGAAGCCAACCATATAGATATGTGAAGGGCATCTCTATTCTGGGAAATTCATCTGTCATCCTCCTCTGATCAGATAGCATATTGGTTACAAAGTTCCGAAGACCTGCATTCAGCCTACAGGTCATCGCTGATAACAAGTCTATCTTATAACCATATATAAGACGTACTGCTGCAAAGATAACGCCTCTATGTATTCTGTCTAGAGAACTGGAGCCAGGAACGATGAATCTTCTTAACCAAAGAGATAAGAATCCGGCCAAATGACCGTTCCTTGACAGAGTCTTTCCACTCTGCCTCACATACGAGCTGAAGGTGGTTCCAGCTTTGAACTCATACTAGTCTTCATCGATCGTGAAATCCTTGCAGTCATATTTCTCTAGCAGATAAATAATTTCACTCTCAGAGAGAGGCTTGAAAGAGTTAATCTGATACCATCTCTTCTCGTTTATCTTTTTCTCATCCTTTTCACGGTTCATGAAAAGATAGGACATCCACTTCTGGATGTGGTTGCCGACTTCTTCCTTGGTACTCTTGTAATATAGAGTACATGTGCCGAAATGGTACATCATCTCTTCAAACAGGGGTACCATCTCTGGATTCTTCTCTGACAGAAAGTTCAGCTCTTCTGTCGTAGGCACATACTCTTCATACGGTAATGTGCCTGAAGGCAGATGCGAGATGTATTCCATCTCATGAAGGGCAAAGCCCATTTCTCCTTTGGGAGTCATAAATGTCCCCGTCCTGTAGTTATATCTCTCAACTAAGGCCAGGAACAAAAAGGGGTTGGGTCTGAAGCCGTATGATGAATTGACGATTGCGTCATAAAGGTTTATCTTCTTCAGCTCACTCTCGAACTTCTCCAAAGCCCAATGCACCAAAGTTTTCCACCTCACGTTCTCTTGATTCATTAAGCCGTTCATCCTCGGCGTCGAATCTGTGGGGTAGAATGCCTTCTCGTTGGCCATGAATTTGTTTATGAAAATAGGCGTTCTGAATGGCATCAATATTGATGAGTCTTCAGGTGGTACGCATCCCGGCTTCAGACCTCGGAACACGGATACATGATTCTCTGGAGAACTGAAGAATCCCTCCTTCCTGTAAATGATACGGCTCGTCTTTGCCTGCTGATATTCTGTTAAGTAACAGGACATCTTTCGGGGATAACTAGCATGCATGAATTTCATGATAGATAAGCCCCTAGAAACCTTTGGCCAGTACATAGGCTCTCCTACATCGCCTTCGAAATAGAAGCATACTTTCTCTCTGATGCCCTTTGGCTGTGATTTTTGTGCTATGGCATCCCCGAACAGAAATGCTGGTTTCTTGTGGAACACCAAATCAAGGCTCTGAAAGGGTTCACCGTTCATCAAACAGAGTAGAGTTGTATGGTCTTGATTTGCCAACAACGACAGTCTGGCTTCTGGAAGGTCAAACTGAGGAAATTTTACATAAGATAAATCATGTTTAAATGAAAAACTCAGGTGCCCTTCATAATCTGCCTCTTCACTTCTGATGTTCACTACAGAAAATAAAAGAAGACAAGGTCAGATGTGTTTTCTATGTCTACGAGCCTTATGCATGTATAGCAGTGTTCGAAAGAAATTTCATAAGTCACGCAGACTTCAGACAGATATACTATCAAAAATCACGCAGATGACTAATTCACGCAAAGTCCAGACAGATTAGAATGAAAAGTCACGCATCATTGCCAGAATCACATTTAAAGTGAGAATGACAAAAATACGTTGACAGATCAAAGACTAATCTATCCTGAAGATGACTCTCAGAAGCTGCATGAATTATTCAACATAGACATTTCTGCCAATATGTGAAAAATCACGCAGAGTCATGAAAGCTGCGTGAATAATTCAACATGGACATTTCTGCCAACATGTGAAAAATTACGCAGAGTCATAAAAGCTGCGTGAATAATTCAAACATTGACATCCCTGCCAATACATGAAAAATCACGCAGAGTCATGAGAGCCATGCTCATTTGCGTGAAACACAGAGCTTCGTAAACACGAAGATGTGAAGTATGGCCGACCCTAAAGAGGGGGCATACTTTGTTAATATCCTTTGCCCTAAGAAGGGGGGATATATTTCTAAAGTTCATTATTTGTTTTAAGATCCTAAGATTTCTATGTGAAGTTCATCTTCATCGAAGTCATCTTCATCAAGTCGCCTTCAAAAGTTTGTATCCTCATCCATCACTTACGCTGCATAGGAGGATGCATGACTTCTCGTCGAGGGAGTCTGTCAGTGGTGGCACGAGAGGAAGTCGCAGGAGCTTTCCCCTTGGCCTGAGCATCGGCTTTCTTAGGAGCCATTGCTATTGAGAAGGGAAAGAAGAAGTCAAAGAAGATGAAGTTCGTCGGAGAAGATAAAGTTTTCTCTTCTGTAGATTTTCTCTCTCCAAAAGCAAGTAAAGAATGAAAGAAGTGGTTTATGGCTTATTTATAGGCTCATAAAGAATTCCAAACGGCAACATCATTATTTGCCTCGATTTAGGAGCTTTGTACGGGATCCTAACTGCACAGAATCCCAACAGTCCAATCATTTTGGAGTAAATCTCTCTTTAAAGTCATCTCGGCGTGACTAAATTCATTTTATCATCTCGATTTCAAAGTATTTTGAAATAATTTATCATTTTTCGAAAACTTTGAAGGGGGTTTTATAGGACAAAAAATGAAAGTCACGCTGAGTTGATCAGAACAAAGTCTGAAAGTCACGCTGAGTTGATCAAGACAAAGTCTAAAAGTCACGCTGAGTTGATCAGAACAAAGTCTGAAAGTCACGCTGAGTTGATCAAGGCAAAGTCTAAAAGTCACGCTGAGTTGATCTAGACAGACAATGTTTTCTCAAATACACGCAGAGACAGCTCATCATTTGTCAGAGTGTCATTATGACTGACAGCACGACAGTTAAAGAATGTCTTCTCGTATGCCACGTATGCACGGAACTCGAGAGATCACAGTCGACTATTGCATGACTTTCGAAATCTTCTTCAACAAGACTCAGCCTTTATCAAGTTGGCGTACCAAAAGAGCTTATTGTCATTTAATGCAACTGACAAAAGGCAATCAATGTCAGAGATTTTGTGTCAGTTGAGGCACGTCGAATCAAGACAGCTGGCAGTTCTGCCCCAAGTCTGCGTGGATTCTGAAGCTTTTTGCCCCAAGTCTGCGTGGATTCTGAAGCTTTCTGCCCCAAGTCTGCGTGGATTTTGAAGCTTTCTGCCCCAAGTCTGCGTGGATTTTGAAGCTTTCAGACCTAAGCCTGCGTAAATTTCATCAAATTGGAGTACGTGGCAGCCATGCCACCGATCTCTCACTTGTGTGTCCTGTAACTTGCACACGACTCATGCATGATTGCCATGTGTCCAACAGTTACAGGCCACGTCCAGTAACTGCTCATAACCTTGCATATGTTAAATCTTGCGTGATTTTTAACTATGCACAGGTTGTGAAGACAGTTATCTTTTTCAGTTATTTTTGACTCTATAAATAGAGTTCTTTTCTCATTCATTGTACAGATATATAGATATCTAGATTGCTGTTGTATTTTTGAGAGCTTTTCTTCTTCGTATCGTCTAAGGGATAAAGCGATCGTCTTCTAGATCGGATTCCTACACTTGTAATTTTCCCAGAAACACAATAAATAAAGTAAATTTATTTATGGAAAACAATGTCGATACAATTTATCACACAAGTGGTATAGCATATACCAGTCAGAATTTGGGTCATTTATCGCATATGTGGTATGGCATATACTACTCAGAAATCAAGTTGTTTCCCTCGAATCATACTCTGGTACGAACCAACAACATATTCAGACTAATGATTTCTGCAGTGATCATGCCGATCATAATCATAACTTTTAATAAATTAAAATCTGACACAACTCGGCCAATGTATTTATTTGTCAACACAAGCTTGGTGCACAATCGAACGATTCGTTCTCATCGACTTACGATTTCAGTTCCCTCTGTTGCATCTCGTGCAATGTTTTATTTCAGTTTCCTCCGTTGCATTTCGTGCAACATTTTATTTCAGTTTCCTCCATTGCATCTCGTGCAACATTTTAATTCACTTTCCTCTATTGCATATCGTACAACGCTTTAATTCATTTTCATCTGTTACATCTTGTGCAACATTTTAATTTAGTTCCCTCCGTTGTATCTCGTACACCATTTTAATTCAGTTTCCTCCGTTGTATATCGTACAACACTTTAATTCAGTTTCATCCATTACATCTCGTGCAACGTTTTAATTCACTTCCCTCTGTTGTATCTCGATGCAATATATATTTCACGACTTTCTTAGCAAATATCATGTAATTTCTAAAACACATGCGACAAAATTATATGACTTGTATTAGACTTATTGTATGGAACATCCAGTACGATATTGAGTAGAGTCAAGAGTCATTTCATTGTGGTGGGCAACTGTTGGAATTAAAACGAAGCAAAAGTCCTGAGAAAATTAAACCTGGAGCTTTGATACCAATTTGTCACGCCCCGACCGAAAAATCGCTCGTCCTCACATCGATTTATCTGAATCATCATCCTCGCTGGGGCATAATGCCGTACGAGTGTGGATTTGCACTCGTACAAGGCAAGATGACAAGTTCTTAAATAGTTATCTTTGATATTGTTATTTAGCAGCAGAAGAAAGATAGTATACGAAACAATTCTCTTTATTCGATAAATGAACTGAGGTTACAAAGGCTTTCAATAATCCAACTGAATTTGCCAGATTGGCTACAACACTCAGGTTCTCTCTTACCCATAAAAGATATTATTGTTCTATACATTATGTCTTCTATATCTCGGCCGCATCATCCTGTTGCAAGTTTGAGCATCAATGTGGTCGCACGCCTTAATACTCTATGGCATTTCATGCCTCAGCGGGTTCAAGGGAAGCTACGTCGTGAGCAGATCATTCCATAAACCTGCAAGAAATCTGGTAGGAGATCAGTACTAATCC
Source organism: Iris pallida (assembly GCA_029216955.1). Lineage (NCBI taxonomy): Eukaryota > Viridiplantae > Streptophyta > Magnoliopsida > Asparagales > Iridaceae > Iris > Iris pallida. The sequence goes on from JANAVB010033463.1 coordinate 6,482, forward strand.
TCTCGCGTATTGATCAGAGACCCACTTTACCTAAACCGACATTAAGTAGATATATTGAATCATACAACATATAATTTGGTCATCTTTCTACCCTTGACTTAGGATCAGTTCATGTCATATTCGAAAGCAGTAAATCAGGTTATCATGGCAAGCATGTAATGTTTGAATCTTATAAGGAAATATGCAGGCAACATATAGAAATCTTGTGTTTTGATTCGTGGCACGACTTCTTACCAACATCGACGCACTCGTCCTTGCACGGATACAAGGGAAATATGCCTACCATCTTTCTTTGTCATGTTATAAGTGATCTTTGTGCAGGATTTCGATGTGCATGCACTTTCGGCCTACCATTCCATAACTATATGAAGGTCGTTGGCGTATCCGTGCCAGAATGGACTAACTTGTTTCTCTTTTCTTTTCTCAAATTGGATAACCCGACGCCCTTCCCATACGGGATGCTAGCTCATTTCAGAAAGCACCGAACTTACCATCTTGTCGGTTCAACACATCGATAACCGAGTGCAAGTCATATTACAGATGTGTATCTTCAAGATTAACCGTCCCTCCTAGGCCGAACGGTCCCGGTTCCCCAACCAATAACCGTTCGAAGGAAATTCTCACACCCATGCACGGGCAATATCTTAAGTCCATTCGACCATGCAATATGCGTCTTACTCGAACAACTAAACATAGTCTTGAGTCCGAAACTCAGACTTCATATTGTCTTGTATTTCTATTTCTTTTATTGTTCTCACTCTTTCTATGTTCTCACATTCTTTGTTCGATTTCATTTTTTTGTTTCAATATTTTATGGCACCATGTCCCAATTCAATATTTGTCAAACGAACGACCCGAAGGCCTGAACATTTTGAAGCACCATGCCATATTCGACAGTTTTGTTACATTCATGCCACAACTGTTTTCTTCGCCACGAAGCCATCTTTTATGATTTTCGTACACATGCACATACTTTGACACAATTGTTCTCTATTCTTCGAGTCATGCAAGTAATGCACGCCTCGATACCGTATTTCCATGTTCTATACCTTAGTGTTCAATGTTCATAGCTCATGCACTAGGGCACTCGCCTCAATAGTCTTTCAATGTGCTAGCCTTCTAACTCGTACATGAAGGCACGAATGACTCGTGTGCTGAGGCACTTGTCAATAAAGTTATCCCATATTCTTATGGCTTGCGCACCGAGGCGCTCGCCTTTGCAATATTTAATGTTCAATAGCGACTCTTACATTTGATGTACATTTTATTTTAATTGTTCTATCTAGTGTTTGACACGCACTATGTTCATCTCTCTATTGAGCCACGCTCATGGTCTCGATAGGTTAACTTAGCATATAAATATATATTTTACTTAGGCATGAAGGAGTAGGAAAGAAGAGTCAAAGTCCTCCCATCTTACGCCGATACTCCTTATTGTTTCATCGAGCCGATGCGGCTCGATTTCATAACTTTGTTGTATGGCAAACTCTTCTGAGACTTAGCTATTTGAGCACTTCATGCTTCGTTGAATTATCCGACCGATTTGTCTTACCGTTCCGTTGCGAGGCGATGATTTGGTTTTGCGGACACCATTGTAAATAAGGAAAAAAGTCGACCTCTTATATTTCAGTATAAACATATAGCCTGTATACGAAACCAACTAAAATCAATATTCTTTCGAATCGGACTTGTGCGTTGCATCGATTTGGTTTCTTAGAATGTTCTAATCTACTCAATGTTTTCTCTCGGGACAACTTAACACTTGTATTGAACTTACTCGATGCATTTCTCGGGTCAAAGTAACTCTTTGCATCGATTCGCATCGTTACATATTTTGGGCCAATGCAAGTCTTCGAGTCAAGGACTCATCATAATGCACTGTACGGAGCGGGTTATTACAGGCATCCTCGAGAGGATTGGTGTTGTAGCTTCGATTGGACCTACCGCCTACCTTGGAGGGAGTGCACAACGGGTTTCACGTGTCGCAACTGAGATAATATGTGGCAGATCTTAGCCCTGTATTGGACCACTCAGAGATCGAGGTCGGGCGGAGTCTTAGTTATTCAGAGTAGCCCGTGGTGATTATATATTGCAGGAAGAAGATACTACCTAACCAGACGATTCCTTTAGTTCATATTGCGTGGAGGCATCAGTCTCCCAGAGAGTCTACATGGGGAGAGGACGAGATGTGCGAGCGATATCCTTATCTTTTTGAGCTATGAGGTAAATTATATTTCTTTTTTATCGTGATTGTGCTATTTTTAAATTTCGAGGATAAAATTTTTTAAGGGGCGTAGAGTTGTCACCACCACATTTCCATATAGGATTATTTTGACCAATTTAAATTTTACTATTGGTGTGCCATTAGCATGTTATTTATTTTAATTCATGGATTAGGAATTCATATTTTAGTCGGACCCTAGTCATGGCTATATTAGGTGCATGGATTAATATAGAGCCCAACCCACCTATTTGTCATTGAGGCCTTTTATTAATTCAATGACATGGAGTAAATTAGAACCTAATTAATCACAATGAGGCCCAACCCAAGCCAATGTCATGGCCGGCCATATAGGGAGGAGCCCTTCAATTATTTTTTCCATTCTCCACTCTTCCAGTTTTTTCTCCATTCTTCTTCTATGGAGTGCTAAAGAGTTGGGGAGCTAAATGAGGCTAGTGGGGAGCTTTAGTAAGGATGTGGGAGCCACTTCTTCTTTCTCCTTCTCCAAATTCGTAGATCCTTGAGGAGGCACCATTCTACATAGGTATAAATCTGTTTCTTCTTATTTTCATGGCTAAATCCAAAGTAAACTAGCCGGAGACCCTCTAATGGCTAGATCTAACCTTCTAGATGGAGAAATAGGTGTTAGAGGACTCATTCCTAGTAGATCTAGAGTTTAGAATGGTGTATTCGGGGTAGCTACGAATCTATGACCACCAAGTGTTTGATACAAGTCCCCAAGATGAATTTATGTCATACTCTGGTGTAGGTTCGGTCCATGTGTCCTAATTATGCCATCGAAGGTTGTGTTATGACACAGTGTGGTACGCTTGGCCAATTAGACAAATTTCCACATATAAATGTGTCTCTAAATGAGCTCCATAGTATATTAATTGCTATTGTCACATTTACGTAGGGGTTTGGGAATGGAAAAGCGTATCTATGTGTCGTGAGGCTTTTTGTATCATAATTATGTCACAAGTATCAATGTGTAATTATGTATTATATTATACTGGGTTATGTGCCTAAGTGTCTAGGAACCAATTGGTGTCATGATGACACCCTAGATTTAGAGTATATATATATATAAAAAAAAAAAAAATATATATATATATATATATATAAAATATATAACAAAAAATATATATATATATATATATATATATATTTTTTTTTTTATATATTTTATATATATATATATATATATATATATATATATATATATATATATATATATATATATGGCGATGGTGAGCCTGGCCTGTACGATGCGGGGCATCCACAACATCGTAGGACTGACAATCAAATGGCCAAGATCTGAGCTGGCGTGGGACAGAATGGGGCATCCAGTGCATAAAAACTCAACGGCTAGGGGCGCTGCGTGGGCGGTCGAGGACCGACACCATTCTACCATGGGTATAAATGATGGTCGACCATGCGTCCCGTCGTGCGGCGCCTAATGGGCGTCGGGAAGACGTCGTAAGGACGTCGTGTGCATAGAACGGGTGGCTGAGCGGTATCGGCTGTCGTAGGCATCATAAAGACGTCGGGGGCGCCTTCGACATCGTAGGCGAAGCGAGGCATTGAGTTGCCGCCGTAGAAAGACATCGGCCGTCCCGTGAGGCTCGGGAGCTCACGGAGTGCGCGAGGCGTACGTGTGGGGCGATGATTAAAAGCCAGTGCGGATAAGATCTGCATGAAGAGTCCGAAGCGATATGACGACCGGCTAAAAATCGTGTGCTGGGAGACCCAAGATTTAACTGAGCCCGCACGTGCTGGTTAATATATATATATATATATATATATATATATATATATATATATATATATATATATATACATACATACTAGCATATGTGCATGTGCCTTGCACGTATTTTGACATTCTTTTAGTTAACTTAGGAAGACCAAAGGGTAGTCTTCGTAATTATTAAGTTGTCTTTATTAAAATTAATGAACAATTTTTAATTAGTACAGACATGCAAGGGTATTTTCAGAATTCAAAATTTTCACCATCCATGTTTTCCTATTATATAGTAGAATAGATTAATGAACAATTTTTAATTAGTATAGACATGCAAGGGTATGTTTGGAATTCAAAATTTTCACCATCCAAGTTTTCCTATTATATAATAGAATAAATATATATATATATCAGCCGGTTCCGTCGGCGCGAGGAATATCGCGGACCAATCAGCTGTAGGTTTACCAGGTAGGATGGGACTTATCCCTGTTGCGTTGTGTCCTGGGGAGTACGCGGCCAGGAAGATCGAGGCAAGCAGCGCTCGCATCTTAGTGCTCGAGGACAGGCTGCGGTGGAGCGCGGCCTCCTCCGGGGACTTCTCACTGCTTTTCGCGTGGGCGACCTACAAAGAAAGGAAGCTCGGGCCTCTGGGTCCGCTGTCGGCTTGGAACGATCGGATTTCGAAGTTGTGGTCATTCCTCTGTTGGCGGGCAGTGTGGGTTCTGCTCCCTACAGACGACGTCCTCTAGGAATTCGACATCGCTATCGCCTCGCGCTGCCAGCGCCACCTCGGAGCGTGAATCTCTCGACCATAATCTCTCATCCGGGGAGCTGGTGGGGAGAGTATGGAACAAATTCAAATTGTGGTGCAACATCAGTGGCGAGGAGAGGAACCTCCTTGGGAGAATTTCCATTTGGCGTAGGCCGTCGTTTGCCGATGAGGTACTCTCCCGCCTAGTTTCCGCCATTATTTGGGCTCTGTGGAAGATTAGTAACAAGTTCTATTATCAGAATTTCACCATGTCCCCACCCCAGTTGGAGGTCGAAGTTGCGAGCAAATTTAGCAGAGCTTAGGCCAAGAAAGAAGACAACAACAGATCGATAGTAGAGTTGGTACATAAGATTACTTCTTGATGAGTTGGTTTCACAGTTAGATCATTTTGTGTTTTATTCAACGACTACGTTCTGATTGAAGTTGCGCGGCAGTTTTCATTTTGTAGCCCGCTCTTCGTTCTTTTGGCCTCTTGGCTTTTATAATATTACGATTTTCTTTTAAAATATATAAATATAAATTATATATATATATTTATATATATATATATATATTAATCCAGATGTCGTTACATCCTGTGATGGCTTGAGGGTAACCAAGCTTGAGTCGAGTGGCTTTGTATATATATAAATATATATATATATATATATATATATATATATAAAATATATATATATATATATATATATATATATATATATATATATACACAATAAAAATATATATATATATATATATATATACACAAAGCCACTCGACTCAAGCTTGGTTACCCTCAAGCCATCACAGGATGTAACGACATATGGATTTTTTTGGCGCCTGAATTCAACTTCAGCATCATACAAGATTCGCCTCAAGCCCTTTCTTGTTGGGTTGAACATCCGGCCCTCAAGTCCCGCTCCATCCTTTCCGCCGTTCATGGTAGTTGCGATATCACCGAGCGTAGAACGCTTTGGGAAGACCTGTTGTTAATTGATTCTATCTACCAAGGTCTTTCATAGCTCTGCATCGGAGACTTCAACACGGTATCCTGCAGAGAGGAGAAATCTGGTAGCCGCCCGCCCCCTAGCCTGCGATGGACGACTTCAACAACTTCATCTGCTACGGGAACTTAACCCCCATCCCCTTCCAAGGAAGCGAATTCACCTAGTGCAACATGCAAGAGGGACATCGGCGACAGCATTCCCGATTGGATCGGGCCATAATCAACAACTCTTGGTCTGACATGGGCCTGATCACCGACCTCTCCCATATAAACTCCACCGAATCGGATCACTCCCCTCTTCTCATCAGGATCAACAACAATCACACCATCACTAAAAAACCATTCCGCTTCTTAGACTTCTGGCATCATTACCCCCAATTCTAGAACGTCGTGTCAGCTGCTTGGAACTCCGTCTCGGATCTAGACCCTCTGGCTCGGATGGCGGCTAAACTCAAAGCCACTCGTAAGGCATTAACGTCCTGGAGCAAAGAGGCTTTTGGAGACATCTTCCAGGTGATTAAGGTGGCGGAGTATGACGTCACCTGCGCAGAGTCCTCGTTTGCCATTGACAGATCTTCTGCTGCCCGCGCCGAGCTCAACCTTGCCAAGCGCTTCTTAAATCCAGACTGAAAGTCGAAACGGAATTCTGGAGGCAAAAAGCCAGACTGACTTGGGACACCGACGGGGACCGCAACACCAAGTTCTTTCATGCGTATGTCAAAGGCCACAGAAATAAGTTAAATATTCACCGGATCTACGACGATAATGGCGCCAGGGTGGATGACCAGGATGGTATTCAGGCAGTGACGAAGAATTTCTACTCGAACCTTTTCACTAAAGAGTCCGTCATTAAATACACCCCGCTCCTGTCCGAAATCCTATCCCTCATCAGCAAGAGCGAGAACGACACCCTGCTGGTTACTCCTTTAGAGGAGGAGATCAAGGCGGATGTTTGGTCCGTTAATGAACACAGTGCTCCAGGGCCGGACAGCTTCAATGGGGTCTTCTTCAGAGCTTGCTGGGATACCTTAAAAACCGACTTATTAGAGGCCACTGTAGCCTTTTTCCAAGGAGCACGTTGTCCCAATTTCATTTCCTGCACCAACATCATCCTTATCCCCAAGAAAACCAACCCGAAAATATTCAAAGACTTCCGCCCTATCAGCCTTTGCACCTTCACCAACAAGATTATATCAAAAATTGTTACCAACCGGATGTCCAACATCATCTCCAAGATTATTTTCGAAAAACAAAGCAGGTTTGTCGAAGGCCATAACATAACCGACAACATCCTCATTGCCCAAGAGATGATCATATATATAAAGTTCCCGTCCAGAGGAGGGAACATCGCCATCAAACTGGATATGGAGAAGGCATATAACCGCCTGGACTGGCAATTCACGATCTGGGTCTTCAGGGCGTTCGGTTTTTCCGAATCCTGGATCGACATCATATTCAGATCCATCAGGAATGCTTGGTTTTCTACCGTCATCAACGGCCAAGCGGCAGGGTTCTTCCAATCTTCGCGTGGGTTAGACATGGGACCCCCTTTCCTCCACTATTTTCATCATTGCGGCAGAGGCTCTCAGCAGAAGCCTCAATAACATACCTAGAATGCCCGATTTCTACCATCTCTACACCATGACTGGTTGCCCACTGATCACACATATGGCGTACGCAGACGATATCCTAATCTTCTTCTTCGGAGACATCGGATCGATCGAGGTGGTCCTAAGAACGATCACGGAAAATACTATTTGCTCCGGTCAGCGTATCAACAACAATAAGTGCGTCATCTATATCCATCACAAAGCTGACAAAACTCGCTCTGTCCTGCTCTCCAACATAACCTCATAGGGCATGACTTACCCACATTTTCTTTACTTGGATTGCCCGTTGGTGTACGGAAAGGGAACTCAGGAATATACGCTCACCTGGTAGACAAAATCTACAAGCTGATCGCAGGATGGCATAATACAACATTATCACCGGGAAGTAAGATGATCCTCCTCAAACACGTTCTTTCTTCCATCCCGTTGTACACCCTGGCTGTCTGCTCCCCTTCCAAGAAGGTCCTTCCCAATCTTGAATCCCTCTTCGCCAAGTTCTTCTGGGGGCAAAGCAACGACAAAGACAAACATTATTGGGCTGGTTGGGATACCATGGCCAAATCCATTGAAGAAGGAGGTTTGGGCTTCAGCAGACTTATCTATATCGTGGATGCATGCTCCATGAAGCTGTGGTGGAAGTTACGCATGGAGAGCTCGATATGGACGAGATTCATGAGAGCCAGATACTCCAGGTTCTCCCGTCAGTCGGAGGTAGTTACTAACAACAGATCTTCGGCATCTTGGCGTCGTATTATTCGGGGACATAGCATTGTAGAACCTTTAATCCGCCTAATGTTGGGCGATAAACGCTCATCAGCCGGCCAGGAACGTTGGTTAGGAGATAACAACATACGGTCCAACGCTAGAACTCCTCAGGGATGCGTCATCTGGGACCTATGGGAGGGCAACTCTGAATAGAATAGAAGGAATATTAGAGATTGGCTTGGTCAGTTTACTGTCGACGGTATTCTTGCAGCAGATATTCGGGTCAATGACATGCCTGACACATGGACTTGGTCCCCTAACTCGGGGGGACCTTCATATTGGCGTCCGCCAGACTTGTGGCCAGAGGTAGAGGCGTGCCGAATATTATGTGTACTAAGTTCTGGCAGTCTTGCATCTCCATCAAATCATCTATCCTTATCAGGCAAGCTCTGTGAAGAAAGCTTCCAACGAACGATCACCTCAGATCTATCGGATTTAGCCTTGCATCCAGATGCCACTGCTTCGTGGAGCACTCTTCGGAATCGGCAGAGCACGTCCTCCTTTCGGGTGAGTTGGCGAATCAGATTTGGTTCCATCTACACAATAGACTGAGTCTTGTCCCCTTGACTGGGGGCTTCCACGATCTCCTGACCAGCTGGAGTGGCTCCCACGGACATCAGATCATCGTAGCCGCTGGTATCTGGGTATTATAAAAAATAGGAACAAATTCAGATATGAAGGCCGACAACTTTCTCCTATACAATTGTTCAGAGAGGTCATCAGACAAATTCACAAAGCTAGGAGGCGCTGCTCCCATGCCCCCAACTCTTTTTGGGAGGCCCTTGCTTAGCCCTTTTTCCGGGCTCTATGCATCTTCCCTTGCGGCTGCTATTGTGGTACGGTTTAATTTTGTGTGCGTCCAGCATGGTTTGTTTTCTGTTCCTTTTGTCACGTTGAGCACGCTTACTTGTATAGGCTTCGGTATTTTGTGCCTATTTCTTCAATAAAGTTTGGGTTTTATAAAAAAAATAAAAATAAAAATAATATATATATATATATATATATATATATATAAAATATATATATATATATATATATATATATATATATATATATATATATATATTATATATATACAAAATAAAATAAAATTATATATATATATATATATATATTATATACATATATATATGAACTCTGTGGTCCAATGGATATATATATAAGTTTTCTGGAGAGAGAAGCACTCCTAGAGTCAGGTAAGGCCCTTTGGGTGCCCTCCTACGTTGGCCCTTCGGTTCTCGGCTTCTCCCCGGTGATGGCCTCCTCCTGTTCCAGCGGCTTTTTTCCTCCGGCGGGCTCCTCCTGCAGCATTTCTGAAGTGTCGGCCCCTCCCTGCCGTAGGCGTCTCCGTACTCCACAACATGGACGGGGATCCTTTGGTCGGATCCTCTTCCTCCGATGTACACCTCGGCTCGTCGCAGGCTTCTCCACTGCGTCCCTTCGGACGGCCCCTGCGCCCTGGTCCACCGACCAGCTGGCTCTGGTTGGGTAGGGCTGCCCCACCTCCGGGGCGGTCTAAGGCCAACGGCCGACGGGGCCTTCCTCTTGGCTGTCAGCGGATATCCTCCTTCTCACCGACGCGACCGGCCTCCCATCTTCGGGCTCTGGCCTCCTCCCGCTGAAGGCTAATCTTGCCACAACGTCGGGCCCCGAGCAGCCTATTTCCCGCTCACTGCCCCTTCCTTATTTGATTTTGAATCTGTATTGCCCGCTCCCCCCTCCCCTTTTCTGCTCGTAACCCCTCAGCTTCGGTTGGTGCCGGGCTGTCTGCGCCATCCCTGGTTGTGCGTTCCAGCACTGCGCCATCTGCCTCGCCTCCTTCCCAGGCTTGTCCTGTGGTGGGCGCTGGGAGCGCACTCGCGATCCTCTCTTCGGCTGCGTACCTCGTTGTTGAGCCGCCTAGTTAGGCCGACCTCAGTGACGCCCCCGCGCGCCCTGGCGAAACCCCGTCGCCTTCGCTCGCACCATCTTTCCAGGCTTGGCCTTTGGTTGGTGCTGGGTCATCCTTCCCCCTTCCAGTGCCGCCTTTTGAAGCGTGCCCCCCTGCACAGGCTCTTGCGTGCTGTCCGTCCCTATGCACCTCGTCCCGTGCGGCCCTACTCTCATTTGGCACTGGGTTTCCCACGCTCTCCGGGACCACACCCCTCCCTGCTGCGCGCTCTGCGCCTCGAGCGCCCCTGCCGGCGGACCTTCTAGCTCTGGCACCCTCCTTCCAGGTTGTAGACCCCCCCGACGCTTCCTCGTTGGCGATCCACTCGCTCCCCGTGTTCCCCCCGCCTTCTTACTCCATCATCTCCCTTGGCACCTCCCCGCACTCTCCCCTCCCTGACATAGTCCTGACCCCCCGTGACCAAGTTTTTGGCAGCTACGACTATGAGTTCTACCTTTCCACCCAAGCGGTCATTCGCGGATGCTGTCAGGAATCCCCTCACTCAAGATATGCATAACATCACCATTCCCTTCACTGACAAGAAGATCTCCACCTTAGCAGATATATTCAAATACACCCCCATCCTCCAATTCTCCTCCGGATGTCCAAAGCTATCGCGCGTCCAAGAAGCCATAACATCATGGGGTCTCACCACCGACTACAGGTTCGTCCCTATGGACCCCAAGCACATTCTTTTACACCTCTCGTTGGAGATCGATCACACGAAATTCGGTACCAGAGGCACCGGCAGGATCGACACCCACTCCATGAAAATCGTCAAATGGTCCTCGAACTTTAACCCCAAGGAAGACTTTGCCATCATGTCAGCCTGGATCACCGTCCCTAACCCATCTCTGATTTGTTTTGTCCCCACCGTGATGAAGAGGATTGCTAACTCCTTCGTTTCCTTTGTAGCGATGGCCGAAGAAACCTGCAACCTTACCAAAGTCAACTACGCCAAAATCTGTGTAGAACTCAACCTGTCGAAGGACCTCCCTAACTTTACCCAGATATTCCTAGGCAGCAAGATGTACATACAACAAATTCTGTATGACAACAACATCATCTTCTATAAGCACTACCACATGAGAGGACACTCCACCGAGCTTTGCTTTAAAGTGCACCCTGAACTAAAGAGACCGACGATGAAGAGGGCGGTCACCACTCAACCGAGGCAGAATAGCCACAAACTACCCTTTCTCTGCTACCTAACTCCCACCTCTGCTTTGAAGCCAGCACACCTTCTTGCTCAGAAGTCCCTCAGATAAGCACCTCATAATGCATGTCCCCTACCACCGTCAGTAACTCAGGATTAAATCTCTCCAACAAATTCAACATCCTGCTTGCGGACCACATCGTAGACGATAGACGGAACATCTGGAAGTCTTTCCAGCAGCGGCATCAGAGAGTGAGGTCAGCATGCAGATACAGGACCTCACAACGACTTTGAGCTACATTAAAAAAAAATCGGACATGAAGGAAGCCCAATAGGAGTCTCCCACCGACAACCCTATTAGGGAGCGACCTGTTATAGAGGGCATTTTTAAACAAGCGATTGATGCTGGTATTGCTAACCCAGACAACTATTTCGTGGTATTGGCCGAAATAGAAGGAGAAGATTACCTGCACCCCGAAGAAGAGCCCGCCGACACCAACATGGACAGAAGCGCCAAGAGGCTTAATAAAGCTGACGCCACCAGGAAGTAAAACAACAAAAGTATGAAAGAGGTCACGACCATGATTACTAGATCAGCCACAAAACTCACCAACCCCTCCTTCCCCCATCTACCTAAATGATTAACATCCTTTCTTGGAACGTCCGGGGCCTCGCGAAAAAACCCACTTTGAGAAGATTAAAAGGTCTCAAGAGACTCCACAAAATTGATATCATCGTGATTATAGAACCCAAAATCCCTTCAAAGTAATTGAAGTCTATCCAGTTGTAGTTAGGCTTTTCCACCGCTATCACCGGCTGCTATGACATCTAGATCCTCTTCTCGGTAGACGTGAAGCACGACCTCATTCACGACTCGAGACAAGCACTCTCGTGCTGGGTAGAACACCCCGGTCCCTAGTCTCGGGCCCTCCTGTCCGCAGTTCATGGTAGTTGTGAGATCTCTGAGCGTAAATATCTTTGGAATTCCTTGATTTGTATCCAACAACATCATACCCAGCTCCCCTGGCTATGCGTCGAAGATTTCAATGCCGTCAACTATAGGGAGGAGAAGTCGGGAGGCTGACCCCCACCAACGCCAGCGATGACCGATATTGCCAACTTTATTTTCAACGCCCACCTGTCCCCTCTTCAGTTCTCCAGCAATGCCTTCACAGGGTGCAACATGCAGAAAGGGGCTTGGCGACAATACTCTCGTCTAGATCGCACCTTTATTAACTCGCAGTAGGCTGACCTTGAACTGAACTCTAGACTCACGCACCTTAACTCAACAGAATCGGATCACTCCCTCTCCTCATCGAGGTAAGCAGAATTGCCAACCAGCCCAAGAAATATTTTCGATTCCTCGACTTGTGGAGCCACCACCCACAGTTCAGGAATATAGTATCGGCTGCCTGGGGCGGCCACGATGCTATCAACCCTTTAGAACACGTGGTCGTCAAACTCAAAGCTACCAGGGCTGCTCTCTCTACTTGGAGCAAGGAAGCCTACGATGTTATATTCCAAGCCGTCCGTACGACTGAGGATGACATTACTCGCACCGAAATCCTATTGGCTCACGATGGCTCTCCCTCGGCACGTGTATCCCTCAATCTCACCAGAGCCTCTTGAAGTTTTGCCTCAAAGTCGAAGAGGAATTTTGGAAATAGAAAGCCAGACTAAACTGGGATATTGAGGGAGACAAGAACACGAGCTACATCCACTCTTGTGTTAAGGGGCACAAATAATAACTCAACCTCCATCTGATCATTGATGAAAGTGGCTACATCCTTAAGGACCAACGAGATATCCAGTCGGTCGCGATGACTTTCTACTCCCATTTGTTGAATAAAGAGGTCATCCATAAGGACGAGGCTTTTCTCGCGACGATCCCTCGTCTGATTGAAGAGAGAGATAACACCTAGCTGCAGATACCACCCTTCGAGTTAGAATTCAAAGAAGCCGTGTGGGTACTGAACGAGTATAGTGCTTCAGGATCGGACGGATTAACCGGTGTCTTCTTCAAATCCAGCCGAGACATCATTAAGTCTGATATCTACGAGGCGGTGATTACCTTCTTCCAGGGAGCACGGTATCCCAAATCGATAGCCAGAGCTAACCTGATCCTGATCCCAAAGAAGGATAATCCGGAGACCTTCAAAGATTTCTTCCCACTGAGCTTGTGCACCTTCACTAACAAAATCTTCTCGAATATTATAGTCAACTGTATGAACGTACTCCTTCCCAGGATCATCTCAGATGAACAAAGCGGTTTTGTCCGTGGCCGTAACATCTTAGACAACATTATGCTGGCGCAAGAGATGATCACCTGTATGAAATTCCCGTCTAGGGGAGGGAACATCGCCATCAAGCTGGATATGGAGAAGGCATATGACGGGCTCGACTGGCAATTCATGATCTGGGTGTTCAGGGCCGTTAGGTTTTTGGAGATTTGGATAGACATCGTGTGGAGATCGATCAGTAACTCATGGTTCTCTACTGTAGTTAATGGCCAAGCAGAGGGTTTTTTTAAATCAAGCCGTGGAGTCAGACAAAGAGATCCCTTATCATCTACCATCTTTACCATAGTCGTCGAAGCGCTGAGCAGAAATCTGAACAAAATGGTTGGCTCCCCTCAATTCTAACTTTTTCACACCGCTAGCGGCTGCTCTATCATTACCCACCTGGCCTACGCCGACGACATTCTTAACTTTTCTTCCGGCGATGCAGGGTCCGTCGAGGTAGTCAATAACACGCTACAGAGATACTCCAGATGCTCTGGCCAGCGTATCAACCCCAACAAGAGTATGATTTACGCCCACCATTTGGCCGATAGATCCCACTCTACAACACTCACTAATATTACTTCTTTCTCTGTCGCGAAGCCCCTTTCTCCTATTTAGGGTGCCCATTGGTGTACGACAGATCTAACGCAGGTATTTTCGACGGGCTGGTGGCCAAAATAAAAAAAAGATTGAGGGATGGCACAATACGATCCTATCCCCTGACAGAAAGATGATCCTTATTTAGCATATGATTTCATCTATCCAATTTATACCCTGGCCGCTTACTCTCCACCTAATAAGGTCCTCACTTCCATTGAAAACCTTTTCGCCAACTTCCTTTGGGGGCACTACCACGGTCATAAAAAGCATCATTGGGCCAGTTGGGCCACCATGGCCAGACCCACGGCTGAGGGTGGTCTAGGATTTAGTAGGCTGGTTCACGTCGCCGACGCCTGCTCGATGAAGATATGGTAGAAGCTGCGAGAGGGCCGAACAATTTGGGCACATTTCATGAAAGCTAGATATTTTAAACACACTCACCCGACTGTCGCTACCTTTCATAGCAGATCCTCCGCTTCTTGGCAGCGTATCCTAATCGGATGACGTCTTGCCAAGCCCTTCATTTGACTTCAGCTGGGCTCGGGTGAATCGTACATATTTAATGAAAGATGGTCCGGAGATGACCTTATCCCCCTAATTCGGATGCCCCCCCAACAGCACGATCAGAAACTTGTGGGCTAATAAAGGGGAGTGGAATTAGGAGAGGGCTAGGACTTGGATCAGCAAGGAGGCTGCTGAAGCCTTAGCCGCATCTGGTTTGGCGGTTGGGATGGACCCGGACTCTCTGAGGTGGTCCCTGACGGCCAACGACTCATTCCCTCTAGCTTCGACGAGACGAACGGTCCTCGGTTTAGGAGCGCCATCCCCCATAATCGAGTCTTTCTGGCAGTCTTGCATACCCCAAAAATGGTCCTTCCTGATTTGGAGGGCATTTCAAAAGAAGCTCCCTACGGACGATGCCCTATCTACCATTGGCTTTTGCTTAGCTTTTGCATGTCATTGCTGCTTAGAGCGACAGTCTGAAATAATGGAGCACATTCTATCGTCCGACGACCTCGCTTCGAAGGTGTGGACCACACTCTCCTAATGTTACAGCCATGACCAGGTTGTTGGGGGATTCACCGATCTTCTAGCCACATAGGGTAGTATATCGCACGGCTACCAGATCGTTGTGACTGCCATCTTGTGGGTCATTTAGAAGAACCGTAACAAATTCAGATACGAGGGACATTAATACTCTACCAACCAACTAATCCAGGAGGTTTACAGACAGATCTTTAAGGTCAGCAGACACTACAAACACGTCCGGGAGAGTTTCTGGTACTCCCTGACCAGCTGACTTAGTCATTTTGTTCGAGGTTTTGTCGGGGGCGGAAGCTCTCTCCCGGCCCCTTCTCACATTTTTAGTTCTTTTTGGTCTTTGAGCTTAATTGTAAAGGCTACGACATTTTGCGCCTTTGATATGAATATACGAAATGGGGGTTATTTATATATATAATATATATATATAATAAATAAATAAATAATTATATATATATATATATATATATATATAAAAAATATATATATATATTTTATATATATATAAAAATATATATATATATATATATATATATATATATGATATTTGTAAAAAAAATTCTGGAATGCTTCCGGTTCCCTGTGTCTCATCGCGAGGTCCCTCCCCCGCATAGTTTGTCCGGCGAGCGGCGTCCTGCCACCACCACTCCCCTCCAGTCCTCTT
Source organism: Iris pallida (assembly GCA_029216955.1). NCBI lineage: Eukaryota > Viridiplantae > Streptophyta > Magnoliopsida > Asparagales > Iridaceae > Iris > Iris pallida. The sequence goes on from JANAVB010033463.1 coordinate 22,252, forward strand.
CTCCAGCGTTGGCGTGATGTCTCCCCCATGGTTCTCCCTCGTGCAGCCCCGTGGCCTCCCGATCTCCTCGTGCTGCTGGGTTTGCCGTCTGACCCTCCTCCGGAAGATCCCCTCCGCCGTCGGCTCCTCAGACGAACGATCAGACCTTTCCTGTTTTTCTTCCTCCTCCGGCCACCCCTCCACCCTTCCAATCTCTAGATTCTTAGCTGCCCGGCCAACCCTTCCTTGGCCCCCTCTCCCCTTCTTCAGCTTGTCCAATGAAGGCTGGATCTGACTTGGGGACCTCGCCGGATCTGTCTCCAGCCAGGGCGCTCTCGGCCTTGCTCCCCCGTCTTTTTCGCCCAGGTGCTAGCCTTCGGCCTCCGACGGGTAGCGGCTGGTCCTCCCTCGCTTCCCTTTGGGGACGAGCCTGCATTGTTCCCTGTGCTCGCTCCTAAGACGAGATGGGTTCAAAATTTAAATCACCCTGTAACTTTATCGATTTGGGTGCCCCCATTGGGCGGTTCATGCTCCGTGAGTCAAGGTTTGTTGTCCAGCTGGTGCCAGCCCCGTAGTTGTAGGACCTGGATTGGTTGGCGCTCATCTGTTGAGTAAAACCAACCCAGTTGCAGTGGGGCCCAGTTTGGTTGGCGCCCATCCTTTTCTGTGGAGTGGCGTACTCGATTCAGTTGGCACAACTGTGCCCTCAGCGTGCGTGGAGTTCGCTAACCCAAGTGGGTCTGCACCTATTTCTACTTTGGCCCCCTCCTTTGAGGTTGTGCCTATTACCTCTTTGGCCCCCTCCTTTGAGGCTGTGCCAACTACTTTGATGGCTGCGATGATTGCATCTTGCCTCACTATTCCTGCCGACGTATTAGCGTTGGTGCCTCTCTTGACGGCTCGGGCCTAGTCAGACGCCCGCCATGAGATACCCCTCTTTTCCTCTGTAAGGACTATAGAACCCTTTCGCCACTCCTTGTCAGTTGCACGCAGTCCTCTTCTGGCAATACCCAGACTAAGGTTAGGCTAGCCCTGGCCCCATCTGGGCCGACGGTAGCTCTCAATGCCCTCGTCACTTCCACTCCCTGTAACGCCCCAGTCCCAAAATACGTAGGACTAGGAACGTAGACATGCCAGCTGTATTCATACAAAGTATACTCCAATATATAGAAGCCTCGTATAAATACATAAACTGTAAAATGCAGTAGAACCATAACTAATCTCATCCACAAAGAATAAATGAATAAAAGATCATATAATGAGAATAAATTTGTCTTGGTACACTATGTTGGGTGGAGACAAATCCACTACCCACAAAATAAGGAAAAGTACATGATAGAATAAATGATTTTGGTGAGCAGAGCGAAGATGATCCAAGTGCAATCATCCTCGAGAAATAGTAATAAACACGGCTAGAGCTAAAGCACCTGCGAAGAACAATAGTACACACCTGGAGAGATAACCAGGTCCTCAGAGGGACGTAACAAGATACATAATATCATGCCATATAAACTAAATAAATATTGCTTAAATAAATAAGTCAATCGAATTATAACATAGTCCAATACGCACCTACTGAACGAGCGTACCATCCCCCTAACCAAACAAGGACAGGAGATGGTAAACTAATTCACGGTAACGTATCTTTCCATGCCATGAATCCAATATGGTATCCGGACCCCAACAAGGTTCAATACCTTCTCATCGAAGTAGTAGGTCACACCTACAACCAAACAAGGACAAGATGTGACGAACTAATCTGCGACAAGTTATTGTTCCAAGCCACGGTCAGATACAAGTACCCAAACCAAAGGTACTCATACCTAACGGATAAGGGCGCCTAACCAAATCTAGGTGAATGCAGTTTAAGAACAGTTCATGGTCGCATGACTACCCAGTCAAGTCGAGAAATTTCTAATGCAGTACCTCAGTAGCGAGTCACAACACCATATACTATTCCTCAGTATCGAGCGAGTCTATAGTATATAGTCTACCTATCGTTCCTCAGTAGTGAGTGAGTCTACGATAGATAGGGTGGTAGTCAACTTCCAATCATGTTTTTCCCGTCCAATGCTAACTCTATAACCTCTAAGTCAAACTAGCATGCAACCTCTATTAGCGGTTATTCCTATCGCACGGCTTGTACGTACTGGTGGCCAGCCAATCACGTACTTTCGTGTTCTACATACGACACACAACTTCGTGTTACAACGTGTCAAGGCCAATGAATAGAACACACATGGTGGTCCCTTAAATCTAGGTTAAATTTGTAAGAAAATAATACACAGCAGGAAATATAAATGAACAGTAAGTTCTAACAGTTATGCCATGTATCACAGTTTATTTTGCATAAAAAAAATAAATAATGCATGAAATATGAGCTAAAATAATTAAACAGCGAATGGCAAGGTATCTTGTCTGATAGTACGCCTGGTGTGCTACAATGAACAATATGGCAAGAACTGTGACTTTGGTGCAATAACTGTGCAAGGTGACCTTGGATGGTGGTACGGATGGTTCCATTGGGTCCAGAAGGGTCAAATTGGTTAGGGTGAACATATGGTAGGACAGAATTGGAGAGAGGATAGGAGAAATGGGATTAGTAATGGACCGCAAGATAATCGAAGGGATATAATATGTATTCTATTGTTAGAAAATATCTATAACATTTGAAAACTAGTTTTTAGTAGTAAAATAAATTTTTGATAAAGTACCTGCTTGAAAATAATAGCAATATTTTTAGGCTAAAACTCCAAGTTGGTCAAAATACTATTTTTAGGTAGAAATCTATATTTTTGTTATTTAAAATATTTTTAGATAAATATCCATAATCTAGAAATTTGTTTATGGTTTTAAAACAATATTTGAAAACATACTAAGTCCAATATAATATTTATATATTTTTACAAGATAACTTTGAAAGCATTTGATAACCATGATAAAATATCAAAACTACTTATTAATAATAATAACCAAAATAATCGTAATACTTTTTAGCACTGTAAAAAAAATAATAATAATAATGATAATAATAATAATAATAATAATAATAATAATAATAATAATAATAATATCTTTGCATATTTTTGACAATCACTTAGCATTTATTAAAATACTTTAATGACGCTATATAGTAAATATATCTAGTGAAATATGTAGACTATACTATACTTAGTAATTTACAGGAACTCAATAATTTTAATCAATTACCTACTATTTACAAGTAATAATAATACCAATAAATATTACTAATTACTATTATAATAGAATAAACAAAAATAATAAAAACAATAACAAAAATAATCTAAAACTAAAAGAGCAAAACAAATGTCCCAACACAGCCTTCCCTGTGCTCCAACACAGGGAGACCACAGAAAGCAGTGGAGAGGAAAAAAGCTGAGAGACAGAGAGAGCGAGGAGGAGGAGAGGAAGATCGGAGGGGTTTGGGGGTTCCGGCGAGATGGTGGTGGGCGGCGCGCGCTCGGCGCGGTGGGACGCCCAGGCGGCTAGGGCAGTGATTCGTGGCGGGTGGCGGGCTCGACGCGGGCGGCGGCAAGGCGGGTTCGGTCGGGCGGCTGTGGAGGCGAAGAACGGTGGTGAGGGTTTTGGTCGGGCGGAGGGTTTCTTCGTGGGGCGCGGAGGTCGGTTGGCGAGAACGAGAGGGATCGGTGGCTAGGGCGAAGGGGGTGGCCGGTCGAAGCGGCCTGCGGTGGCCGGGCTGAGGCACTGGCCACCAGCGGTGGTCGGCGATGGTTCGCGGTGGCTCAGGCGCGCCGGAAGGGAAGTAATGGGTGTCAGAGGAAGAAGGAGGGGAGCCTGGGCTTTCCGACGGCGATCAGAGGTCTAGTGCGACGGTGGACGCACAGTTCGCCGGCGCTGGGGCCATGTTCGGCCACTCGGCGCACGAGACAACCGCTGAGGCGCTGCGAAGGAGGGTAGGGTGAGGGGCTTGGGTTCTGTTTGTGCTCGGCTAAATCGCTAGGGCCGGGGGAGGCCACCGGGCGCCACTTGTTGTCCGACGAGGTTCGACAGCAGTGCGGGGACAGCACTCCGAAGATGGTGGGCAGAGGCGTAGCCGGATATGGGCTCTATTTTAGTGTTGCTTGCCGCGGAAGATGGCATCTAGGAAGGCGGATGGCTCAGTCGGGCTCGTCGAAGTTTTCGGTTAGGATTCCTTATTTCCAGTTTGTATTGATTGTATCCGACACAAGGGCTGGTGTCCGTGTGTGTGGGTTGTAACTGTAAACTTGGGGTCGAACCCGAGGATGGTGGTAGATACGGACACTTGGACACAAAATTAAGGATTAGTTGTGTTGGTGGTGGTTGTGGCTGATGGTGGAGATGGAGGTCGGCAATCACGACAGTTTGGTTTTGGAAGGAAGTTCGGTGGAGGAGGCGATAACCATGGTGGTGGTCGGATGCCATGGTGACAAAGATCGAGGTGAGTGTGGAGTGGTAACTAGGTTTAGGATTTGTGACGTACCGTGTCGAGGATGTCGACACGACGAGGAATATGTATTTGTAAAAAAAATAGTGGAAGAAAAAGATGGACAAGGACACGATGCACTCACGGTTGATTTTGTGGAGAATTTGGAGAATAAAAATACATGGATGAGTACCTGCCTATTTATAGGATGTGGGAATTCCCAATTGGATAGGAACTAGGAATAGATTTAAAATCCAAATTAGATCAATCAAATCAAATCCAAATCCAAATCCAAATCCAATTAAATCTAAAAATTCTTGGTTTAAAATCAATGGAATAAATCAAATTTCAATTATTGAACTATTTAAATAAATACATAGATTCAAATCAAGATTTAAATTGAAAAATATTTTCAAAATATGTTTTCCAAAAATGCTATTATAATAATTTTGAAAATACCTTATTATTTAACAATAAACTTAATAAAATATTTATGAAATAAATATTTTTGCACGAAGAATATTATTTATTATTAATACTGCTAAAAACAATATACTTTTTATAGCAAGAATAATAATTCTATATAATATTTTGAAAGTGTAATAAAATAGAAAAATTGTTTTTCTAAAATATGTACGCTCGCACATATTCGCACTCGTCGAGCAAATTCGAAAAAGAAATAAAAGGTCGTGCGCGACGTACAATACGGCTACGCGAAGTACAATACAAAATAAATAAATAAAAATAATCAGTACCAAATTTAATAATAAAAAATATAGTAGAAATTTAGGGGTTTTACATTCTATCCAACTTAAAAAAAATTGCGTCCTCGAAATTAAGAATTAGTAGGGGGTTAGAGGACAAGGGGGGTATCAATGGGGAACGATCAATAACAAAATCATGCCGTAAGAAATCACGATCTAGATCATAGAAAAATAATACGGTATGGTCACGGGTAATGGATGAGGGTCACGATTAATAAAACGAAAATAGATTCGCTTTAATTAAGCGATTAGAGGGTCTTGATAGGGTCGAGTAGTTTAGGATAAAGATATAGCAACATCGAGTAAGTATGGTCATAGCCGATAGGAAGGCTAGAGGAAGTTCTAGTATAACGCCTTCATCCTTCTAAAATAGGTGAAGGGGAAAGCTATAAGGAGTTCAAAAGACGATATTTATCGAGTACGAATACGTGGTTGAAGGACGATCGAAAAATTTCAAAGGAGTTGTCAAGGCAGTCGCAGATGGGACTCTAGAGGACAAGTTTAGCTATGTTCCATCCACGTAAAAATGATAGATAAAAGCGAACCAAAGTGCACTTGGTTGATCAGACCATCATGCACCGGTTCTGAGTAGACAATACATTAGTGGATGCATCCAATAACATATGTCATAAACAAGCTTGATAAAGAATTGAGCTTGCAAAAACTAGGCTACTTTAGCATCATTGGTTAGATAGTAAAAATATAGGCACGATGGTAGATAAATAAAATCAATTATGAATAGTCTAAGAGTCATAAGGATCTAAGTCTTGTTTATTTCTATAAACCTCATTCTACGGTTTATTGACCAAGGCTTGGTTGACCAAACGGGTTAACTTCCTCTAGTCTCTATGGTCTAGATAATACTATTGGTATTCCCTTAATGGTAAAGGGGGTTGCTAGTTCATAAGGTATTCTACCCAACTTAAAGAATTAAACTAATGGTGTTTTGGGACAATTAACTAGTAGGGTCAATCTCTAGCAAGCACGAAGGGAAGATAAGGATAATGATAGAAGGAATCAAGCAAGATGCAATCGATGAGTTAAACGGTAGATTGAAGAAAGTGGTCAAGTATGTGGATGAGATCCTAGACTTCTAATCCTATTCGCAGGCTTGCTTGGTATGGTAAGGTAACCAAACAATTTATGTTGACCTGCATAGGCCACCACACAAACATGTAATGCCCCAGTCCCAAAATACGTAGGACTAAGAACGTAGACATGCCAGCTGTATTCATACAAAGTATACTCCAATATATGGAAGCCTCGTATAAATACATAAGCTGTAAAATGCAGTAGAACCATAAATAATCTCATCCACACAGAATAAATGAATAAAAGATCATATAATGAGAATGAATTTGTCTTGGTACAATATGTTGGGCAGAGACAAATCTACTATGCACAAAATAAGAAAAAGTACATGATAGAATAAATGATTTTGGCGAGCAGAGCGAAGACGATCCAAGTGCAATCATCCTCGAAAAATAGCAATGAACACGGCTAGAGCTAAAGCACCTGCGAAGAACAATAGCACACACCTGGAAAGATAACCAGGTCCTCAGAGGGACGTAACAAGACACATAATATTATGCCATATAAACTGAATAAATATTGCTTAAATAAATAAGTCAATCGAATTATAACATTGTCCAATACGCACATACTGAACGAGCGTACCATCCTTCCAACCAAACAAGGACAGGAGATGGTAAACTAATTCACGGTAACGTATCTTTCCATGCCATAAATCCAATATAGTATCCGGACCCCAACAAGGTTCAATACCTTCTCATCGAAGAAGTAGGTCACACCTACAACCAAACAAGGACAAGATGTGACGAACTAATTTACGACAAGTTATTATTCCAAGCCACGGTCAGATACAAGTACCCAAACCAAAGGTACTCATACCTAACGGATATGGGCGCCTAACCAAATCTAGGTGAATGCAGTTTAAGAACAGTTCATGGTCGCATGACTACCCAGTCAAGTCAAAAAATTTCTAATACAGTATCTCAGTAGCGAGTCACAACATCATATACTATTCCTCAGTATCGAGCGAGTCTATAGCATATAGTCTACCTATCGTTCTTCAGTAGCGAGCGAGTCTACGATAGATAGGGTGGAAGTCAACTTCCAATCATGTTCTTCCCGCCCAATGCTAACTCTATAACCGCTAAGTCAAACTAGCATGCAACCTCTATTAGCGGTTATTCCTATCGCACGGCTTGTACGTACTGGTGGCCAGCCAATCACGCACTTCCGTGTTCTACATGCGACACACAACTTCGTGTTACAACGTGTCAAGGCCAATGAATGCAACACACATGGTGGTCCCTTAAATCTAGGTTAAATTTGTAAGAAAATAATACACAGCAGGAAATATAAATAAACAGTAAGTTCTAACAGTTATGCCATGTATCATAGTTTATTTTGCATAAAGAAAATAAATAATGTATGAAATATGAGCTAAAATAATTAAACAGCGAATGGCAAGGTGTCTTGCCTGGTAGTACGCCTGGTGTGCTGCAATGATCAATATGGCACGAACTGTGACTTTGGTGCAATAACTGTGCAAGGTGACCTCGGATGGTGGCACGGATGGTTCCATTGGGTCCAGAAGGGTCAAATTGGTTAGGGTAGACATACAGAATTGGCGAGAGGATAGGAGAAATGGGATTAGTCATGGACCGCAAGATAATCGAAGGGATATAATATGTATTCTATTGTTAGAAAATATCTATAACATTTGAAAACTAGTTTTTAGTAGTAAAATAAATTTTTGATAAAGTACCTGCTTGAAAATAATAGCAATATTTTTAGGCTAAAACTCCAAGTTGGTCAAAATACTATTTTTAGGTAGAAATCTATATTTTTGTTATTTAAAATATTTTTAGATAAATATCCATAATCTAGAAATTTGTTTATGGTTTTAAAACAATATTTGAAAACATACTAAGTCCAATATAATATTTATATATTTTTACAAGATAACTTTGAAAGCCTTTGATAACCATGATAAAATATCAAAACCACTTATTAATAATAATAACCAAAATAATCGTAATACTTTTTAGCACTGTAGAAATAATAATAATAATAATAATAATAATAATAATAATAATAATAATATCTCTGCATATTTTTGACAATCACTTAGCATTTATTAAAATACTTTAATGACCCTATATAGTAAATATATCTAGTGAAATTTGTAGACTATACTATACTTAGTAATTTACAGGAACTCAATAATTTTAATCAATTACCAACTATTTACAAGTAATAATAATACCAATAAATATTACTAATAACTATTATAATAGAATAAACAAAAATAATAAAAACAACAACAAAAAAAATCTAAAACTAAAAGAACAAAACAAATGTCCCAACACAGCCTTCCCTGTGCTCCAATACGGGGAGACCACAGAAAGCAGTGGAGAGGAAAAAAGCTGGGAGAGAGAGAGAGAGAGAGAGGAGGAGGAGAGGAAGATCGAAGGGGTTTGGGGGTTCCGGCGAGATGGTGGTGGGCGGCACGCGCTCGGCGCGGTGGGACGCCCAGGCGGCTAGGGCAGTGATTCGTGGCGGGCGGCGGGCTCGGCGCGGGCGGCGGCGAGGCGGGTTCGGTCGGGCGGCTGTGGAGGCGAAGAACGGCGGTGAGGGTTTTGGTCGGGCAGAGGGTTTCTTCGTGGGGCGATGAGGTCGATTGACGAGAACGAGAGGGATCGGTGGCTAGGGCGAAGGGGGTGGCCGGTCGGAGCGGCCTGCGGTGGCCGGGCTGAGGCGCTGGCCACCAGCGGTAGTCGGCGATGGTTCGCGGTGGCTCAGGCACGCCGGAGGGGAAGTAATGGGTGTCACGAGGAAGAAGGAGGGGAGACTGGGCTTTCCGACGGCGATCAGATGTCTAGTGCGGCGGTGGATGCACGGTTCGCCGGCGCTAGGGCCATGTTCGGCCACTCGGCGCGCGAGGCAACCGCCGAGGCGCTGCGAAGGAAGCTAGGGTGAGGGGCTTGGGTTCTGTTTGTGCTCGGCTACATTGCTAGGGCCGGAGGAGGCCACCGGGCGCCACTCGTTGTCCGGCGAGGTTCGACAGCAGTGCGGGGACAACACTCCGAAGATGGTGGACAGAGGCGTAGCCGGATAGAGGCTCTGTTTTAGTGTTGCTAGCCGCGGAAGATGGCATCTAGGGAGGCGGATGGCTCGGTCGGGCTCGTCGAAGTTTTCGGTTAGGATTCCATATTTCCAGTTTGTATTGATTGTATCCGACACAAGGGCTGGTGTCCGTGTGTGTGGGTTGTAACTGTAAACTTGGAGTCGAACCCGAGGATGGTGGTAGATACGGACACTTGGACACAAAATTAAGGATTGGTTGTGTTGGTGGTGGTTGTGGCTGATGGTGGAGATGGAGGTCGGCAATCACGACAGTTTGGTTTTGGGAGGGAGTTCGGTGAAGGAGGCAATAACCATGGTGGTGGTCGGATGCCATGGTGACAAAGATCGAGGTGAGGGTGGAGTGGTAACTAGGTTTAGGATTTGTGACGTACCGTGTCGGGGCTGTCGACACGACGAGGAATATGTATTTATAAAAAAAATAGTGGAAGAAAAAGATGGACAAGGACACGATGCACTCACGGTTGATTTTGTGGAAAATTTGGAGAATAAAAATACATGGATGAGTACCTGCCTATTTATAGGATGTGGGAATTCCCAATTGGATAGGAACTAGGAATAGATTTAAAATCCAAATTAGATCAATCAAATCAAATCCAAATCCAAATCCAATTAAATCTAAAAATTCTTGGTTTAAAATCAATGGAATAAATCAAATTTCAATTATTTAACTATTTAAATAAATACATAGATTCAAATCAAGATTTAAATTGCCAAAATATTTTCAAAATATGTTTTCCAAAAATGTTATTATAATAATTTCGAAAATACCTTATTATTTAAAAATAAACTTAATAAAATATTTATGAAATAAATATTTTTGCACGAAGAATATTATTTATTATTAATACTGCTAAAAACAATATACTTTTTATAGCAAGAATAATAATTCTATATAATATTTTGAAAGTGTAATAAAAAAAAATAATATTTTGAAAGTGTAATAAAATAGAAAAATTGTTTTTTCTAAAATATGTACGCTCGCACATATTCGCACTTGTCGAGCAAATTCGAAAAAAAATAAAAGGTCGTGCGCGACGTACAATACGGCTACACGAAGTACAATACAAAATAAATAAATAAAAATAATCAGTACCAAATTTAATAATAAAAAATATAGTAGAAATTTAGGGGTTTTACACTCCCCTTGTGCCATCTTATGCGGATAAACTCTACCCTGATCACGCCACCAAGCATCTCCAGACTCAATTTGATATAGAGCCGCCAGAGATCAAATTCGCGCGTCCGTCGGGTACTCAAGAAATTTTAGTGCCATTCTCCTTCTCAGAAATCTCATCCTTATCGGCTTCGTTCCCATACACCTTTGTTATTAAATTCTCTAGTGGATGTCCGAAGCTGTCACGGGTTCAAGAAGTGATCGCCAGCTAGGGTCTCACCTCGGGGTACAAGGTCACACCCATGGATCCTAAACACTTGTTCCTTCATCTCTCCTCGAAAAGTAACCACACAAAGGTTTGGACCAGAGGCATAGGCAAGATTGATACTCACATCATAAAAAATGTTAAATGGTCCTCGGACTTTAACATTAAAGAAGACTCCACAAACGTATTCGCGTGGGTTACCCTCCTGAATCTGCCCCTCATCTGCTTTTCCTCCGCAGTGTAGAGGAGGATAGCCAGCTCCTTCGGACGTTTGTAGCGTCGGCGAAAGAAACTCGCAATCTCTCTAAAGGGAACCATGCTAAAATTTGTATAGAATTTGACTTATCGAAGGACCTCCCCAACCACATTCAAATATCGCTCAACAATAAGACACACACACCCAACGAATTATATACGACAACAATATCATCTACTGTAAATACTGTCATATGCGTGGCCACTCCAGTGAGCATTGCTTTCATGCGCACCCAGAACTGAAGAAGAAGGTGACCCGAAAGGTGGCACCCGCCCAAACGTCCAAAAAACCCCATCAATCACCCCTTCTACCTCTACCCAACTCCCACATCCAGTTTTATACCAGCACCAGAAACTCCCATACCCAAGAACAGGGTTCTATACGATCCCTCAGGCATCAATCTCGCCAACAAATTTGATATATTGGCATTAGAGCCCACATATGATCTGTAAGGCATCGAAGAACACAGGTGCTAACATCACGGAAGAGGAAACATGGAGCAATAGTGACACAGAAAGGGAGGCAGGTACGGCTGCGGAATCCACAACTCTAGAGATCCCTCAGGCTTTGACGGACAAGGAGAACCCACAACCCCCCGACACTAGCATTCCCTATACATTACATAATTTAGCCAACATACGTGCGGATGCATTGGCCATCATCGGCCAAGCACCAGTTGCCAGGTCGCAAAAAGGCTTAGACGTCGGAATCCCCATTACGAATAGCTTCTTCGGAGCCGTGGTAGAAATTGTCGGAGAAGTCTACATGCACCGGATAGAGAAAACTGATACAATTATAAAGACGAGCGAAAAGGCAGCATCTACCACAAAAAATTAAACAAAGAAAGTACTAAAGAGGTCACCGCCAGGACCACTAGGTCAGCTGCGAAGCTCAACAAATCCTCCTAACCTGCAACCTCAATGCTTAACATCCTATATTGGAATGTGAGAGGCCTTGCCAACAAACCCACCTTGAGAAGATTAATCAGTCTCAAGAAAAGTCAAAGAATCGACATACTCGTGATCATTGAACCTAAAATCCCCCAAAACAAACTCAAGTCCGTCCAGCTGCAGCTAGGATTCTCCTTGACTATCTCCGGCTGCCATGATATTTGGATCCTTCTTGCGGCCAATGTGAAGTTCGACATCATTCACGACTCGAGACAGGCTATCTTGTGTTGGGTGGAACATCCTATGCTTCATTCCTGCTTCCTCTTGTCGGCCGTCCACGGTAGTTACAATATTCATGAGCGTCGACAGCTGTGGGAAGACCTGTTGAACACCCACCTGAATCACAATAACCTTTCCTGACTGTGTTGGCGACTTCAACGCAATTACCTGTAGAGAAAAAAAGTCGGGGAGCTGACCCCCTCCACCATCGGCCATTCACGACTTCAACAGCTTCATTTTAGCGCTCATCTGTCCCCTTTCAGTTCAACGGCAGCACCTTCACCTGGTGCAACATGCAGGAAGGCATTAGAAGGCAATACTCCCGCCTTGACCGCGCCTTCATTAACTCGAAGTGGGCAGATTTGGAGATCATCTCCAGTCTCTCATACTTCAACGCTACCAAGTGGGGTCACTCTCTCCTCATCGAAATTAGCAGCAAATTGAACCAGACCAGGAAAAGCTTTCGCTTCCTTGACCTCCGTAGCCACCACCCACAATTCTGGAAGATCGTTACTACCACGTGGAGCAACATCGACAATCTTGATCCCCTTGTTCGTGTTGCGAACAAACTCAAAGCTACTAGGAAGGCCCTCACTGTTTGGAGTATGGAAGCATTTGGGAACATTTTCCAGGCTGTTCGAACGGCTGAGGATGACGTTACCCGCATGGAAGCTCTCTTCGTTACCGACAGATCTTTCGCTGCCCGTGCAGCCCTGAACCTTACCTAAGCACTGCTGAAATTTTGCCTGAAAGTTGAAACAAAATTCTGGAAACATAAAGCTAGACTGACCTGGGATAGTGAAGGAGACAGAAACTCTAGCTATTTCCACTCCTGTGTCAAGGGACGTAGACAACAACTCAACCTCCACCAGATCGCAAATGAGCATGGGCACATTATCAAAGATCTACGGGGTATTCAATCGATTACTGCCAATTTCTACACCCAGTTATTTACCAAAGAGGCTGTCACTAGAGATGAGGACTTCCTAGCGAAGATCCCTCGCCTTATTGATGACATAAACAACTCCCAGATAGAGCTCATCCCTTTTGAACCTGAAGTCAAAGAAGCAGTTTGTAATTAAACAAGCACAACACCCCTGGACCTGACAGTTTCACTGGTGTTTTCTTCAGATCGTGTTGGGACATCATCAAACCGGATATCTACGAAGTGGTCATCGCCTTTTCTCAAGGAGCTAGGTATCCCAGATCTATTTCCTGTGCTAACCTGATTCTCATCTCCAAACAGGAAATCTCGGAGACCTTTAAAGACTTCTGCCCCATAAGCTTGTGCACCTTCACTGACTAAATTATCTCTAAGATCATTGCCAACCGTATGACCGGGATCCTTCCTAAAATTGTCTCTGAAGAGTAGAGCAGATTTGTTTGTGGCCGGAACATCTTAGACAATATTCTGCTAGCCCAGAAAATGGTCACATGCATGAAACTATCGGCTAGGGGTAGGAACATTGCTATCAAATTAGACATAGAGAAGGCATACGATTGGCTGGACTGGCAATTTATGATTTAGGTTTACAGGGCCTTCGGGTTTTCGGAAATCTGGACCAATATCGTGTGGAGATCGATAATTAATTTATAGTTTTCCACAGTTATTAACGGTCAAGCTGAAGGCTTCTTCAAATCTAGTCACAGCGTCAGACAAGGAGATCCCATATCTTCCACCATCTTCATCATCATCGCGGAAGCTTTGAGCAGAAATCTGAACAGAATGGTGGGCTTCCCGAATTTCAAGCATTTCTACACTACTAGCGGTTGTCCGAGCATCACGCACCTGGCGTATGCTGACGATATCCTAATATTCTTCTCTGGCAACATCGGGTCTATGTAGGTTGTTCACAACATGCTGCAGCGATACGCCAAATGCTCTGGTTAGCGGGTCAACCCTAGCAAGAGTGTCATCTACGTACACCACAAGATCAACAGAGACCACTCCTCCACTCTTTCCAGCATTAATTCCTTCGCTATTGCGTACCCATCTTTCTTCCACTTAGAATGCCCGTTGGTATAGCTGATCCAACACAAGCATCTTTGAAGGGCTAGTGGGCAAAATTAGGAAAAAACTTGAGGGGTGGCACAACGCTATTTTATCACCTGGCGGGAAGATGATCCTGATTCAGCACGTGCTCTCCTCTATCCCTATATACACCTTAGCCGCCTGCTCCCCCCAAGAAGGTGCTCATATGCATTGAAAACCTCTTCACCAACTTCTTTTGGGGCCACTACGACGGTAAGGATAAACAACATTGGGCGAGTTGGAACACCATGGCTAGACCTACGGATGAGGGAGGCCTTGGTTTTTGTAGGCTGTCGTATATCATTGATGCTTGCTCGATGAAGCTGTGGTGGAAGCTTCGAGTGACCATAAATCTATGGGCGCGGTTCATGAAGGCCAGATATTTTAAGCATATTCATCCGTCCGTCGCTGATTCCAACTACAGATCATCCGCATCTTGGCGACGCATCCTTCATGGTCGAAGCCTCGCTGAGCCCCTGATCCGTCTTTAGCTGGGATCGGGCGAATCTTCTTTATTCATCGAACGTTGGTCCAGGGAAGATCTACTCCAATATTTATCCGTTGTCCCTATACACAATATGATCAGATATCTTTGGGATTATTCGGGTGACTGGAACTGGGAAAGGGTGTGTGGTGGCCTATGCAGGTCAAGATAAATTATTTGGTTACTTTACCGTACCAAGCAAGCCTGCGTATAGGATCAGAGTCTAGAATCTCATCCACATAGTTGACCTCCTTCATCGATTCTATTTTGACTCCCTTGATTTGCATCTTGCTCGATTCCTTCTACCGTAAATCTTATCTTTCCTTCGTGCTTGATTGGTGTTAGAGGAATGACTAGTACGTAGGCCTCATCGATTCAATTACACTACTAGTTTAACTCTTATAAGTTGGGTAGAATGCCCCATGATCTAATAATCCCTTCGTCCTTATGACCCATGGTATATGATACTACTTGGATTACCTAGATTAAAAATATTTAGAGGACCATACCTTATTTTATCGACCAAAGCCTTAGACAAGAAGACTGTAGGATGACTGTATAATCACAAACACTAGATGAATTTAGACTAATAAAAACTTAAACTATTTACCTTTTTCTTTCATCATTATCTCGCGTACTTATATTTTGGAATACCTTGACTAATGCTGCTAGTATATCCTACTTTTACAAGCTTACTCTTTTATCGAGCTTGTTTCACGACATATGTCATTTGGGCGCGTCCACTAACATATTATCTAATAAGAACCGGTGCATGATGGTCTGATCAACCTAGTGCACTTTGGTTCGCTCTTCATATGATTACTCTACGTGGATTGAGATATAGTTAAACTTGTCCTTCAGGGTCTCATCAACAACGGTCTTGACAAACTTCCTCTTTGAACTATTCAATTGCTCTTGAAATCCATAATTGTAATTCGATCCCATCTCCCTCGAACTCTTATTGTTTTTGTCACCTATTTCAAAAAACAAACACTCGTAGACACGAAGTATTCTTCTATAGTCATGAAGGCTATATATACAGAATGTTTCCATCTATTCAAAATCGAAGAACCAACTCCCAACTTGATTCATATCTATCGCATCATAATTTCTATTACGTCGAATATTATTCTTTTTATAATCAGGAGTCATGGTGCAATGTCATGACTTTGAAAATTTTTCTAATCTCATTATTCCTAAACCTTATCTTAGTTTTATAGAGTATAGATTGTAAGCCTCCTGAATTTTAGGAATTTATTAGGACTACCGATTGATTAGGATAAGTTAGTTCCTATTAGGATGATAAATTAGTACCTTATGAGCACCCACTTTTTATTTAGATCCTTTGGTGTCCCCGACCATGACATTGGTATTCGAAGCACGAGACTAGCTATTACCTTTCAACAAATTCCATATACAAGACCTAGACGGGTCCACCTTCATTTAGGCATATCATGTCCCACTCAAACACTCCCCCTTGTACTCTATATTCATGATACGACTTTTCTGTCAAAAATACTAGCTATAACCCCTACCCTGATACCATTGTCCTTTCCGACCTCAGTTAGAGATCCAACCTCGACTCAGAACTTTTGACCCAATATATGGTTGTGATCTACTCGAATCCCACTACGCAAATGCCACTGGTGTGCCACTCAAGTGAGGCCCCTGGTGCTACTTAAACACAAAAGTCATGAAAGGCACATTTTGGGCTTATGGAATCTAGTAACCCCCTCCGATTGACAATTAGCTCCATCACTCAAGTTGAACTCATTCTAGGCTACCCTCACATAATACGAATGGTTTACATTGATTTTATGGATATTGTCCAGCTAATAAAGACTAAAATCCAAGAATTAATCAAAGATTGGTTCTAATGGAACTAATAAAATCATTAGTTTGTAATGTATACTCCTATCGGTGTCATCTTGATACCCCTACAGTGACTTGGATATTTGAAGCACAACACTAGCCATTTCCTCCAAACAAACTTCACATCATGAACTAGACTAGTCACTCTACATAAATGACATACATGTCTCACACCAACACACCCTCTTGTGCTCCATTTCAATTACACCGAAGGTATGACTTATTATTCCTTAGAACAAACCACAGATGCCCTTTTAGTCCCATTTAATCTCAACCATGCAATACCAACCCACTCCCCAAGCTACTGGAAATCCATGACCCATACAAGACTATGAATACCCTATATTGTAGAATATAACGCCAAATTGAATTCCTCTATAACTACCATCTCCATCTTTTTCCAAGTTATGGTTCAACGTACTTACTTTCCTCTTCCTATTTTAATATTGATATTCTTTGTTATTAAGACTATTTTTAGTTTCGAGGATGAAATTTTTATAAGTTGGGTAGGATGTAATCCCCCAAAATTTTTGGAGATTTTTTTTCTTCCTATATTTATTTCTTAAATATTTTTTTGGATTATTTCGTAAATTAATTACAATTATAGCCTTAGTCATGTTTACATATTTCATGTATACTAACTAGACCATATGATACGGCTAGTACAGGCAAGTGCCTTGACTAGCGTGTTAGCTGTAAGTGCCATTAGAGCTATTTTATTTGTCACACCCCAGAACCAGAATACTGGAGAGCGGGGGGCAGACACAGCCAGCTACGTATACAGAAGTATAATCCACCTCGATATACGGTCACGGCTGTCTAGATGCATGAGGGTTTTACTATAAGCCAACATTCATTTATGGTCAAGAATAAGCCTAGTGTCTCAATCTCAAGCAAGCAAGTAAATGTAACAAGATGGTAGATCATCAGACATAAGAAGTAAGGTATCCCAAATATTACATATTCAGATGATCATGAAGCTAATCATACAAAATAAGAAGACTAGCAAGAGTTTAAGTCATACATGATCAACCCTAGGATTTGTCAATCATGTTACGGCCCGTAGGCAGACAGTAAGTAAAGTTGCAAACGAGCTAACACTTGCTCGGCGGCTAAACGCCTCAAAAGAATATTTTTACAAGAGAGTGGGAGAGCAAAATCAGAACCCACTCGTTGCCAGGGTTGCGCCTAGTGGTCACCATCTGGCTGGAAGGCTGGAGGATCCTCGAGTCCTACTCCAAAATCTGGCCATACAAAACTAGCTGGGTCAGACCACAGAAGGGCAAGCACCACAAGGGAGGCTTCATTTAAGAACTAAAATCAGCATATTAGCACATGGGAATATAAATGGTAATAAAAGACATGAGTTAGAGAAAACAAGGTGATAAATGATAAGACAACTAAGGGACTATTCCGGTAGTCAAGTTACAACCTGTAAACCAAACAAGGACCGAGGTTGTAACCCTTCCCCTGAACAGAGCTTAGTATCCAACCAATTATCGACAAGAGTAATGCATAAGCAAGCATGTGCTGAAGTAATCATAGACTAACATCGATTAGACAAGACTAGACTGGACTACATCCATCATTCACGACCAAGCAAAGAGTACGGCTTGATACTTTAACTAACTAGGGTTATCACAAGCCTAGTTACTAGCAAGATGCAATGAGATGTTCCCGCAGCCACAAGCCCTGCAGCTATCCAGGTTATCCAGGCGAGGTTCATTTAAGAGTTATCAAGAATCATTAGGTGGCTTGGAGTGCAACACATGACAATGTGCATAGAACTTGTTTCATGAAGTGTCCCACATGACAGTGGGCTGGAAATGTACCCTACTCGACGGCAGGCTACAAGTTCATCAGGTGTGGCTGGGATAATGGGATCGCCTGTAACTGGAAACATCTCTCTATATAAACTACTTGATCAATCTAGTCATTAACTTAGTCAGATTCAGTATAAATCCCTGACCGTGGGAAATCAGGAATTCATGTCCTAGACATGATGCAAGACGAGACATATAGCTTATACAGGCACAATCAAGAAAATCAACCACGGTGTCAAGACAAGAGTTACTTAGCAAGTCAGGATAGCTGTCGCAACAGCGTTCAACATTATCACGTCATGCCAGGTTACTTGTTACTTGTCAAGATCACTTGTCAAGATTACTTGTCAGGAGTGCGCCTCGATGGGCCACTATCAAGATTGTACATGTCTTATCAAGTTACTTATCATGTCAAGAGTGCTTGTCAAGAGTGTGCCTCGACGGGCCACTATCCAGATTTTTATGTCGTGTTCATGTAAACATCAATACTGGCAAGTCATGCTATGCTCAACAAGTTATCGAGTCGGGTCGTCACAAATAGGTCAAGTACAAAGGATAAGCAATTAACATAAAACCTATAATTAAATGGTAGATCATGCAAGGGGCAAGGGGTACCATGGCCAACAAGTGGCATTAGCCAAGTTGTGCCTGGGTAATAGGTTGCGCCAGGCACTAGATGGTACCAAGGCTACAGGATGTGCCCAAATATTAGGTTGCGCCTAGGCATTGGGGTGCCAGGCAATGGGGTGCGCCAGGTCAGGTCAAGTTGCGCCAAGTCAAGTTGGGTCAAGACAGACAATATTGTGCCAGAACAAGTCGGATCAAGTCAGGTTGCGCCAGGCACTAGGCTACGCTAGGCTAGGTTGCGCCGGACTGGAGTATGCCAGGTCAGGTTGCGCCTGACTGGGGTACGCCATGTCAGGTTGCGCCAGGGCCCAAGGCGGCGCTGGACTAGATTGTGCCAGACTGAGTTGTGCGAGGTCGGGTTCCGCTTAACTCAGGTTGCGCCTGACTCAAGTTGTGCCTGCCTCAGGTTGCGCCTGACCCAGGTTGTGCCTGACTCAGTTTGTGCCTGACTCAGGTTGTGCCTGACTCAGGTTGCACCGCGCTAAAAAGTGCATGCTGGGTCTGGGTGTACCATGCTAAGAAGCGCACGCGAGTCAAGTTTCGCCTGGCACTGTTCTTCTTTCCCAAAACAGTAAGGAAGAACCCATGTAACCCAAAAACTTCAAAATTCTATAACTTGCTCAAAACAAGTCTGAATTGGGACTTCCAAGGATCTAAACTGCATAGAACGCGATTTCCTACAACCTGGGATGACTGGTTTTAGGAAATACCAAGCTTTAATAGATCAAAACCAAAAAAACAAGAAAAGACCAAAACTTAGAACTACAAAAATCTACCCATCAAAACCGAAAATGGTAAGCTCTAAAGAGGCTTAGAATCAAATGAAGAAGAGAATGGAAAAATAAAATGGGAGATCATCCATCATGAAGCAAGTTGCACTTGCCTAGAGCTTGGGTGTAGGTGGGAGGAGTAAATAAAGAAGATAAAGAAGTAAATAAAAGTTATGGAGGAGAGAGAGTGTAGTTGACTTATATATCAACCCTCTCCATCTCAAACCAAACCAAGCCAAGCCAAACCAAACCAAGTCATGTTGAACCAAGTTGAACCAATCATGTCAAGATTAAACCAAGGCTAAGCAAAGCAAGATAAGTCAAAATATGGGCCACCTAACAATTGTCAGAAATCCGTATACGTATCCTGAAAAATACGTATAACAGGAAACTGGAGTGACAACTCTACCCACCTTAAAAGAATTCCGTCATCAAAATTTAATGAAGAGGCTAGAGATGTCGGGACAAGCTATACTAAAGCACAAGCAATCTACGACTAGCATTCAATCAAGCAATCATTCATGCAAGCAAGAAAATTTAAAAGTATAAGGCATAAGGAAGACATTATACCTTATGAGTCAAACAGGTGTGGATATCGCGATCGGATATCATCCTCTCGCTCCCACGTTGACTCACCCAAAGAGTAATAACCGCAAGCCACACGGACTAACTTAATAGTCTTGTTCTTGAGTGCCTTCTCTCTTCGGTCCAATATGGATACAGGCCTTTCCTCATACGAAAGGTTGGTACCAACAACCAATTCCGAATGATCAAGGATATGGCTCGGATCCGAGATATACCGTCGTAACTAGGATACATGGAATACATCATGTACCTCATCTAACGACGGTGGAAGTGCGAGACGATATGACACATCGCCTACTCGCTCGAGAATATCAAACGGCCTATATACCTAGGACTAAGCTTTCTCCGTACGCCGAATCGAATGACGCCATGGGTAGGCAAGATCCTAAGGAATACGTGGCCGCCGATAGAGAACTCAAGAGGACGCCGATGAGAATTGGCCTAATGACGCTGATGATCTTGTACAACTCGAAGATGATCCCTAACTTGTCTGACCACCTCGATAGTCCGAGTAACCATTTCTGGGCCAAGCATCTGCCTCTCGCCTACATTATCCCAGGCTAAAGATGATCTGTACCTTCTGCCATACAATGCCTCGAAAGGTGCCATCTGAATACTGGCCTGGAAACTGTTATTGTACGAGAACTCTACTAGGTACAAGTGATCTTCCTACGAACCACCGAAGTCAAGTGTATATGATCTTAACATATCTTCAAGAGTTTGAATTGTGCGTTTGGACTGACCATCTGTCTGCGGATGATAGGCTGAACAGAACTTGAGACGAGTCCCCAAACTCTCTTGAAGACTCCACCAAAAGTGTGATGTAAATCTTGAATCTCTGTCTGATATGATACTAACTGGCACTCTATGCAATCTGACTATCTGCCTGAGGTACATCTCTGTAAGCTGATCCGTTGACTAGCCAATTCTGAAAGGAATAAAATTAGCTACCTTCGTGAGCCGATCAACTATAATCCAGATAGCATCGCTCCCAGCTGGAGATTTAGGTAATCCAGTTAAAAAATCCATGGTAATGTGCTCCCATTTCCATTCTGGGATCGGTAAAGGTTGAAGAAGTCCAGCTGGTCTCTGATGTTCAGCTTTAACTTGTTGGCAAACTAAACAACGAGGGACAAACTGGGCTATCTCCCTCTTCATGCCATTCCACCAGAAATGCTGACGGATATCACGATACATCTTTGTGCCACCGGGATAAATTGAATACTGTGAACTGTGAGCCTCTGCCATGATCTTCTGTCTGATATTATCGCTGGGTACACAAAGATGCCTTCCATATCGGAGAGTGCCATCTTCGTGAATACATAACTCTGTTCTCCTTCCTGCTACACATTCAGCCCTAAACTGCTGAAGCTTAGAATCCGATGACTGAGCTAACTTAATCCTCTCAACTATACTGGACTGAACTTGTATACTGGCCATCAATGCCACATTGGTAGGAAGAACTACTTCTATTCCCATCTTCTGAAGATCTGCTAATAACTCTGGCTGTGCTGTTAGAAACTAAGCTCCGACTCTTCTGCTCAATGCATCTGTAACAACGTTGGCCCTCCCGGGATAATACTATAAGTTGATGTCGTAATCCACAAGTAGCTCTAGCCATCTCCTCTGACGCATGTTAAGATCCTTCTGAGTAAACACATACTTAAGACTCTTGTGGTCGGTAAAAATCTCTATCCGATCTTCAAACAAATAATACCTCCACAACTTGAGTGCAAAAACCACCGCTGCTAACTCCAAGTCATGGGTTGGGTAATTTCTCTCATGATCATGAAGCTGACGTGATGCATAAGCTACTACCTTACCATGCTGCATTAAGACACATCCCAATCCTCTGCCAGAAGCCATGAGAATGGGAGCCGTCATCAATCTACACTTCAACTTCTGGAATGAACTCTGACACTCTACTGTCCAAGCAAACTGCAGATCCTTGCGGGTCAACTGCATCAATGGTGCCAAAATCTGAGCAAAGTCTGACACAAATTGTCGGTAATAGCCGGCCAATCCTAGGAAACTGTGTACTTCTGCGACGGTATTGGGAACTGGCCATGTCTCTATGGAAACTATCTTCTGGGGGTCCACTTCCACTCCACCTCGGGTGATGATGTGACCCAAGTACGAAATGCGATCAAGCCAAAATTTGTACTTACTAAACTTCGCATACAACTGGTGTTCCCTGAGAACCTGTTGGACTATTCGAAGATGCTGCTCATGCTCTGCTTCATTCTTACAATAGACCAAGATGTCGTCTATGAACAGTATCACGAACTAATCCAGGTAGGGCATGAATATGCGATTCATGAGGTCCATGAATACTGCTGGCACATTGGTCGCTCCGAATGGCATAACAAGGAACTCCCAATGCCCATATCTAGATCTGAATGCTGTCTTCGTAATGTCTTGCTCCCTGACTCAGATCTGATGATACCTCGACCGCAAGTCATTCTTCGATAATACTATTGCCCTACTAAGTTGATCAAATAAATCATCTATCCTTGGTAGAGATATCTGTTCTTTATTGTTACAGAATTTAAGGTACGATAATTAACACATAATCTTGATGTACCATCCTTCTTTTTCACAAGAAGCATCGGGGCTCCCCATGGTGATCCACTAGCACGAATAATTCCCTTAGTTTTGAGTTCTTCAATCATCTTGTACATGATCTCCAACTCTGATGGTGCCATTCTGTAGACTCTCTCTGACACTGGGGCAGTCCCTGGAATCAAGTCGATAGTGAACTCTATCTCTCTTTCCGAGGGCATACCTTGAAGCTCTTCGGGAAATACATCAAGAAACTCTTCTACTACACTGGAAAACTGAACTGCTTCTGCTACTGCCATCCACAATAATGGTGGAGAAGGTTCTACTTCACCTTTGGAAAATAAAAACTCTAGTTCGCCTGGAATACCAAAAATAATCTTGCCAATATGGCAGTCTATTCTTGCGTATTGATCCTTCAACCAATCCATTCCTAGGACCACATCATAATCGGCTATCAAAAATTCTATCAATCTAGCGGGTAACTCTCTACTGCTAACAACGATTCTACACGAGGAAAAGACTTTATCTACTCCCACAAGACCATTACCAGTAAGTATATTGAGCCTTACTAACAATGACTCGGGCTCCAGTTCTATCCGTGTACCGAATCGTACATACATAAATGAATGCGATGCACCCGAATCAAATAATACTGATGCTGGAAAAGAGTTGACAAAAATTTTACCTGCCACCACCTCACCTGATGCCAATTCTTCTGCAACGTCAGAGCCATAACTTGACCTTGTTCTCTCGGTGCTGGTCCCCTTTGCTGGTGACCTCTCTGCCGGTTTTGAATATGAGCTTGGGCCTGAGCATACTGTTGCAGCCTCTGCTGCTGGAAAGCTTGAGTATGAGGCAGCAATAGCCTCGAAGGCTGGTACTGCTGCTGTACTGGTGCTGGTCCCCTAACCGATGGACTGGTTAGGGTTGATGAAGAGGAACTGGCTCTATGGGGGTAGGACCCTATCATGTGATCTGGTGCCCCATAAGCCAAGCACAACCCCTGTGCTCTGCGACACTCTGAGACTACGTGTCCTGGCTTCCCACAATGAGTGCAACCCATTACGGAAGATCGTTTCTGCTTCTTCTTCTGAGGGTACATCGATGTCGAGTGCTAAACTGACGAAACTGTGGTCGCCCTCCTAGGAGCCATAATGGTCAAAGCCCTAGCTGCCGGGGCTGGTGTTGATGACTGGGACAACTGTCCATAAGACCTCTTCTGTCCTCCAGTTCGATCTATTATCCTTTGGGAGGTATACTCATGCCTATTTGCTGCTCGCAAGATGACAACAAACATCTGGTGCTCGAACTGCTCCACAGCTAGAATAATCTCTAGGTGGAGTACCGATGGGCTCGGTCCAATTCGGTCGCCACCAAGGTGGGAGCAAACCGACTAAGCCTAGAAAACTCGGCCGTATATCCATCGACCGTCCTTCCCATCTGCTTGAGATAGCTAAATCTTTTCTGCAGATCATACCGAGCTACTGCATCAAAGTACTTCATTTGGAACTTGTCACTGAATACCGTCCATAAGACAGGCTTCGCCAATCCAACTGCTTGTATCGCCCACTGGCTGCGGGCTAAGTCTAACAACTGTAGGCGCACGATGGCCACCTTCTCACCCTCAGGAATCCTAGCTGCTTTCAGGATAACCTCTGTGTCCTGAAGCCATGTATCAGCAGTGATAGCATCTTCACTGCCGTCAAAGAAAGGAGGGTTCAGACGCTTGAAGCTGTTGGCCGTATTGTTCCCTTCGTAACCAACTCTGTCCATGGCATTTTGTACTGTCTGGTGCAGGGAATCGCCCCGACGATATTGAGATTGAAGCAATTCCCTGATGAGTGTACCAGGATTCCATTATCAGACTCTACAGGCTGGACTGGTTGAACTGGGGGCTCTGGATCCCCGGAATGCATGACTCGGAAGGCCGCTCCAGAGTGCTGGGCTTGGTCTCTAGGTTGTTACTGGTCCACTGGAGGTGCTCCGCCTTGCTGATCGGTAGGACCAGGAACAATGTCGCTAAAGAAATGACATATGGAACAATAAGGAAGGACTATGTTAGATCGAGGATATAAACATGTGATCAGGTCAAGATTTCAGAAAGATTATAAGTCACGAGTAGAGATCAAGGACGAGTGTTGATTGAGACATCTATTTAGTGAAACCCTCACATATCTTGATTTACAAGACCTGTATGGGCCACCACTTGAATCGTGCCACACCCCAGAACCAGAATACAGGAGAGCGAGGGGCAGACACAGCAAGCTACATATACAGAAGTGTAATCCACTTCGATATACGATCACGGCTGTCAAGATGCATGAGGGTTTTACTACAAGCCAACAGTCACTTATGGTCAAGAACAAGCCTAGTGTCTCAATCTCAAGCAAGCAAGTAAATGTAACAAGATGGTAGATCATCAGACATACAAAGTAATGCGTCCCAAATATTATATATTCAGATGATCATGAAGCTAGTCATACAAAATACGAAGACTAGCAAGAGTTTAAGTCATACATGATCAATCCTAGGATTTGTCAATTATGTTACGGCCCGTAGGCAGACAGTAAGTAAAGTTACAAACGAGCTATCACTTGCTCGGCGGCTAAATGCCTCAAAAGAATATTTTTACAAGAGAGTGGGAGAGAAAAATAAGAACCCACTCGCTGTCAGGGTTGCGCCTAGTGGTCACCATCTGGCTGGAAGGCTGAAGGATCCTCGAGTCCTACTCCAAAATCTGGCCATACAAAACTAGCTGGGTCAGACCACAGAAGAGCAAGCGCCACAAGGGAGGCTTCATTTAAGAACTAGAACAAGCATATTAGCACATGGGAATATAAATGGTAATAAAAGACATGAGTTAGAGAAAACAAGGTGATAAATGATAAGACAACTAAGGGACTATTCCGGTAGCCAAGTTACAACCCGTAAACCAAACAAGGACCGAGGTTGTAACCCTTTCCCTGAACAGAGCTTAGTCTCCAACCAATTATCGATAAGAGTAAAGCATAAGCAAGCATGTGCTGAAGTAATCATAGACTGACATCGATTAGACAAGACTAGACTGGACTACATCCATCATTCACGACCAAGCAAAGAGTACGGCTTGATACTTTAACTAACTAGGGTTATCACAAGCCTAGTTACTAGCAAGATGCAATGAGATGTTCCTGCAGCCACAAGCCCTGCAGCTATCCAGGTTATCCAGGCGAGGTTCATTTAAGAGTTATCAAGAATCATTAGGTGGCTTGGAGTGCAACACATGACAATGTGCATAGAACTTGTTTCATGAAGTATCCCACATGACAGTGGGCTGGAAATGTGCCCTACTCGACGGCAGGCTACAAGTTCATCAGGTATGGCTGGGATAATGGGATCGCCTGTAACTGGAAACATCTCTCTATATAAACTACTTGATCAATCTAGTCATTAACTTAGTCAGATTCAGTATAAATCCCTGACCGTGGGAAATCAGAAATTCATGTCCTAGACATGATACAAGACGAGACATGTAGCTTATACAGGCACAATCAAGAAAATCAACCACGGTGTCAAGACAAGAGTTACTTAGCAAGTCAGGGTAGCTGTCGCAACAGCGTTCAAGATTATCACGTCATGCTAGGTTACTTGTTACTTGTCAAGATCACTTGTCAAGATTACTTGTCAGAAGTGCGCCTGGACGGGCCACTATCAAGATTGTACATGTCTTATCAAGTTACTTATCATGTCAAGAGTGCTTGTCAAGAGTGCGCCTCGACGGGCCACTATCCAGATTTTTATATTGTGTTCATGTCAACGTCAATACTGGCAAGTCATGCTATGCTCAACATGTTATCGAGTCGGGTCCTCATAAATAGGTCGAGTATAAAGGATAAAAGATTAACATAAAACCTATAATTAAATGATAGATCATGTAATGGGCAAGGGGTACCATGGCCAACAAGTGGCATTAGCCAAGTTGTGCCAGGGTAATAGGTTGTGCCAGGCACTAGGGGGTACCTAGGCTACAGGTTATGCCCAAACATTAGGTTGCGCCTAGGCATTGGGGTGCCAGGCAATGGGGTGCGCCAGGTCAGGTCAAGTTGCGCCAAGGCAAGTCGGGTCAAGACATGCTGGATTGTGCCAGAACAAGTCGGGTCAAGTCAGGTTGTGCCAGGCACTAGGCTGCGCCGGACTGGAGTGTGCCATGTCAGGTTGCGCCTGACTGGGGTGTGCCATGTCAGGTTGCACCAGGGCCCAAGGGGGCGCTGGGCTAGATTGTGCCAGACTGAGCTACGCGAGGTCGGGTTGCGCCTGACTTAGGTTGCGCCGCGCTAAGAAGCATGCGCTGGGTCAGGGTGCGCCATGCTAAGAAGCTCGCACGGGTCAAGTTGCGCCTGGCACTGTTCTTCTTCCCCAAAACAGCAAGGAAGAACCCATGGAACCCGAAAACTTCAAAATGCCATAACTTGCTCAAAATAAGTTCACTGCCCGATTTGTTTTGCGGGGTCTTCTAGGGGCCCGAGTCTCACGGGTCAATTCTCGGGGCAGTCGGGGCAGGGGACGATGGTCCTTGCGTCATCCTCTATTCCGATGGCTTCGAGAGTCGACCTTTCTTCCCTGCCGAGCATCCAAGCTCTCCGGGTGGCGGAAGACGAGTTGGCCGCTATTCATGCATCGTTCTTTTCGGAATCCGTCCCCCCAATGGCGAATTCTAGCATTACTCCTTCGACGTTGCCGCTCCGGCTTCCCCTGACGCCCTCCTCTGCTAAAATTTTGAGTGATGCGTTACAGGACGTGGTTGCCAGTTTTCATCATCATTTGAAAAGGGGAATCGAGGCCGTTATAGACAGAGGGACCTCTTTTACCTTGGCCCGATAATGCGTCCATGGCCAAATAAACATCCTTAGGGATCATCCTGATGATGCAGGGATGGCTTCGCTTCTGGAGGTAAAATTGCTGGAAGCTGATCAGCTGGTGTCCGAGCTTCGAGTATTATGGCAGGCTGATCTGCCTGCTGTCATAAACGAGGAGCGGAATTCCCTTATTGCTGTCATAGAGAGGACCAGAGCGGCTCGAGATAAGACCAGACTGGGCGCGCTGAAGGATCTCAGTGATTTGGCTGATCGGTATGATCAATTGAGTTATGCGACCGAAAATGTTGTGGCTCAGGAGGAGTCTGTCTCTCGTGAGATTACTGAGACATGGGAGCAGATCCTTGCGCTTCAGAAGAAGTTGGCTTCTTTGGAGTCTGAACTCGAAACTACCCGCAATGACCGGGAACTAATTGTCCAGGAGGCTGACAGGGTTACTCAAGCTTCGACTGACCTGGAGACTGCCTTGAAGAAATTGGAGGATGACTGTCAAGCGTTCTTGGGCTTGGAAAATAAGGAGCGTTTATTCCAGGAGGCCGAGCGCCGCGCTCGGCAACGGACTGAGCGGAGGACCACCTCGGTAAGAAATCGCCTCCTAGAATTAAGTGATGCTGAAATGTAGTCGGCTTTTCTTCTTGTCTTGTTTCTGTTTTCTTTCTTTCTGGAGGGGACATGATCCCGAAATATGTAATACTTTTTCTTTCTTCAAATAAAGAGTACTTTCAATTTTATCCCTCATTTGTATTGCTTGCTGTGCCTGTGATATTATAGTGGTATTTTTCCCCCGCATAGGGGATATATTTATGGACCTGTTACCCATGGTATACCTTGGTTTTAGGTACAGATAACAAGTTTTGGTCAGGATACCTGAAGCGGCCATGGCAAAGTGGTCATGGGTGCTCTTGGTATTAGGAAAAGGAATGCCATAGAGCAGCTGGGCTCCTGGGGCATGATGAGATGGTAGGTTTGTGCTAAGAAGCTTAGCTGAGGATATTTGTGGGCCTATTATCCTTGGCGCACCCTGGTTTTAGGGCACGGATAATAGGATGAAGGGGGACCGACATACTTGCTCAGAGGTGACGAGGATATGGCAAGTGGGAAGGTTTTTTAAACGTAGAGTATTCCTACTCAGAGGTAATGAGAACATGGTAGAGGACATTTGTGGACCTATTACCCTTGGCGTACTCCGGTTGTGGGTACAGATAATAGGTCGAAAGGGGATCATCATACTTACTCAGAGGTAATAAGGACATGGCAAGTATGAAGGTTTCTTCGATGGAGCCTTCCCATTCAGAGGTAATAAGGACATGACAGGAGTGGGCTCAATGAAGGAGGGTACATAGAACAACTCAGAGGTAATGAGGACATGGAAGTTCTACGTGGGAGGTGATTTGTTTTTGGTGGAAGCGGAACGGCTCAGAGGTAATGAGGACATGGCCGTCTTGGAAGTTTGTGGACCCGTTACCTTTTTTGTGCACTGGGAATGCAGGTATTAGATCATGAGGGAGGATCTCTTGTAGAAAAAAAGTTCAGCGGTACGGTTATACATGACTTTCTTTCAAAAGAGTGACTAGGATGTAAGTTCAGGGGTACCGATGGGTACATAACTCGACAATGTTGGAATCAAAGTGTAAGTTCAGAGGTACCAACAGGTACATGACTTAGAAATTTGGGATATCTTTGTGGAAGAAGGTCATGAGCTCAGCGGTACACACGGGTACGTGACTCGGAAATTTAGAATATGGTGAGTGTGAGTTCAGTGGTACCAGCGGGTACGTGACTCGAAAATTTAGAATATGGTAGGTGTGAGTTCAGTGGTACCAGCAGGTACGTGACTCGATACTCTGAAAAACTATGAGGGTGAGTTCAGTGGTACCAGCGGGTACGTGACTCGAGGATCTGGAAAACTATGAGGGTGAGTTCAGTGGTACCAGCGGGTACGTGATTCGAGAATCTGGAAAACTATGAGGGTGAGTTCAGTGGTACCAGCGGGTACGTGACTCGATAATCTGGGAATACTATGAGGGTGAGTTCAGTGGTACCAGCGGGTACGTGACTCGATAATCTGGGGAAACTATGAGGGTGAGTTCAGTGGTACGGGTACGTAACTCGATAATCTGGGAATTTGTTGTTTAAATATAGTATTTCTTCAGGAACTTGCCGTTGGCGGGCAACATGAGTAAATCTCCGTTCTGCTTAGCGAGGCGGTAAGCGTCGTTGGAGAATACTGTCTCTATAATAAATGGGCCTTTCTATTTTGGCTGGAACTTGCCGGGGGTCTTGTGAGTCATGACCATTGGCCTCCGGACAGCCAGAACAAGATCGTCCACTTGGAATGTTCTGATTTTGACCTTCTTGTTGAAGGCTCCTGATATGCGTGCTTGGTACAGCTCGATTCTTTGCTGAGCTAGAAGGCGCTTTTCATCTAAGGCCTCTAACTCTTACAGTCGATGTCGGTAGTTGTCATCGATTGTCAATTGATGTGTGAGGGCGACCCGTAGTAAGCGGATCTGGGTTTCCAAGGGGAGGACTGCCTCGCTCCCGTATACCAGGGAGAATGGTGTATTCCCGGTAGCTGTTCGGACCGTGGTAAGATAAGCCTATAAGCATTCGCCGAGCTTTTCGTTCCAGTCCCGTTTATTGGAGGAGACGAACTTCTTGAGGAGTTTGATGATTGTTTTGTTGAACGCCTCTGCTAAACCATTTGCTGTCGGGTTGTACGGTGTTGAGGCAATATTCTGAATACGGTATTTGTCGCAAAATCGATAGAATGCGTTGCTTGCAAATTGCGGACCATTATCATGGATGATCCTTAGGGGCAGTCCAAAGCGGTAGATGACGTGATGCTTGAGGAAGCTGATGACGTTCGAGGTCTTGACTTCGGCGAGTGGAACAGCTTCCGCCCATTTGGAGAAGTAATCAGTGATTGCAAGTATGAATCAATATCCTCGGGAGGAAGGTGGGGTGATTGGACCAATGATATCCATTCCCCATGCTTCAAACGGCCAGGATGCCACTGTCGGATGTAAAAATTCGGATGGTTGGTGGATGAAGTCCGCATGGACTTGGCAAGCTTTGCACTTTCAAGCATAATCGATTGCATCTGCCACCATTGTGGGCCAATAGTAGCCCATTCGGTGAAGACGATCTTGTAGTTTTGGGCCGGGTTGATGGGCCCCGCTGACACCATCATGAGCTTCTCGTACTGCTTCTTTGGCTTCTGTGTTTGACAGACACCGAAGTAATAATCCGTCGTAAGAGCGGCGATACAGCATCTTCGTCTCTGTATCATAGAAGAATCTGAGAGAATGCCTTCTGATGGAAGTGGCTTCCTTTTGGTTCTCGGGCAGGATGTCGTAGACGACGAAGTCGATGAATGGTTGTCTCCAATCTGGGGCATCATCGATTGTCTGTGCGGAGTAACTTGCCACGAATTGCACATTGTTTTTAGGACAGACCAGTTCATGGCCTATCACTTCCACTGATTGGCGATCATAATTCAGAATTGCTAGGGAAGCGGCAAGACCGGCTAAGGCATCTGCTTCGATGTTTCGGAGTCTGGGGACATGTTCGATGAAGAACCCCTCAAATGACGAGATGATATCGATTGCTATTTGGTGATAAAGGATCATGTCTTCGTGGCGGACTTCGTATGAGCCTCGAATTTGATTGACTATTAGCTGGGAATCGCCATATGCTTTAAGGTATTCTACCCCCAGCTCTCTTGCAAGTTGGAGGCCAATGACCAGAGCGTTGTACTCGGCCACATTGTTAGAGCAGGGTTTTGTGAGGGAGTAGGTACGGTTGATCACCAATCCGGAAGGGGAGACTAGCACTACCCCGACTCCGACGACTATATTGCCTTTAGGTTCGGTCCTTGAAGCACCGTCGAAGAACATTCGCCATATATTTTCGTGAGAGGTTGCATGCGAATCAGCGACCTCATCCGGGATCTCTTCGTATATTCTGGAGGACTCTGAGCCTGGGTGGGCTGCTAAAAAGTCCGCCAGGGCTTGACCTTTGACTGCCTTCTGTGGGACAAAGATCATATGGTAAGGGGACAGCAATATTGCCCACGTAGCGAGTCGAGAGCTAAGTACCCCTGGTTTGATCATGAGGACTCTGAGAGGGTCGACTCGTGAGATCACATGTATCGTTTGCCCAGTAACATAGTATCGCGTCTTCTGAATGGCGAACACCAAGGCGAGGCATTCTTTCTCAACCACGGTGTATCGGTGCTCGGGTCCCACCATCATTCGGCTGAGATAGTATATGGCTTGTTCGTGTCCTGCATCGTTGTTTTGTGCCAATAGGGCACCGAGGGAGTGTTCCATCGCTCGTACATAGAGCAGGAATGGCTTTCCAGAGATTGGGGCTACGAAGATCGGAGGATTCGACAAATATTCTTTGATGCTGTCGAAAGCACGCTGGCATTCTTCGTCCCATACGAATGAGACTTCTTTTTTCATGAGGTGCGTGAATGGTCGGCATTGCCCTGAGAGGTTGGAAATGAACCTTCTGATGTAAGCTAGCCTTCCTTGAAGGCCTCTGAGTTCGCAAAGATTTCTCGGGGGACCCATCTCTATGATTGCTTTTGTCTTTTCAGGGTCCACATGGATACCCTTTGCAGTGATGATGAAGCCTAAAAACTTTCCGCTAGATACGCCCAGGAAGGACTTCGTAGGGTTCATCTTCAAATTGTGCGTCCGTATTAGGTCGAATACCGTCCTTAGATCCTGCAAATGGTCTCCCTTGCTACGGCTCTTGACGGCTATATCGTCAATATAGCACTCTATCGTCTTGCGTAAGTGGTCTCTGAAGATGATGCTCATGGCTCTCTGATATGTGGCGCCAGCATTCTTTAAACCGAAAGGCATGACTGTGTAGCAGTACGTGCCAATCGGTGTTCGGAATGATGTATGCTTTTCGTCGTCAGGAGACATTTTGATTTGGTTGTATCCCGAGAAGCCATCCATGAATGACATGCGTTCGAAGCCGCAGGTATTGTCGATCATGATGTCTGTGATAGGAAGGGGGAATTCATCTTTGGGACATGCCTCATTCAGGTTGCGGAAGTCGATGCAGATTCGAATCTTCCTATTCTTCTTGAGAACGGGTACTATATTGGCGACCCAATCGGGATGCTGCTCCTCACGGATGAAGCCGCTGGCTATCAGTTTGTTGACTTCAGCTTCGATCGCGTCCATAATGCCTGGGCAGAAGCGTCGCTGTTGTTTTTTAACTGGCTTCGCATCTGGTCGAATATTGAGTTTATGAAGAGCGATGTCAGGATTTAACCCTGGCATGTCTTCATAGCTCCAGGCGAACATATCAATGTACTCTCTGACAAGTTCTAACAGCGACTCTCGTTCTTCGTCGGTTAGGCTTTCACTGATGAAGATCGGTTTTGGAGAAGATTCGCTGCCGAGATCCACTCGTATGACCTCATCTTCAGTAGGAGGTTCTCTCAGTTCGAACCGCTTTTCCCATTGCACGTCTAATTGCTGGTCCCATGGCTCTAGTTCAAAGATTTCGAGGATTTCTTCGTCTTCTTCGTAAGCGTCGGCGAACGTCATGTTGACTGACATGACTTGTCTGAACACATCTCCGATGCTGGTATCTGAGTCGGAAGTTGGTGATCCGGTTGAATGTGACTGCCAGTCGCATTCTTCATCTGAACTTTCAGGGGTTGTAGTAGGCGTTACATACCCTAACCCACATCGAGTTTTGTTATAGTAGTTCCGTGGTTTGCCTGTCGGGACTGGCGGCTTCAAAGGTAATCGTCGCCCAGTGCCGTAGTTCAACCCTGGCGTTGTCTCTAGATCATACCCCTGTTTCTGCATGAGATATTTGGATTGAGGGCTATAAAGATACAGAGGCAGTCTCTCGGCATCTAATCCGAGGTCGACTTCTTCTATAGTACGGGAATGCGGGTTGTTTGTTCGGCCGAAGATGATCGGATGATCTCCTCCTTCGAATATCCGGTAAGCGTCTTCTACTGGAGTGAGCTGGATTGCGGTGTACACCTTTGTCACCTGTGTGTGTAGGTGAGTGCCTATACCGTGTTCCATAGCATACATTGTACATAGCTTATTGAGCTCGGTGTAGTTCAAAGATAACCCTTTATTGATGAAGTAAGGTATCTTTTCTAGGGGATTACATCATCAGCGGAGGGGGCATTGGTGTGGGTAGCCATATACTTGGCTAGCTCCGGTTCCTCTTCGGCTATCCCCTGTGTGTACGAAGACTGAGAGGATGTCCTAGGAAGCTTGATTGTCAGTGGTTCAGTTGATGGCGCAGAGCGGGGAGTTGTTGGTAGACTAGCGACCCCCAGTTTGGCATTTGATGTGGAGCGAGGAGTGGCTGGTTCGCTGAAAGTGTCCGACCTTGTATCGGGGTGACGACCATTCTTGGGAAGGCGTATCGTCATGGGCCTGTCCGAGGAGTTGAGCTTTCCTGCTTGTGGTTGGCTGACTCTTGGTAGCCTGATTGTTAGTGGCTCCGTTGTGGGTCTCGGCACTTGGCCGGACCTTGGCAGCCGGATTATCATCTGCTCCTCTTGCGCCGAGAGGCTGATCGCGTCCTTCCGGAGAGTGGCGGTGAGGGGTACGGACTTGCCCGGTTTGCAAGCTTGGAGGTGGATCGTCAGGGGTCCTTCTGATCCCGTGGCTGTCTCAGTATGAGCTTGTGCGTCTCCTTCATCAAGGTGCCTCTTCGACTTTTCGTATAGGCATGAGTCTGAGTAGTAGGATTCGACCTCTTTTAAGGGATCGATATCAGCAATTTCTGTCTTCACGAAGCCGTGTTTGTCGACGTATTTGAAGCACTGGTATAGCGTGGAAGGCACGATCATATAATCGTGTATCCATGGGTACCCCAAGAGGATATTGTAAGAAGTGTCTGCATCTATGACGTAGCAGGTGACTTCGGATTGGAGGTCGCCAATTTGATACTTCAGACGAATCTTTCCAATAGGGTAGCTCCTGCCCGAATTGAAACCGCTAATGGCGGTGCTTGTAGGTGTCAGGCGATGCATTGGGATATGGAGATGATGTAGCAGACCCTTCGGAATGATGCTTATGGAAGAACCAGGATCAATGTGCATCCGATCCACCTTCACGTCGCCGATGTATCCCGTGTAGTATAACGGGCGATCATGTAAATTGGTTTTGATGAGCATGTCCTGCGGAGTGAAGGCGATGTTGGGCATTGCTCCCATGCAGGAACTGTCTTGGAGATCCACGGGTGAGTCCTCCCCGGTGAGGTTGGATTAAGCGAGATAGGCATCGGCATTTTGGAGTGCTTCGCTCAATGCAATACGAACGTCCTTGGAGAGCCTTAGGAGTTCATATAGTGACAATTTGGCCGGAGTGTTAGCCAATTGTGCTAAAATGTCAAAGTTGTAGGGCCTCTCTAGCCCTTGGGCTGCATCCTTTCGGAGGGATTTGTCGAAGCGAGTCTCCTTCGGCCTAGGCTTGTCCGTCGTCGAAGGCTGAGCCGGTCCTAGAGCATCAGTTGTAGCGGATTAATAATTTTCAGCTGGGTTGTCAACCACAGGTTGGGATTGTGCTCCGGACCGCGTGATGACGGTTGTAGCTTCCTCGTTGTCTGCTGAGATTGTGTGGCAGGTCCTGATTTTTCTACTCTTTTTGTTAGTGGGAGATGGTGTGGGCCTTGTTACTTCTGATACCAAGTCTGGATAGACCCACATGACCTTCCTTCGTGAGGTGGTGAGAGGTACTAGACCGGTAGCCTGATCTCGGGGAGGGGGAAGATTGGTAATTTCTATCGTTGCCAGAGGGACAAAGATTACCCCGTCTTGAGTCTCCGTTGGAGGGAAGTTGCCGAATTGTACGGACACCATATTGGCGGCTACGGTTACCTCCTCGAAGTCGATTGCCAGGGCGTTCGAATCGATGAGGCTTTGGATGTACCGTTTTAATTGGTAGCAGTCGTGTGTAGCGTGGTGTACATAACGGTGGTAATGGCAGAACTTCGGGTTCTCTAAATCAGCCGGCCGAGGCTCCCATCTTGGTGGAGGAAGCTGAATTCTATCCCCTTGTATGAGCATGTCTAAGATAGGCTTGACGTGGCCGTCTTCGAAAGAGTAAGTGATCTGAGGCCATTGCTTGTCTGCTGGCTGTGATTCGGGCTTTTGTGCCGTGTCAGCCACCATAGCCTGCTTTCCCTTGCTATCCCGATTGTTGGAGGGGTTACCTCCGTTATCGTTGTTGGGACGCTTGCCCTTGTTTTCTCTTTCCGAGATATGCAACCCCAGTTGGCGAGCCTTCTTTAGTCGTTCTTCGGCGCTTATGGCGCTGATGATGAATGTCTTCCAATCTTTGAATTGACTTTCGTCCATCCAGAGACTGATCCTAGGAAGCAGTCTCTTTTGGCAGATCTCAATCAAAGAGGAATCTGGATTTCCGGAGGGCAGCTTCATGGCGGTCTGGCGGAACCGCTCGATGTAGTTCCCTGTCAACTCCTTCTCCCCTTGGACGACATCCATGAGAGTGGACATAGTGACGTCCTGTCCTACTTCGTAGAATCGCTCCAAGAATATGCGCTTGAAGCCGGCGAAGGAGTGGATACAGTTGTCCGGTAGATTGCGGTACCAATCGAAGGCGACTCCTTCCAATGCCCCAATAAATAATCGTGTGAGGATGGCATCATCATGGGACAGATGGTCGGTGGTGACCTCAAAGTAACTGATGTACCGACTTGCTGAGGTTTTGCCATCATACGGGTTGATATTGAACAGTTTATATCTTGGTGGGAATGGAACATCCCTCCATTCAGCAGGGTATGGTTGCCGTATTATGAGATCTTGAGCGTTTTCTCGGGCATAGAACATGGCTCGGAGCTCCTGGACCTCTCTCCTTACTTCTCGGGTCTCATCTGTCGCGGTAGGGGCTGTTATTTCTGGAAGATTATTGCCCGGGTTTGGTACCGCTGAGTTTGAATCTATATTGACTGCGGGGCCCGTGCTTGTTTGACCGGGCACTCCTCCTTGTAGAGTGGACAGGGACGCTTTAATCTCGTCTACAGACTTGACCAAAGCGAGTAATATGGCTTCGAGACTGTCAATGCGCTGGCGATCACTGGAACCACCTTGATTGCTGTTCGTCATGAATACCGTCCTCACGTGAGGAGTGATGGAAGGAACGATGGAGGATGTGCCCTCCTAGTCGTACTCATGCACCGAGAAGTCATCGGGATAAGTGGGAATGTTCTCTTCGGGTTCGGACTCGGAGTAAACAGTACCCCCAGCCTCAGTGTTTACTTCGTCTTGAGAATCACGGGTGTCCTCGGGGACATCGGTGCCTGATGGGAGAACCGTTTCCCCGGGCTTGGCTCTTTGAAACATCGGATTGTTGTGGATGTTCGGAGGGGTGCTATCCTCAGTTCTCTCAACCCCCAGTGATGTAGAGGATGGACTTCCCGTTGCGGTAAACTTCGTCTTCGAACGGATGTGTTGGAAGACACCAGTAGAGGACAACCGTTTAGATGATAGTTTCTTAGCTGTAGTGGTTGATATCTTGGGACTGGGGATACTCGTCTTTTTCCTTCTCCCCTCGGCAGGGACTTTTTGAGCGAAATTGCAGGAGACAACAGGAGGTGCCTCATCTTCTGAGTTTGGGTGCTGTAGCCTTTGGAAGACGGATGGCCGATCTTTCGTCACTACCGTGTTGTTGCAGCAGCAATTGACGATGATTTGGGTGCAGCGATGTCCAAGTGAGGACTCTTTGCACACCGACACTTCTTCTCTTTCCTTGCATTTCTGGAGGATCGCCTCTCACAGGTCAGAGGAACCACTCTGTCTGTTTGCCGCCGAGGGCTGGACTCGAGCAGTTGTATACAACTTCCCATCTGAGGCCCATGTGATAGTCAACGGGGCGCCCTGATAGTCAGAGGTTGGAACAGCTGACTGGGCTTGATGAGCCCGTGCTGTCCTAGACTTCCTCCTTTTAGCACCTGCGGGTGCGTAATAGGAGGAGTCCAAGTTGGGTACCACAGAGTCTGGCTTATTACCCAGAGAACCACCAGAGTTGGGACCGCATGAGAGACGGTCAAAAACTGATCGAGAGAAGCGTGAAACGGACGTTATGCGGCTAGAGTTGGATACCGTGCAGGCTGGCTGCATGCGGTTGTCTTCTGCCATTGGACGAATTGTCCTTGTGCGGCTAGGAGTCGTGACCGTGCAGGCTGGCCGCATGCGGTTGGCAATAGTGGCCGTATGGGTTTTCTGCAAGCGATTGACTCCCACAGTCGCATGAGTTTCATTCGTGTTGTTGGCAACTGTAGCCGCATAAGTTATGCGGCTGACAGATATGGCCGCATGAGTTTTCTTCATGCGGTTGGGAGACGTAGCCGTATGAGTTTTCTCCCTGCGACTGAAGGGTGTAGCCGTATGAGCTTTCTCCCTGCGGCTGATGACCTTATGCGGCTTGAATCTCATAGAGTTCCTCTTTGCCCCTGTAAGTCCAGCATCATAGTATTTTCTTCTGTCGGACTTGGGGACAGCAGAGTTGTCTACGATCTGAAGGGGGGCCGCAGGGGAATCTTGCTCGCCGTTTTCAACAACAGAAGGTGTCCTTGCAAGAGCTTCAGTATGAACGAAGGATCGGGGTCTCCACTCCTTACGGGCCTTCTTTGTGCGGGCTCGCTTCTGGACCTGACCAATGCTCTTGTCGGAGAGCATTTCTTCGAACGCCTGTTGGTCGAACCGGGCGACCATCTTTTGTTGAGTGGAGCCAAGCTTGGCTGCATCGGATTGCGTCACCAACTCCTCAGCCGTGGAGAAGTTAGTCCCCAGCAGATTCGCCATCGTGTTTGCCATGAAATATAAAAGAACAGAACAATTATCGGAGGACCGAACTTTTACTTCACGTTACGAACTCGCTTGTACAAAGAAAGCCTAGGGACGAAAACCTAGGTACAGCAGTCTAAGTACAATTGTTTATTTTAGATTTTGGGGGGTGACGATAGAGGCTCGGGAAGGCGATGGCAGCCCTGCCTTACTCCTTGGACGATCGGTATGCAGCCTTGGCTCCTTGAAAAGATGATTGGCGTTGACGAAGAAATGCTCTTCTTGCTCTCTGGCTTCTCTCTCTCTGTGTATACTCCTTCTTTTTGACTATTGGGGGGGGGGTCTCTCTGTATATACATATTTTTCTCTCTGAAATTGTCCATTTACAAGGGAATGGCACCTTGCTATTTATAATCGTGGGATGTGATCATTAGGGTTGCCAATGATTAGCTTATGGAGATGGCGGCGGCTTGGGGATTGGTCCATCCTGGCCATCTGTTTTGATGATCATGAATCTGGGCCATTAGGTGCAGATTACACCAAATCCCATGAGCAATTAATGCTGATTGGAATAAATCTTCTTTATAATGATTTTCTGATATCTGCGAATAAATCAGACCTATTCTTCTGCCACGTGTCCCAGATTTATTGGGATTTGTCCCAATCTCAAATGGCAGCAAATCTGAGGAATTAATCGATTTAGGACACGTGTCCTGGAAGCTGCTGGGGGGTTTGGACCGCATGACTAATGAGCCGCATATGAATGTGAGCCGCATATGTTTAAGCCCACGTATCAGGGCTGCGTGGGCAGTGGCTCTCACGTGAGTCCTTGAACCACAAGGAAGGGGTAATTCTTGTGGGCCGCATAGGTACATATCCACTTGGGCCGCATGAGAAGTCCTCGCTCGAGCCGCATGAGCCTTACATGGCCTGAGCCGCATAGGATGGGTTCACTCTGAGCCGCACAGGAAGTCTTTTGCCCGGGCCGCATGAGGCCCCTATAGACATAGGTTTTATTCCGAGCCGCATATGAAGCGAGCCGCATACGAATGCCCACGTGGCAAGGCCACGTGGCATTTTTATGGCTCTGGGGGGGATTTGTGTCAGAGATTTCCTTCCTCTTCCCTAGAGATTCATCATTATGGCAGAGCCATAATTACCTGCCTTTGGTGTCAGGGCTGTCAACTTTTCAGAGGGGTCAGCCGTCATAGCAATTAATGCAGCGTGGGTGGAGGGGAGCACTATCAGGCCACGTGTCTTCTGAGCCGCATGGAATGCCCTGAACCGCATAGCTTCCTATGCCGCATGACTCCCTGAGCCGCATATGTTTTTCTGAGCCGCATGGATCTTTCCTGGCCGCATGAGTCATTCTCTTTAATATTTTCCATGCTTCTACACCTTCTTGCGGCCCTATCATGAGACACTCTTCATGCGGCTGGGGATAGTCCTTCATGCGGCCCAGCCAGGATGTATCATTCATGCGGCTCGCCACATAGTAGCAGTTGAGACACGTAGCAGTAATTGACCAAGTCACTAACAGTTCGTATTTCGTGTAACAAACATATCATGAGCAATCTTAACCAATCCCCAACTGTCCACTTCTCGAGGCACAGTTATAAGGATGTGGCCCAAAATTACCTACGTGGCTGTACACCTCCACTACTCAAGAATTCCTATAAATATCAAGGTGCTATTCCCTTGTACATACAGAGAGATACACACAGAGCATTTCTTCACCGAAGCCGAGGTTGCGTTCGATCGTCCAAGGATTAAGGCAGAGTTGATAGCCCTTTCCCGAGCCTCTACCGTCACCCCCCCCAGAATTAAAACTAAATAATTGTACTTAGATTGCTTTTCCTAGGTTTTGTTCCTAGGCTCTTTTTTGTACAAGCGAGTTTGTAATTGTGAGTTAAAGTTCAGTCCTCCTATAAAATTGTTCTGTTCTACAATAATCAATGGCAAACACGATGGCGACTCTGCTGGGGACTAACTTCTCCACTGCTGAGAAGTTGATGACGCAATCGGATGCAGCCAAACTCGGTTCCAGGCAACAGATGCAGGTTGTTCGCTTCGACCAGCAAGAATTTGAAGAGATGCTCTCCGAGGGAAGCGCTAGCCCCATACAGAAGTGAGCCGGCCCAAAGAAGGCCCGCATGGAGTGGAGGTCCAAAACCGTTGCCCCTTCCCAAGCTCTAGAAGAAGTGTTCTCTGCTGCCCAAGACGGCGAAGAAGACTTACATGCGGCCCCACTTCAGGCCACGGAGGACCCTGCTGTCCCCAAGTCCGGCAAAAGAAAATACTACGATGCTGGACTTGCGGGAGCAAATAGGAACTCTATGCGGTCCAGGAAGAAGCCGCATAAGGGTGCCAGCCGCACGCAGAAGGCTCATGCGGCCACAAATTCCAGCCGCATGCAGAAGCCTCATGCGGCCACCAATCCCAGTCGCATGCAGAAGCCTCATGCGGCCACCAATTCAAGTCGCATGCAGAAGGCTCATGCGGCCACCAATCCCAGCGGCATGCAGAATGCCTATACGGGCAACAATCCGAGCCGCAGGGAGATGACCTATGCGACATCTAATCCCAGCCACCAGCCATCTGCCCTATGCGGCTCTGGTTCAGTCTTCGACCGCCTCTCATGCGGTCCTGACATCAGATGCTCCAATAAGGATGTACCAGACTCTGTGCGGCACAGTTTGGACTC
The DNA here is from genome assembly GCA_029216955.1 of Iris pallida. Taxonomy (NCBI): domain Eukaryota; kingdom Viridiplantae; phylum Streptophyta; class Magnoliopsida; order Asparagales; family Iridaceae; genus Iris; species Iris pallida. The sequence goes on from JANAVB010033463.1 coordinate 63,523, forward strand.
TTCCTACTACGCGTCCTTGGGTGTTAGGACGAAGAAGTCAAGGATAGCACGGGCTCGTCGAGCTCAGTCAGTTGTCCCAACCTCTGACCACCAGAGAGTCCCGCTAACTGTTATGCGGGCCTTTGATGGAAAGTTGTACAGAATCGCCCGTGTCAAGCCCCCAATGGCAAACGGACAGGATGGTTCCCAAGAGTCTCCCAACAATGATCGAGGGTATGTACTTTTACTAGCCTCGTATCAGGGAGCAAACATAATACCAACGCACTCGTGTGCTCAGGACTCCCGGGCCCACAAAACGAGTGTAAAGGTTGCTCGAGATGCACTTGAATTGCGTGATGTGATCCATCACAAGCGCAAGGAAAGGAAAGAAACCTTGCTGTACGGAGAGTCCTTCTATGGACATTACTGCACTCAAGTTATTGTCAACTGCTGCTGCAACAAAACAGCAGTACAAGAGGACCGGTAGTCAGTCTTCCAACGACTGTAGTAGCCAGGACCAGTCCTAGAACAAAGCTCGGGAGACGAGGCGCTTCCTTTTGTCTCCTGTAAATCTGCCCGGAAGGTCCCTACCGGCAAGGGAGGGAAGAAAATAAATGTGTCTAGCCCGACAATCTCAACCAGCGCAGCCAAGAAACTCTCATCTAAGTGGTTGTCCATAACCGTCACAAGAGAAGTTTATCAAAGTACCCGTTCAAAGACAAAATCTTCAACACTTGGAGATTCGTCATCGTCATCTCTGGGGGTAGTTGAAGCTGGGGGTAGCACTCCTCGGAACATCTACGACAATACGGTGTTCCAAGAAGAAAAACCAGGGGAAACAATCCCCCCAACAGATGCAGCAGATTTTGACGTCCCTGAAGACGTCCACAAGTGCCAAGATGAGGCAACCTCCTATGCAGGGGGTAGCACTTCCTCCGAGTCCGAACCTGAGGAGAACATTCCCACATACCCCGACGACTTCTCTAATCGAGGGTATGATTCAGAGAGCACGTCTTCTGTAGTTCTTCCACTGCTCCTCATGTGAGAACAGTGTTCATGACTGAGAATGACTTAGATGGTCCCAGTGATCGGCAACGCCTCGACACTCTTGAGGCCATACTTCATACTTTGGTTAAGTTAGTAGACGAGATCAAGGCGGCCCTACCGGCCCTCCAAGGAAGGACACCTAGCCAAACAAGCTTGGGTCCCGCCGTCAATCAAGCTTGGGTCCCGCCGTCAATGCGGACTCAAACACAACCGCACCAACCTTGGGCGATAATCCACCTGGAATGTCGGCTCCCACTGCTGCAGAAGAAGCCAGGAAGGCGAGAAGAGAAGTCCAGGTGCTCTGGGCAATGCTTTATGTTGTACCCAGTTTTTCAAATGAGGGTAATTTCGAAATTTTGTGTTTATAATTATTTTAATAATGATATTTAATTCATGATATGATTTTTGGTGATTTTAAATTATTTTAAAATTATTGAAATCAATGACTTGTGGTTTTGACGTTTTGCTAGTGAAATCCTAGAGACTGTTTGACCTAGAGCCTAACCAAGTGATTATGATATTTTAATGTCATTTCTGGTCTAAGGATATTTTGCATTTGACCTCTTTGAATTATTTTGATATTATTTTATTACTTATGATATTGTTTTGGGATTATTTGAGTCGGGTTCGAATTTTATCTCAATCCGACTTGTAACGGGGACCCGGGGTAACTTAGACTCTAGTTGGACCCATGCATTAGTTAGCCATGGCCCATATTTTAATTAGTCATGTTAGAAAGATTAGTCATAATCCTAATTATTAGGTTAACCATTTAGAGTTTTTATTTTGACCCTTTTACCCCCAAACCCTAACCAAAATTGTTTTAAACACTTGTAACTAAGGGAGGGGCAAACTTATAATATTCAATGAGGGGAGATAACCATTGTGGCCGGCCATAATAGGACTCCCATCTCATTTCCTTTCTTTGAGAAGTCTTCTTCCCCAAGTGCTCTCAAGCTCTCCCAAGGAAGAAGCCTTTCTCCTTGGATTTTCTCTCCTTTAGGTAATATTTTCTTCTCTTTTATTTCTCCAATTTGCATTTAGGAAAGTTTTAACCATAGGAATGACCGCTATTGTTGTGTCCCTATTTTGTGTCCTCTTGTGTCCATTATGTGTCCTTTAGGGATTTCTATTGTATTATTGTTGTGTCTTGTGTTCATGGGAAAAATCCCCAAACTTGGACACACATTATATTTAAAATATTGATTAAATGAATTAATTCATATTAAATTTCAGATTTGAATATATAGAGATGTGTTCTTGAGTACTTTAGATTTCATTCATGTATCTCTTATAGATGTGTTCATGTTACATATATAGATTTGTGTGTGTGTATATATATATATATATATATATATATTTTTTTTTTTTTTTTTTTTTATATATATATATATATATATATTTTGAAGAACTGGGTACTTCTTATTGCAAAAAATAGGAGATTGCTCTCCGACTCACTGTACAATCACACTCTATGAATGAAAACCTCCCTACTCAAGTCAAATTGCCTTCTAGACATTTGACGTCATATTCTATACTATTTACAATGATATCTATAGTGGACGTCTTGCCATCAAAGATTCTTCTGTTTCTTTCTCTCCACATGTGCCATACCCAACTAAGCAGTCGGATTGTGGCTTTCCTGTATATCTCTGTTCCTTTCGCCTTTAGTTCCATAACTTCCTCAACTATGTCCTGTAAACCTTCCTGCCCGCGCATATTAAGGCCCAAGTACCTTCGATACCTCTGCCAAATAGCGCATGACACCGGACAATGAAAGAACACATGATCCCTCGTCTCGACGCTATTCACATCTCCGCACATAACACAGCTAGTATTTGGTAGCTGTACGCCAAATTTTGCTAGCCTATCCTTGGTAAGTAGACGATTACGAAAGGCTTTATATGCACAAATCTTCATTTTTGTTGCCGCTCCTCCCGCCCATATAACATCCGCCCAACCTACTTCCGGACGACGCTCTCGAATCTGATCATACACTACTCCGGTCGAGAATTTTCCGTTAACACCACCTTCCCACTCCCATCTATCTTTACTCCCTTCTTTGTCGATTTTCTGGGCAATCGACAAACTATCTAAATCCGTCATGATTTTTATCCACGTTTTTAATTTCAGCCCTAACTTAGAAATGTCATAACTTCTAGCTCAAAGCTCAGTTTAATCTAATATTTTTTTAAAAGAAGTGTATTGAAGTTAGCTCTCCAAAAACTTGTATTAATAGGCCTAATTCTTTCTGTAACTTTCTGGAGAATTATTTGAGTGTCAGCTGTACGAAAGACAAACGCGTTCTCGGTGTTTTCGCGATTTCGGGAGTTTTCGAAAATGAAAACGCGATCCGTTTGAAGTTTCAGAAAGCTAACACATAGATCTATAACATACTTTAATCCTACATTTTAATTCATGCTGAGATAGTACAGTATTGATTATTAGTAGGAGTTACTATTCGGCATATGCATTTTGTGCACCCTTGTGTGTAATATAATGTTCTATTTGATTTTAACCCATGTTAATGTATATACATTATGTAATTAAATAGAGAATGCAAGCATGAGTAAATGGTTAAATAAATGATGTATGAGGTGTAAGTATCCTATCTAATGTAAGCATGTATAAGTATGGCTTGTAATGAATATGTAGGTTCCATAGTATGTAATGTATGGTGCATATAGTAGTGCAAGAGAATAAATGAATGATGAATGAATGCAAGCATGAATGTAATATAATAATAGATGTAATGTATGCAATATACAAGTTAATGAGATGTAATATTCTATGTTAACACAAATCCTATATTACCTCATGTACCCCCTTACACTATGTTGACACTATCACACTTGACACTTTATTCACTTACACTTTGACACTCTTTGATATGTATACACTATGTATGCCCATTTAACCCTCACTTGCACCTTTACCATGTTCACATACACACACATAGCCTCTTAAATAAGTATTTATGAATATAGTTAACTTAGCTATGTATGTATATTATATATATGTTAGCATATTGTGTTATAATATATAAGTTTATATAACCATTTGAAATGCCATGATTATAGACCTAATGTTGAATACCAATATATGCATGTGTATATATGTGTAGACATATATAGCTTAAGTAATAGATTACCTAGTGTATATCCAATGTGAATTCTTGTCTATTTGAGTATTGAATAATTGTATGCTATATAGAGTTGGGTGTATATTGGCTTGTATAGCCTTGTATTAATGTGTGCTTGCTAGGATAGTCTTGGTTAGGCCTAGTAAGACTTGCTGGGTTAGGACATGACCTAGTTTGACTAGTGCAGTTGACCAGAGTTGACCAATGGTTGACTTTGGCCTAGTTTGACCTAGATTCATGTAGAATGCATTGTAGTGCTTTATATTATCCTTCTTGACATGTTGTGACTTGTGCTGTTCTAATTAGGAGCCAGACACCTCTCCTCGGACAGTATCTTTACCTTGGACATTCAGATATCAGGCGAGTACATTCTCTGATCTTTTCATACCTGTCTGGATTATATTCTTGCTCTAGGTTACTCTACTTGATGCTGACATGTATCTTCACAGATTAGTACTATATGGATCCTTTCCTGAGATGTTATCCCTCTAGGGTGCATCGGGTATTTCATGTTCATGTACTTTATCATGTGCATCAGGTACTCCTTGTACTCGTACTAGTTCATATTTTTACATATTCTCATGTGCTTCATATGCTTTCATGTGCTTATCATGTGCCTCATGTACTACTCATTACATGAGTTCACGTATCTTAGCTGTATTCATGTGCTTATGACAAAACATGAACGGATCCTTGTGTATTGATTGGGGCGGGGTGAGTAGAATTGGTTATGTGATCACTATCCCCAGTAGCTGTATTCATGTGCCTCTTTATTTGTATTCATGTGCCCCCAAGCCGTTTACATAACCATTGTGCTCTAAATCACGTAGCCACTTACAATCTCTACTATCATGTATTTACTTTCAGTTATAAAATATCTCCTGTTTACTCGTACTTTCTATTCAGCACTTCCTGTATTTTATTCTATTGCATGATTTATACTCCTAACCTGCTATGAAATGTTTTAGAGATATGTGCCCTTTCCCGTCCTGACTGGACCTGTTGATAAATTTTACAGATAGCTTGGAGGTTGCCTGCTAGCCTAGAGGAGACACATTAGAGGTTGTTTAGATAGTTCTTTCAATTATCTGGAGTTGTATTTACTTTATGGATTACTATATCTGAGTTTGGAGATTTGAGATGTATTTTTGGATTTGTGTATCTTAGACACTTAGATTTCTCTCTGTTGTACCTCTTTTGGATTTTATGTTTTATCTATCCTTATCATGCTCTACCTTAGATGTGATTGAGTCTGTACCTGCTATGTCACCCCCATTCGGGGAGTATAAACTGTTTAGCCTTATACTGTTAGATACATGAGACCTAGGACAGCGTTCTACCGCCGACACTGCGACGTAGGCTGGACGTACCCACTTTTTGTGCCCTAACTCTAGGGTGCGGATCGTGACACGTTTTTAGTGGTGGCCCATGCAGGTCGAGATTCGCATTAGTGCAATTTCGTAGTAGCGCAATGACTTAGTTGTACTACTACGAGACTGCTATAGGTTATATAAAATAAGATGTTAGGATGAGAGGATACTCAATCACTATTAGGATTCCTTGAGAGATTCCTGGGATGACCCTTGAGAATCTCATTTTGAATTCCGATTTAAACTCCTTTTCCTTGTTTTGAGTCACCTTTTTCCTTGATTTGAATTTGATTTTGTGGATTCATTGTAGAACTTTGAATCCTGGTATTAGTTGATAATTTTGATAAAATTTTGTAGTTGTTGATTTAATTTTGTATTTAGATTAATATTTTCAAATCCAAGGTACTCAATCACACTTAGGATTCTTTGAGAGATTTCTAACACGACCCCTGAGAAACTTATTTTGAACTTCAATTGGAATTCCTTTTCCTCTTGTTTGGATTCACCCTCATTCCTTGCTATTGAATTTAAGCTTGATGGGTTCCTCTCGTTTGAACCGATGAGAAGGAACATATCTTTATTATTCTTTTTCGCCATTATTCCCTTGCATTCTTATTTACCTCTTATCTTAAACTCTGTCTCATTACATTAGTTACCCATATCTTATCGTCCCTACTAGATGTACTTCGAAACCCTTGAATCTTCGTATCTTTTGCATGGGGAAGGCTAAGGAAGTGACGTAAATTATGTAGCTCAGAGAAGACGTAACTGGTTATTTTATGATGATCTAAAGGAAATCAAATATGGAGTGTTCCATATGGAAACTTGAGATAGAAATATGGTAAAGGTCTCAAATAGAATAAAAAGACGTATACTGCCAATCTGGAAACAATTACATTTAGAGAAATTTTGGGGTTATGAGATAGTTTATAGGTGTATTCAAAACTAATGAGGATATCAGAGGTCAACCTAGTTTTGAGAACTTAGAAAATCTTGGTTATTGATTCTGGAGAAAACTTTTACTCTGAGGCTATGTAGAAGGTTAGTAATGGAAAATAGAAGTTAATTGTGTTTAATAAGGATATTAAACAAGATGTTGTGAGAAAATGACTAGGGATATAGAGAACACAAAGTTATGGAAGTTTAGAGATTGTTGTGAAATATTTTTAGCAGAATAATATTCAAGGGTGTATGTCGAAGAAAATATGGAAGTTGATTTTATGATGGAAGATAAGTTTTGTAAGGCCTAGAGATTTAAATTAAATAATACGAGGAGAACAATTTGAACAAGTTCAAGGAATTCGTAAACGGGATTTAGAGATTTTGGGTCAAATTTAAGAGAAGGTGAAAGAACTTGGAAATTTAAATAAATGGTTAATGTTGATTCCTAAATGTGAGGGCTGTGCTTCAAGAGTGATGTTTGAAAATTGGGAATTGCCTACGGTAGTCATGGTAAGGGTTTAAGTAAAGTTTAAATTTTCGTATGGAGACTGGTGAGGTAAAGATATGATTGGCAAGCTATGACCAGATGAACTTAAGAGTATCAGAAGCAGATGACTAACTCGATCTTCATTATTTTTTTGCATTAATTACCGCCTCTTGAACTCCTACTTTCTAATTGAGATCCTTGACGTTCCTTATCGTGACTTTGATATTCGGAATGTAATACTAGTTGTTACCCTCCAACAAATCTAATATGTAAGACCTAGACGAGCTCACCTTCGTGTAGGTATATCATGTCCCACTAAAACCCGTTTTTTTGTACTCTATTTTCTTGATATGATTTTTTGGTCAACTGGCTAAACTATAACCTCTACCATTATACTAAATTTCTTCTTATTTCAATTAGAAATCCAGCCTTGACTCAATTCTTTTGACCCGACATGTGATGGTGTTCTACTTGTTTCCTTAGATGCTTAACCTTGTACCTTATCTGATTACTTGACCCGTTGGTTAAGAAACTTGGACTATGTAATTCCTTTCATCATTACCACCCTTATATCTTGTGCTGCTAAATTAGCCTTAGTTTTGCAAGCTTATCTATTTTCGAGCTTGGTCATGACATATTTTATTGGGTGGCCACCCACTAACATATTGTCTAATCAGAACCGGTACATGATGGTCTGATCAACCTATTACACTTTTGTTCACTTTTTCATGTATCAATCTACGATAATGGAGACATAGTTAAACTTGACCCTAGAGTCTCATTCGCAACAGCCTTGACAATTCTCCTTGAAATCTTTTTATCGCCTATGAACCTCGTATTCGTACTCAGTCGAATTAAATTTAATCATGACCTGAACCTCCATCATTGGATGCTCGTGCTTATACTTTGATTTCATTGATTTCCCTTCTTGCCCAAATCTCGTTTTCTCCCGAAATTGATCAACTTAGATCGTGTCAAGACAAAAATCTATTTGTGATTTGTTGTGCCTAAATTTTTAATTTTTGCCATTTTATGGAATAGTAACCTTTTAATAATTTCTTAGTTGCTTGTTAATGACCAATTTTTATATAGGATGGTAGACAGCTCTACAACCTTGATGATTGTTGTTCCCTTACCTTCCCAATTAGGATACCCTAGATTGTTTGTGTGTTGATACCATAGTACTGTTTTGACCTAGAATGATTAGTGTACCTAGGTGAGACTTCCAACTGCTACGGTATGCCCTGACCCTGTATACTATTCCTTCAAATTGCATGATTTAGATAAATTTTTTTAGACCTTGATTCTTGGGAAATAGGGACGTTACCCCATTAGTATCAGTTGTAGATATATATGGGTTAGTCCTTGATGTGGGATGTGTGTCTATAAACATGTAGCTTATGAGATTTATGAGAGATTATAGTATCAACCTTGATAGGATGTACTAGTCTTTTGGTGAGTATAAATGTGTTATGAGAGATAGGGGCCTATATATCTTAGTAATGCATCGTTCCTATGGTTATAGAATGTATTAATAGATGGTTAATAGGAAGATAATAGTTTGAGCATACCTATAACCTATGATCAGATCCTTTTCATCCTTAGTTAAGACCACTTTAAAATAGGTCCAGTCCCTTGGATATAGGTTCCAGTCCATATTTTATTGAAGTTCCATTACCGCCGTACAGCAGAGCAGTATTGGAGGTATTCCTAGATTGACACTATTTAGATGTCCGTTTATTATTCCATTGTTAGGAAGTGTTACCTTAGATATTGGGTAGGTTAGAGGCTCTAGAAGGAGTACTATCGATCTTAAATTTCGAGGACAAAATTTTTCTAAGGTGGGTAGAGTTGTAGCACCCAGTTTTCCAAATGAGGGTAATTTCAAAATTTCATAATTATAATTATTTTAACAATGATATTTAATTCATGATATAATTTTTGGTGATTTTAAATCATTTTAAAATTATTTAAATCAATGACTTGTGGTTTTGACGTTTTGCTAGTGAAACCCTAGAGACTGTTTGACCTAGAGCCTAACCATGTGATTATGATATTTTAATGTCATTTATGGCCTAAGAATATTTTGCATTTGACATTTTTGAATTATTTTGATATTATTTTATTATTTATTATATTGTTTTGGGATTATTTGAGTCGGGTTCGAATTTTATCTCAATCCGACTTGTAACGGGGACCCGGGGTAACTTAGACTTTAGTTGGACCCATGCATTAGTTAGCCATGGCCCACATTTTAATTAGTCATGTTAGAAAGATTAGTCATAATCCTAATTATTAGGTTAACCATTTAGAGTTTTTATTTTGACCCTTTTACCCCCAAACCCTAACCAAAATTGTTTTAAACACTTGTAACTAAGGGAGGGGCAAACTTGTAATATTCAATGAGGGGGGATAACCATTGTGGCCGGCCCTAATAGGACTCCCATCTCATTTCCTTTCTTTGAGAAGTCTTCTTCCCCAAGTGCTCTCAAGCTCTCCTAAGGAAGAAGCCTTTCTCCTTGGATTTTCTCTCCTTTAGGTAATATTTCCTTCTCTTTTATATCTCCATTTTGCATTTAGGAAAGTTTTAACCATAGGAATGACCCCCATTGTTGTGTCCCTATTTTGTGTCCTCTTATGTCCATTATGTGTCCTTTAGGGATTTCTATTGTATTATTGTTGTGTCTTGTGTTCATGGGAAAAACCCCTAAACTTGGACACACTTTATATTTAAAATATTGATTAAATGAATTAATTCATATTAAATGTCAGATTTGAATATGTAGAGATGTGTTCTTGAGTACTTTAGATTTTATTCATGTATCTCTTATAGATGTGTTCATGTTATATATATAGATTTGTATATTTTTTTTTTATATATATATATATATATATATTGTAATGAAAAAAAAAAAATATATATATATATATTGTAATGAGAGTATATCTATATTTATATATGTAATAAATGGTTCATGATGATTATATAATCAAGTTTGTGAGTGTGGTTCCTCATATTATTATTGTCATTATTGTTGAGGATAATTAGGATATATATTGTGTATTCTTTTGGCTCAAACTATCTAAATCCGTCATGATTTTTATCCACGTTTTTAATTTCAGCCCTAACTTAGAATTGTCATAACTTCTAGCTCAAAGCTCGGTTTAATCTTCCATTTTTTTTAAAAGAAGTCTATTGAAGTTAGCTTTCCAAAAACATGTATTAATAGGCCTAATTCTTTCTGTAACTTTCTGGAGAATTATTTGAGTGTTAGCTGTACGAAAGATAAATGCGTTCTCGGTGTTTTCGCGATTCCAGGAGTTTTCGGAAACGAAAACACGATCTGTTTGAAGTTTCGGAAAGCTAACACATAGATCTATAACATACTTTAATTCTAGATTTATTTCATGATGAGATAGTACAGTATTGATTATTAGTAGGAGTACTATTTGGCATATGTATTTTGTGCACCCTTGTGTGTAATATAATGTTCTATTTGATTTTAACCCATGTTAATGTATATACATTATGTAATTAAATAGAGAATGCAAGCATGAGTAAATGGTTAAATAAATGATGTATGAGGTATAAGTATCCTATCTAATGTAAGAATGTATACGTATGGCTTGTAATGAATATGTTGGTTCCATAGTATGTAATGTATGGTACATATAGTAGTGCAAGAGAATAAATGAATGATGAATGAATGCAAGCATGAATGTAATGTAATAATAGATGTAATGTATACAATATACAAGTTAATGAGATGTAATGTTCTATGTTAACACAAATCCTATATTACCTCATGTACCCCCTTACACTATGTTGACACTATCACACTTGACACTTTGTTCACTTACACTTTGACACTCTTTGATATGTATACACTATGTATGCCCATTTAACCCTCACTTGCCCCTTTACCATGTTCACATACACACACATAGCCTCTTAAATAAGTATTTATGAATATAGTTAACTTAGCTATGTATGTATATTATATATATGTTAGCATATTGTGTTGTAATATATAAGTTTATATAACTATTTGAAATGCCATGATTATAGACCTAATGTTGAATACCAATATATGCATGTGTATATATGTGTAGACATATATAGCTTAAGTAATAGATTACCTAGTGTATATCCAATGTGAATTCTTGTCTATTTGAGTATTGAATAATTACATGCTATATAGAGTTGGGTGTATGTTGGCTTGTATAGCCTTGTATTGATGTGTGCTTGCTAGGATAGTCTTGGTTAGGCCTAGTAAGACTTGCTGGGTTAGGACATGACCTAGTTTGACCTAATTTGACTAGTGCAGTTGACCAGAGTTGACCAAGGGTTGACTTTGGCCTAGTTTGACCTAGATTCATGTAGAATGCATTGTAGTGCTTTATATTACCTTTCTGGACATGTTGTGACTTGTGCTGTTCTAATTAGGAGCCAGTCACCTCTCCTCGGACAGTATCTTTACCTTGGACATTCAGATATCAGGCGAGTACATTCTCTGATCTTTTCATACCTGTCTGGATTATATTCTTGCTCTAGGTTACTCTACTTGATGCTGACACGTATCTTCACGGATTAGTACTATATGGATCCTTTCCTGAGATGTTATCCCTCCACGGGTGCATCGAGTATTTCATGTTCATGTACTTTATCATGTGCATCAGGTACTCCTTGTACTCGTACTAGTTCATGTTTTTACATGTTCTCATATGCTTTCATGTGCTTATCTTAGCTGCATTCATGTGCTTATGTCATAACTTGAACGGATCCTTGTGTATTGATTGGGGCGGGGTGAGTAGAATTGGTTATGTGATCACTATCACCAGTAGCTGTATTCATGTGCCTCCTTATTTGTATTCATGTGCCTCCAAGCCGTTTACATAACCATTGTGCTCTAAATCACGTAGCCACTTACAGTCTCTACTATCATGTATTTACTTTCAGTTATAAAATATCTCATGTTTACTCGTACTTTCTATTCAGCACTTCTTGTATTTTACTCTATTGCATGATTTATACTCCTAACCTGCTATGAACTGTTTTAGAGATATGTGCTCGTTCCCGTCCTGACTGGACCCGTTGATAAATTTTACAGAGAGCTTGGAGGTTGCCTGCTAGCCTAGAGGAGACACATTAGAGGTTGTTTAGATAGTTATTTCAATTGTCTAGAGTTGTATTTACTTTATGGATTACTGTATCTGAGTTTGAAGATTTGAGATGTATTTCTAGATTTGTGTATCTTAGACACTTAGATTTCTCTCTGTTGTACCTCTTTTGGATTTCATGTTTTATCTATCCTTATCATGCTCTACCTTAGATGTGATTGAGTCTGTACCTGCTATGTCACCCCCATTCGGGGAGAATAAACTGTTTAGCCTTATACTGTTAGATGCATGAGACCTAGGACAGCGTTCTACCGCCGACACTGCGGCGTAGGCTGGACGTACCCACTTCTCGTGCCCTAACTCTAGGGTGCGGGTCGTGACACTTTACGCCCAAGAAACCTCTCAGGACCTCAGGATATGACAGTCGTATCCCGCTGTATGGAGAGATATCTCCTTCCCTCCACGATACAAGCCATTTAACATCAATTCATATGATGGAAAGACCTCTGCAAGCCGGTACATGACCTACTTCGAGGTCACAACAGACCATCTGCCATATGACGACGCCATCCTCACGAGGTTGTTCATTGGGGCATTAGAGGGGGTCGCATTCGATTGGTACCGCAACCTGCCAGATAACTGCATCCATTCCTTTACCGGCTTCAAACATATGTTCTTGGAGAGGTTCTATGAGGTGGAACAAGATTTGACAATGTCAACCCTCATGGACGTTGTTCAAGGAGAGAAGAAGCTGACAAAGAATTATATTGAGCAGTTTAGCCAAACCGCGATGAAGTTGCCCTTCGGTAATCTGGACTCTTCCTTGATTAAAATTTGCCAGAAGAGGCTGCTCCCCACAATCAGCTTCTGGATGGGCGAAAGTCAATTTAAAGACTGGAAGACCTTCATCATCAGTGCTACTAGCGCAGAAGCAAAGCTGAAGAAGGCTCGCCAACTAGGGCTGCATATCTCGGATGGAGAGGATAAGGGCAAACACCCTAATACCAACAATAACAATGACGATAATTTCTCTAACTATCGAGACACCAAGGGCAAGCAGGCTATAGTGGTCGACACAGCCCAGAAACCTGAACTAAAGCAGGGAGAGAAGAAGTGGCCTCAGGTGACTTACTCCTTCGAAGATAGCCATGTCAAGCACATCTTTGACATGCTCTTTCAAGGAGATAGAATTCAGCTCCCTCCGCCGAGACATGAACCTCGACCTGCAAAGATGGAGAACCAAAAGTACTGTCACTACCACCGCTATGTCCACCACGCTACTCAAGACTGCTTCCAATTAAAGCGATACATCGAGAACCTCATCGATTCCAAGGCTCTGGCTATTGATTTCGAGGAGGTAACCGTGGCTGCTAATATGGTGTCGGTCCAATTCGGTAGTTTTCCTCCAACGAGGAATCAAGACGGCATAGTACCCGTCCTCCGGACAACAATGGAGGTCACTAATCTTCCACCTCCCCGAGACCAGACGACTGGGTTGGTGCCCCTCACCACGTCAAGAGGCAAGGTCATGTGGGTCCACCCGGACTTGGTGCCTGAAGTAACTCAGTCAGCATCATCCCCTACCAGCAAGAAGAAGGGCAGGAAGACTAAGTCCTGCCACACGATCTCAGCCGATATCGAAGAACCGATAGCTATCATTACCCGATCCGGTGCATAATCTCAACCCATGCCGGGTAACTCAGCTGAAGAACATCAGCTGGCCACTGTTGATGCCCCAGGACCCTCTCAGCCTCCGCCGACCGACAAGTCTAAGCTGAAGGAGATCCGCTTTGACAAGCCGTTCCGTAAAGACGCACCTCAGGGGCTGGAGAGGCCTTACAATTTTGATATCTTGGCACAATTGGCCAACACACCAGCCAAATTGTCATTATATGAGCTCTTGAGACTCTCCAAGGATGTTCGCATCGCACTGAGCAAAGCACTCCAGAATGTCGACGTGTATTTGGCACAGGTCAAGCTTACTGGGGAGAGTTCGCCAGCTGATCTCCAGGACAGTGCTTGTACAGGTGTAATACCCAATATTGTGTTCACTCTGCAGGATATGCTCATCAAGACCAACCTGTACGATCGCCCCCTGTACTACCCTGGATACGTCGGCAACATCAAGGTGGATCGGATGCACATCGATCCCGATTCTTCGATAAGCATTATTTTGAAGAGCTTGGTTCACCTCTTGCGCATACCTATGCATCGGCTGATACCTACCAGCACCTCCATCAGCAGTTTCAATTCAGGAAGAAGCTACCCTATTGGGAAGATTCGCTTGAAATGTCAAATTGGCGACCTTTAGTCGAAAGTGACTTGCTATGTCATAGACGCAGATACATCCTACAACATTATCCTGGGGCATCCGTGGATACATGATTATATGATCGTGCCTTCCACGTTGCACCAATGCTTCAAATATGTCGATAAGGACGGCTTCGTAAAGACGGAATTCGCCGACATCGATTCCTTCAAAGGAGTTGAATCCTACTATTCGGATTCCTGTCTGTATGAGAAATCGAAAAGGCACTTGATCAAAGAGGATGCTCAAGAGCAGACGGAGGCTACAATATGATCACAAGAACCTCTGAAGATCCATCTCCAGCCCCGCAAACCAGGCAGAACTGTACCTCTTGTAGCCACTCTACGTAAAGAAGCAACTAGCCTCCCAGTGCTCACTGCATAAAAGGAGCAGATGGTTATTCGACTGCCAAGGTCTGGTCAAGGGCCGAGATCTACTGTGGAGCCACTGACAATCAGACTGCCAAGGTCCAGCCAACAACAAACAGAAGAGATCAATTCTTCTGTTAAGCCGATGGTCAGTCGTCTGCCCAAGACAAGCCGACAGCAGAGCGCTAAGCCAGGGACTGCTAGTAAGCCAACAACTCCACGTCCAGCACCAAACGCTAAGCTAGGGACCGCTAGTGCGCCAACGACCCCACGTCCTGCACCACCAGTAGAACCCCTGATGATCAAGCTGCCCAGGTCATCTTCCCCGTCTTCATTAATTTAGGGTGTGGCTAAAGAGGAGCTAGAGCTAGCCAAGTATGTGGCTGCCCACACTGATGTTCCTTCTGCTGGTGATGTAATACCACCTGAAAAGATACCTTATTTTATCAATAAAGGGCTATCTTTGAACTACCTCGAGCTTAACAAGCTCCGTATAATATATGCTATGGAACACGGTATAGGTACCAACTTACACACACAAGTGACGAATGTCTATACTACGGACCAACTTACTCCCGTATAAGGCGCTTGCTTCATAGTCGAGGGAGAAGATCACCCAATCATCTTCGGTAGAAAGAATGGTCAATAGTCCTTCAGGCCAGAGGAAGTCGATCTCGAACCCGACACCGGGAGACTGCCTCTTTATCTATATAGCTCTCGCTCCAAGTACCTTATGCAAAAACAGGAGTATGATATAGAAACTACGCCAGGCTTGAACTATGGCACCGGCCGGCGATTACCCTTGCAATTGCCAGTTTCGGCTGGAAAACCATGGGATTATTACAACAAGACTAGGAGTGGTCTAGGCAATATTACACCTACAACAACTCCGGAGAGCTCGGATAAGGAATGCGAATGGCATTCACATTCGACTGGATCACCCACTTCCGATTCGGATGCCAGCATCGGGGACGTATTCAGGCAAGCTTGGTCTGTAAACATAGCATTTACTGATGCCTACGAAGAAGACGAAGACGTACCCGAACTTTTTGAGGTAGAGCCTTGGGTCCAACAGTTAGATGCGCAATGGAAGAAGCATTTTGAACAAAGAGATCCCCTACCGAAGATGAGGTTATGCAAGTTGACCTTCGCGATGAATCCTCTCCAAAGCTAATCTTCGTCGGCAAAAGCCTGATAGATGAAGAGCAGAAGTCGCTATTGCAACTCATCAGAGAGTATATTGACATGTTTGCTGGAGCTATGAAGATATGCCAGGGCTAAACCCTGAGATTGCTTCTCAATATTCATCCAGACGCGAAGCTGGTCAAGCAACAACAACGACGGTTCTGTCCAGATATTATGAATTCTATCGAAGCTGAGGTCAGTAAACTAATAGCCAGCGGCTTCATCCGTTAGGAACAACATCCCGATTGGGTCGCCAACGTATTACCGGGACTCAAGAAGAATAGAAAGATCCAAATTTGCATCAACTTCCGAAATCTAAATGAAGCATGTCCTAAAGATGAGTTCCCTCGTCCTATTATGGACATAATGATTGACAACACATGTAGCTTTGAGCGCATGTCGATCATGGAATGGCTTCTCAGGATACAACCAAATCAAGATATTTTTTGACGACGAAAAGCATACATTATTCCAAACGCCAATTGGTGTGTACTGCTACACAGTCATGCCCTTTGGTTTAAAGAATGTCGGCACCACATATCAACAAGCTATGAGTGTCATCTTCAGAGATCACCTGCATAAGGCAGTGGAATGTTACGTCGATGATATAGCCATCAAAAGCCGCTCTAAAGAGGATTATTTGTACAATCTGAGGACAGTATTCGACCTGATGCGAGCACACAACTTGAAGATGAATCCCACCAAATCCTTCTTGGGCGTATCCAGCAAAAAATTCTTGGGTTTTATCATTATCGCCCAGGGAATCCATATAGACCCTGAGAAGACGAAGGCAATCATGGAGATGTGTTCTCCGAGAAATCTCCGAGAACTCAGAGCCTTCAAGGGAGGCTCGCTTATATCAGGAGGTTTATCTCTAACCTTTCCGGGCGATGTCAACCCTTCACATACCTCATGAAGAAAGGCATCTTCTTCATATAGGACGAAGAGTGCCAACGTGCCTTCGACAATATTAAAAGTATCTATCGAACCCTCCAGTCCTGGTATTCCCGGTTGCTGGAAAGCCATTTTTGCTTTATGTGCGAGAGATGAAGCATTTCCTCGGTGCTCTACTAGCATAAAATAATGATGCGGGGCATGAACAAACTATCTATTGTCTCAGCCGAATGATGATAGGGCCTGAGCATAGATACACCATCGTGGAAAAGGAATGTCTCGCCTTGGTGTTCGCTATTCAGAAAATATGACACTATGTTACAGGATAAACCATCCATATTATATTATGAGTCAATACCCTCAGGGTCCTCATGACCAAACCAGGCGCACTCAGCTCTCGCCTTGCTACCTGGGCGATATTATTGTCCCCTTACCACATGATCTTCGTCCCGTAGAAGGCTGTTAAAGGCCAAGCTCTGGCAGACTTTTTAGCGGCCCATCCAGGTTCGGAGTCAACCAGAATATATGAAGAGATCCCAGACGAGGTCTCCAATTCAAATATGGCTGCCCATGATACCGTCTGGCGAATGTTCTTCGACGGTGCCTCAAGAATCGGGCCTAAGGGCAACATCGTCGTTGGGGTCAGAGTGGTACTGATTTCCTATTTAGCTTGGTGATCAATCGGGCAAACTCACTCACGGAACCTTGTTCAAACAACGTAGCCGAGTACAATGCCTTGGTCATCGGCCTCCGACTTGCGAAGGAACTGGGGGTAGAGTACCTGGAAGAATATGGCGATTCATAGTTAATTGTCAATCAGATCCGGGGTTCATATAAAGTTCGCCATGAAGACATGATCCCCTATCTTCAGATAACAATTGCCATCATCACTTCCTTGAAAGGGTTCTTTATAGAACATGTTTTAAGACTCCGGAATATTGAAGCCGATGTCCTAGCAGGACTTGCCGCTTCTCTGGCGGTTCTAAATCATACTCATCATTTGGTGGACGTAATAGGCCATGAATTGGTTTATCCTAAGAACAACGTGCAATTTGCTGTGAGTTACTTTGCCCTAGCGGTCGACAAAACACAGGACTGGAGACTCCCATTTATTGATTTCGTAGTCTATGACATCTTGCCGAAGAACCCGAAAGAAGCCACTTCTATCAAAAAAGGTTCTCTCAGATTCTTCTACGATAGAGACAAAAATGCTATATCGGCGATCCTATGATGGGTTGCTGCTTCGGTGTTTGTCAAATACAGAAGCCAAAGAAGCTGTACGCGAAGCTCACGATGGCATTTGTGGGGCCCATTAACCTGGCCCGAAATTGCAAGATCGCCTTCGTCGGATGGGCTATTACTGGCCTACGATGGTAGCAGATGCGATTGACTATACAAGAAAATGTAAAGCTTGTCAGGTCCACGCAGATTTCATACACCAACTCTCCGAATTCCTACATCCGACGGTGGCATCCTGGCCATTTGAGGCATAGAGAATGGATATCATCGGTCCAATCACCCCGTCTTCATCCAGAGGATACCGTTTTATACAAGCAATTACGGATTACTTCTCTAAATGGGTAGAAGCTGTTCTGCTTGCAGAAGTGAAGACATCAAACGTGATCAGCTTTATCAAGCACCACATCATCTATCGCTTTAGACTGCCTCGAAGGATCATCTACGACAATGGTCCGCAGTTCGTGAGCCATGCCTTCTATCGGTTTTGCAACAAATACCGAATTCAGAATATTGCTTCAACACCGTACAACCCGACGGCTAACGGTCTGGCTGAAGCATTCAATAAAACTATAATCAAGCTTCTCAAGAAGTTCGTATCCTCAAACAAACGTGACTTGAATGAAAAGCTTGGCGAATGCTTATGGACGTACCGTACTACAGTTCGGACAGCCACTGGGAACACACCATTCTTTATGGTATACGAAAGTGAGGTAGTTCTTCCATTGGAGACTCAAATCCCCTCGCTCCGTGTCGCCCTTACTTACCGATTGATGACGGATAATAATTACCGTCGTCGGCTACAAGAGTTGGAGGCCTTAGATGAGAAGCGCCTGCTAGCTCAACAACGAATCGAGCTTTATCAAGCACGCATCTCTGGAGCCTTCAACAAGAAGGTCAAGCTGAGAAAATTCCAAGTAGGCGATCTCGTCTTAGCGGTTCGAAGGCCGTTGGTTATAACTCACAAAACCGTCAACAAGTTCCAGCCAAAGTGGGAAGGCCCTTTTATCATCGAAGCTGTATTCTCCAATGGTACATATCATCTCGCGAAGCAAAACAGAGACTTGCTCATGATGCCCATCAACGGCAAGTTCCTGAAGAAATATTATGTCTAAACGACATCCGCTGAATCAACAGGATTGTTAAGTTATGTACCCTCAAGTACCGCTGAACTTACACTCTGGTCATTCCAAATAAATCCATATCGTATATTTTGGGTAGTGATGTTGGCCCATTGGTCATATGGTCAACCTGATTTTAATAATTGATCAAACTCTGTCTGGATATACGAAGCTAGTCGGGACATCTCGGACTCTTGGACATGATCAAGAATGGCTATACACTGAATTCAAGACCGAAGATCTGTTTGCCTACTCGAGTTTGTAATTCCTTATGCAATATATTTTTTATTTTATTTGAGTCTAGGAATATGTTGTACACCGAGTCGTACTGGCAAATAGGCTACCCATAAATGAGTTCAAAATGTTTTTAAAAAGTCCTTTCAAAAAGGTTTACAAAAAAGTTTTCAAAAAGGTTTTCAAAAATTACCAAAAAGCTTTTTAAAACCCTAACTAAACCCTGACTAAACCCTGACAGAACTCGGACCGAGTTCGGCTAGAGTTCGGCCAGAGTTCGGTTGGTGGCCGTTGTGATTTTGAATCCTTGTTACTTGGTCCTCCTGCAGTTGCGAATTTGATCGAGATTTGCTCATAGAGTTCTGCCCGAATTCTGCCCGAATTCTGTCAGAAGTCTGCCTTTGGAACACCTATAAATAGAGAAGGATTTCGATCATTTCAACTCACTCATTTTTACTTTCAATCTTCTCTCTATCTAAAGTTTTCAGTCTTCCAAAGAGTTTTCTAGAGCTTTCAATTTCAGATCCCAAGCCAATTACAATCTTCTAGTCGATTTGCCAGTGCGGTACGGTCTAGAAGTTTCTGAGAGATTGTAATCAGAAGGCTTGATTGAAGAATACCTCTTCACATTTGAAGTTGGACGAGTTCTTTGTATCAAAGCTCGCGTTGTAGAAGTTGCAAGGACTTCGTAAGAAAACTTGCGGTTTTTCCAATAGTGGATTCAACTGGTAGTAAGAGTTCTACCGACTGGATTAGTCCTCAACAGAGGGAAACTAGTATACATCGTTGTCTTTGCGTTTGCTCTCTTAACTCTGTCTTTACTTTATTTTAGTTGTGATTAATATTCTGTGATTGTGCTGCTAATATTTTTTTAATTAGCATTATTCCGCTGCTAACTCTATTCACCCCCCTCTAGAGTATTACGCTTTACTATTTCGTTCCTACAATTGGTATCAGAGCGGGTGTTACAGGTAAAGCAAAGGTAACAGTACAATTATTTATTCATTTTAATTAACTGTTATATAGATCACAGCACAACACATGGCAACTGTGAAATTCACAAGTGAAGGCCAGGCCACAAACAGACCCCTACTGTTTGATGGTACGAACTATACCTATTGGAAAACACGGATGAGTTTCTTCTTGAAATCACTTGACTTTGATTTATGGTCCATTGTTCTTGATGGCTATCAAAAGCCACCTCGTATAAATGTTGATGGATTTTTAATTGAAAACCCCCATAGCAGATATACAGAGGAAGAAAAGAAAAGGGCCAGTCTTGACGCACGTGCCATTAATGCTCTTTTTTGTGCTTTAGACAGAAATGAATTTAACAGGGTGTCTATCTGCACAACGGCTAATAAAGTGTAGGAAGCTACTTGAAGTCATACATGAAGGCACGACTCAAGTCAAAGAATCTAAAGTCAGCAGACTTACTCAAGAGTGTGAGGTATTTAAGATGAAGCCCAACGAAACAGTTACTCAGATGTTCGAGAGGTTCTTGGATATTGTAAATCCTTTGTCCTCCTAGGCAAAGAGTACAGTAACCATGAAAAGATTCGCAAACTCCTGCGAGCACTTACCAAGAACTGGATTTCGAAGGCTACTGCAATCATAGAAGGGAACAATCTCACAACTATGTCCCTCGAAGTACTCATGGGTAAGCTACTCACTCATGAACTGGAGCTACAAGATTTTGAAGAGCCTGCACCAAAGGAAAAGACGAATGCTTTCAAGGCTCAGCACAGAAAAGCTGCTGAAGGTGACTCAGACAGCAGTGAATTTGATGCTGAAGATCAAGCACTCCTAGCAAGGAAATTCAAAAGATTCATGAGATATGAGAAGAAGCCAAAGAAAACAACAGTAGCAACAACTGGTATCAAGATGACGCTGTCTGCTATGGCTGCAAGAAGAAGGGACACATGAAGAAGGATTGTCCCACAAACTCATCATCAAGCAAGAATAGCAACAGGTATGAAAAAGGGAACCTAAAGAAATCAACATCTAGGAGATATGCCAATACCAGCATATGGCATGAAAGTGAAGCCAGCGACTCAGAAGACGAATAATCAGAAGACGCTGCAAATGTATGCTTTATGGCATCCGATCAGGTACCAACTGAACCTGTAGTTGATACTTATGATGACTTCACCTTTGAGAATTAGGAGATGCCTTCAGTGACCTGATGACTGATTACAGGAAACTGCGTAGCAATTATCAGACCTCTAAGAAGGTACTCAAAGAGTACAAAGGTGAAATAGGTAGACTTATCGACCTACTAGCTAAGGTTAGAAATAATGTTAGTGAGTCTGGTGAGCTTTCTTCAACAAAGATCTTATTACACGAGACTACCAAGTCATCTGAAGAGAAAGACAAAATTATTGACCAACTCAAGGAAGAACTTTCTATAGAGAAGAAAAGTCTTCGATGTGCACAAATCAGAATAGAATCACTCACTTCTGATTATACTAAGTTTTATGACACTTCCAAAAGATTGGAAATTAGGTTAGGAAAACAGCCTGAGCCTGCTGCTTCCTACCCTAACACGTGTCACTTACCGAAAAATTGAAACATTCCCAAGCCAAACACTGTCAGACCTAACCCTATCAAACCTTTAACCTAAAAGGTTACGCCTAAACAGGATTATAGGTATGCTTTCTTCTATACTAGAAAACCTAAACCTACCAACCATGCACACCACTCAGCTTTCAACACTCGACATGCACAATGTTATTATTGTGGCCTCATTGGTCATATTTCATCTGCATGTAGAATGAGAAAGCTTGTTGATTTAAATGTTTATGCTTGGATACCAAAAGCTAACAATTCAGGACCCTACAAGAAATGGGTACCAAAAGTTTCATCTGCAAACTGTTTTATAGGTGGAACACCCTTCATATGCTAAAAGCAAATGGATCCTCAACAGCGGTTGCTCACTGGTATATGACCGGTGATGCTACACTATTTGCAACACTGTCGAAGAAAAAAGAAGAAGGTTGTCTCCTTCGGTAATAACTTGAAAGGGTATATTATTGGTATCGGTGATGTTGGTAAGTCTCCCTATCCTGTGATTAAGGATGTCTGTCTGGTTACCGAGTTGAAACATAATCTACTCAGCATAAGTCACCTAGTTGATCATGGTTATGGAATCAACTTTGGCAAAGACAAATGTACTATAGTTGATAGCTCAACTGGTAGTACTATCTTTGAAGGTATCAGGGAAGATAATATATATGTTTTCTATTTGTTAGAAGAAACTAACATTTCAGGTAGATGCTTAATGGCCAAGAATGATGAGAGTCATCTGTGGCATATGAGACTCGGTCACGCTAATATGGATACGATCTCAAGATTATCCACAAAGAAGCTAGTACGCGGTTTACCGGACATTACATTCAAGAAGGATTTGGTATGCAGCCAATGTGAAAAGAACAAAGCTACCAGATCCACATTCAAGTCAGTAAACACAGTATGTACTACTAGACCTCTACAATTGCTTCATATGGACTTATTTGGTCCTAGCAGAGTTGCTAGCCTCGGAGGTAAGATTTATGTCTTTGTAATTGGAGATAATTTCTCTAGATACACGTGGGTATACTTCTTGACACACAAGAATGATGTATTATCCGAATTTGTCGCATTTTGTAAGAAAGTACAGAATGAAAAATGTTATATGATCAATTGAATCAGAAGTGATCATGGAGGCGAATTCGAGAATACTGATTTTGAGCAATTTTGTGACACACACGGTTCTGTACACGAGTTCTCCTGCCCTAGGACTCCACAACAAAATGGAGTTGTGGAACGTAAGAACAGAACTCTAACCGAAATGGCCAGAGTGATGATAAACCAGTTTAAGTCTACCCAAATATTTCTGGGCTGAAGCTGTCAATACAGCTTGCTTTGTTCTCAATAGAGTTCTAATTCGACCCAAATCGAAGAAGACTCCATTTGAGTTATGGTTTGATAGAATTCCATCTGTTTCATACTTTAGAATATTTGGTTGTAAATGCTTTATTCTTAATACAAAAGACAATTTGGAAAAATTTGATGAAAAGGCCGATGAAGGTATATTTTTAGGTTATGCGGCCAAGAGCAAAGGATACAGAGTCTTCAACAAACGAACCATGATCATCGAAGAGTCAATCAACGTCACTTTTGATGAACTAAATCAAATGACTACCGATGACAGTGATGAAGATCTGACTGCATCAAGCTCAACATCAGCTGATCCTCAACCAAGCTCTGCACTAGCTGAACTCCTAGAGAAGATCCAGGAACCAGCTACCTTCAGAATCTACCGAAAAGGTTAAAATATATAGCTGATCATCCAAAAGATTTGGTAATTGGAGATATTACGAAATGAGTAAGTACTCGTACATCCAGTAGAGATATTGTTTCTAGTGTTGCATTTATTTCACAGCTAGAACCCAAAACTATTGATGAAGCATGTAGTGATAATTTTTGGATAGATGCTATGCAAGAGGAATTAAACCAATTTGAACGGAATCAAGTTTGGGAACTTGTTCCCAGGCCTATTGATCATCCGGTCATTGGCACCCATTGGGTATTCCAAAATAAACTAAATGAGAATGGTTTAGTGACTCGTAATAAGGCTCGACTCGTAGCTCAAGGATACAATCAAGAAGAAGGTATCGACTACGATGAGACTTATGCCCCAGTTACGAGATTAGAATCCATTCGCATGGTATGTGCATTTGCATGTTTTCATGATTTCAAACTATTTCAAATGGATGTCAAGAGTGCTTTTTTAAATGGTTTTATAAAAGAAGAAGTTTTTGTAGCACAACCTCCAGGTTTCACGAATTTCAAAAACCCTGATCATGTTTTCAAGTTGAAGAAAGCCTTATACGGTTTAAAACAAGCCCCTCGTGCTTGGTATGATCGTCTAAGCTCTTTTCTACTTGACAACGATTTTTCAAAAGGCAAGGTTGACACTACACTATTTATTAAGTCTTTTAATGGCAAACTTCTTTTAATTCAAGTCTATGTAGATGATATTATATTTGGATCTACTGATGAATCTCTGTGTCAAGAATTTTCTAAGTGTATATAGAATGAGTTTGAGATGAGCATGATGGGAGAGCTGAAATTCTTTCTCGGATTGCAAATCAAACAAACTGATAATAGGACATTTATAAATCAAGCCAAGTACACAAATGACCTGCTAAAGAAGTTTGATCTGGACAATGTCAAACCCATTGGCACTCCAATTTCAACTTCAACAAAGCTTGATTCAGATGAACAAGGCAAGCCAGTCGACACACGTAAGTATCGAGTATGATTGGTAGTTTACTTTATTTAACTGCTAGTCGTCCAGATATAATGTTTAGTGTTTGCCTGTGTGCACATTTTCAAGCTAATCCAAAGGAATCACATCTGTCCGCAGTTAAGCATATCTTTCGATACCTTAAGGGTACTTCTTCTGTTGGCTTGTGGTATCCCAAAACTAAGTCCTTTGACCTTATTGGTTATTCGGATGCAGATTTTGCTGGATGCAAAGTTGATAGAAAAAGTACCAGTGGCACATGTCATTTCTTAGGCAAGGCTTTAGTCTCATGGTTTAGTAAAAAGCAAAATTCTGTAGCCCTATCAACAACAGAGGCTGAGTACATCGCCGCAGGACGTTGTTGTGCTCAGATTTTGTGGATGAAACAAACCCTAGAAGACTATGATTTATTTTACACACATATTCCCATTTTCTGTGATAACACGAGCACTATTAATTTGACTAAGAATCCAGTATGTCACTCTCGTACTAAACATATCGAGATTCGACATCATTTTCTTAGAGATCATCATCAAAATGGAGATATAAACCTTGTGTACATAGATACTGAAAATCAACTAGCTGACATCTTCACTAAACCTCTAGTGGAAGATCGTTTCAATTATTTACGTCGAAAATTAGGAATTTTGGACATCAATAATATTAATTAATTTTGTTTTATGATTATATATTATTATGCAAAAACTGTGTTAGAGACAAGCCAATAAAGAGTCTGTCTGTCACCACAACTACGGTTGAAGCGAAGCGGTACTTAAGAGTTCCCCGGTGAACCTCCGCCAGCTGGGACAGTACTCCTACAGCTAATCTGAAACAGTCGCTGAGTAACGACATTTAATCTATAAAATAATATTAATTATGTTAATTGAAGTTGAAATAACTAATCTTTGAATTAAATATTTAAAATAAGACAATAAAAAAGAATGGGAAAAATCAACTATAAAGAACCCTAGGCGAATTCGGCCAGAGCTCTGACCGAATTCGACCCGAGTTCGATTGAGGGTGTCAGGTTATATATACAGAACCCCAAGGTTATATATACAGAACCCGAGAAGCCCTTCTTCTTCATTGCTTTCAAACCACATCATAATAGCAGCAGCAGCCGCGAAGGAGCCCCGAACCCTAGCTTTTCACCACCCTCCTTCTTCCAATCCAAGTGGTGAAATCAATCCAAAATTTGGATTCGTGCGGAGTTCGTCGTTCTCTTCGATATACTTTGATTTCGGGAGGTATAACTCCATCTTTGTCCACTTTTCAATTAGTGTATTTTTTTTCTTTAATTTGCACAAATGGCACCCAAATTCAATCCTTCAAGGAGAAAGAAGACGAACCCCAGTGAGGAAGGGTCATCTTCGTATCCGTATACGGATTCCCTCTTTTCGTCGGTCCAAACGAGCGATGGCGCGTTCGACGGGTTTTTCTTTCAAACCCTAGACCAAGCCCTACTGTGGTATGGAGACTTCTCCATGAGATCCATATGCACAGGCGCTCCAGTCAAATGGACTGTATTTCCTGATCATTGCCATTTCTTTGAGGCATTAGGGTTACATCTTTTTGTTAAAATCTGCTTCCTTATAGCAACTAATGCCATTAGATTATTTTATTGCAATCTCATATTAAACACTTTTGATGTGAGCACTCGTGTTGGAGGTATTGATATCAATTTCAATGATGACCTCTTAGCGGAGATCCTTGGTATCCCTAACGAAGGTGAACCGCTAGTTGACATCACTGAATTTGATTTCCCCGAAGGCACGACACTCGCCAGTTTCAAAGCAGAACTCTGTGCACCGGATATAGTACGTTCTGAAAAGTTCAAGGCTAACAACCTGAACTTTTTTAACTATGAATTGCATCGCATCATCTATTCCACTATCCTTCCAAAATCTACTTCAAAGGATGATGTGACTTCTCTTGAGCTATCCGCCATGTACCACATTCTTAAGGGGATTCCATTTTCTGCCCCTAAGACCATGATTCAGATGATGGGGCGTTGTCGTGCAAAAGATAGAAATCTTTCTTACGCGATGATTCTCCCATGCATCTTTCAGCGCTTCGATATTGATCTGTCGACTTGTACTCAGGACCCTGAGCCCAAGTTTCTTCAGTTATCTCGTCGTAGCATGACTGCTTCAGCTCCACCTCCTGCTCCTCCTACTGCACCTCCTCCACCACCTCATCAGTATGCCATGACATTTGAGGGCATACATCAGCATTTATCTGCTTTGGATGTCTCGATGACGGAAATGGCTTGCGAACGTGAGTTTCGCGACGTGACCCGTTATCAGGCGCTTGTAAATTCCTTAGCTGATCTTCGTTTCACACAGACTGGTCATTCAGCCGGTTCCATCCCTAGAGATCCAGCTTTTTTTGGTTACCGCTGTGAGGATGAGGCTGTTCATGCCTACTTTCAGCCCGGTAACGCCTATGATTGGTACCGTCCTGATCATGCTCCACCTCGTGACTTTGTTGGTGAGTTCTATGCTGGTGCCCCTCCTCATCCTTCTGGCGCTGGTACCTCTGGAGCTGGTACTTCAGGACATGCTGGTCGAAGCTGATGATGATGATGAGGATGATGATGAGGAGATGTGACTACATGATTTTGAGTGATATTTTATTGTGCACTTGGAAATGCTCCGACATTCCAAGTTATTATCAGTACTTTTTGATTATTATTAGCACTTTCTAGTTTGCTTCAGTACTCTTTTATTTTCATGGACATGTTTATTATGCCTCAGTTTACGGCATTCCAGTTTATTTTAGCACTATGTTTCAGTTTTGGTTTATGATAGCACTATCTCTTATATTGCTTTATTCTTTATAACTGCCTGTGAAATTACATGCCTGTGATGATTTTTTTGCGATAATACATGCTAGTGATATTTTCTCTAGTTTTATGCCTTATTTTTTTATATGTGTTTTCTCACTATTTGTTACTTATGCATTGATTGCGGGGGAGCTTTATCTTTTGCAATTATTTTGCTAAGTGACAAAGGGGGAGAAAAATTAAAGATCTAACATTTTTTTGATAATATAGAGGATATGAACAATTCTACTTTTTGATATTTTGATCAAGCTTAATGTTATATCATTCATAGTTTGACCGAGATTTGCTCATAGAGTTCTGGCCGAACTCTGGCCGAACTCGGTCAGAAGTCTGCCTTTAGAACACCTATAAATAGAGAAGAATTTCGATCATTTCAACTCACTCATTTTTATTTTCAATCTTCTCTCTATCTAAAGCTTTCAGTCTTCCAAAGAGTGTTCTAGAGCTTTCAATTTCAGATCCCAAGCCAATTACAATCCTCTAGTCGATTTGCCAGTACGGTACGGTCTAGAAGTTTCTGAGAGATTGTAATCAGAAGACTTGATTGAAGAATACCTCTTCACATTTGAAGTTGGACGAGTTCTTCGTATCAAAGCTCGCGTTGTAGAAGTTGCAAGGACTTCGTAAGAAAACTTGCAGTTTTTCTAATAGTAGATTCAACTGGTAGCAAGAGTTCTACCGACTGGATTAGGCCTCAACAGAGAGAAACCAGTATACATTGTTGTCTTTGCGTTTGCTCTCTTAACTCTGTCTTTACTTTATTTTAGTTATGATTAATATTCTGTGATTATGCTGCTAACATTTTTTAATTAGCATTATTTCGCTGCCAACTCTATTCACCCTCCTATAGAGTATTACGCTTTACCATTTTGTTCCTACAAGTAAGTCATATATAATCATACCTCTGAACTTCCTTCCTAAAAGAGCATCTTCTTCATAATCTATTACCCGTATTTTCAGCGCATAAAAAAGGGTAACAGGTCCACAAAATTCCAGAAACAACCACGTCGATGTCACTCTGAGTTGTTTCTCTTCCATCACAAACAAATCACCCCTTACATAGAACTTCCACGTCCACATTACCTCTGAGTTGTTCTATGTACCCTTCGTTGAGTCCACTCCTGCCACGTCCTTATTACCTCTGAGTAGGAACACTCCGTAGTAAAATCTCCATATTTACTACGTCCTCATTACCTCTGAGTAAGTACGTTGTTTTTCTCTCGACTTATTATCCGTACCCAAAACCAGGGTACGTTAAGGATAATACGCCCACAAATGTCTGCAGTTGACCACAAATGTCCACAGTTGACCACAAATGTTCGTAGCTAACCACAAATGATGTACTCGGTCCTCTAGTACATGCGCCTCTTTTCTCACCATCACATGCTGTTCCATGGCATTCTTTCGCTCAATACCAAGAACTTCCATGTCCGCTTTTCTACGGAGTTGTTCTAGGTATCTCTATCAAACTTATTATCCATACCTAAAACCAAGGTATACCAAGGGTAATAGGTCCACAGAAAGTCCTCTAGTGGTGCAAATACCATAATACCAAAGAAACGGTACAAGCACAATAGATAAAGGATGATGTAAACATAGTCATTCATTTAAAATCCAGAGTACTACATTTTCTGGGACCACGTCCCTATTAAAAAATTAGAGGAACATAATAATAATAATAAAAAAGTCGATCATGGTTCGACGATACATAATTCTCTGAGCCGGTCCCTCAGCTTGGTCGTTGACCGCTCAATCCTCAGCTTGGCTCGACGCTCAGCCTCCTGAGTCAACCTCTCCGCATCCTCCAGATGTGCATGTGCCTGCCAACCGTCTTCAAGTTTCTTCAGGGCACGCTCCAAGGCATCAGAGGTTCGGGTGATCTGGTCGGTCTCACGGAGAATTAGCTCCTTATCTTTACGGGAAGCCTGGAGCTCAGACTCTAAAGAAGCCAATTTTCTCTGAAGTTGGAGGATATGCTCGTTCGTGTCGACTATCCCGCGAGAGGCGGCCTCTTCCCGAGCGATACAATCTTCTCCTCTGCGGCTTAGTTCATCGTACTTCAGAGATAGATCCCGAAGGTCCTTCATTAGAGCAGGTTTGGACGTATCCCGTACCGTCCTTACATTTTTTATGGCTATTATAAGGAAGGCATGCTCCTGATCTATTGCTAAAGACAGATCGAATTGCCGTAGTCCTTAAAACTGAGCCACCAGCTGATTAGCTTCCACTAATTTGGGCTCTAGGAGCTCGACCATCCCTGTCCCGTCGGGAAGTGTTCTGAGGAATTCAATCTGACCACGGCCACATTGACGAGCCAATACGAAAGATGTTCCCCTCTCCAAGGCAGCTTCGACCCCTCACTTTAGATGGCGGTAAAAGCTATCAACCACGTCCTTTGACGATTCATCCAAAACTTCCAAAGAAGACGGTGTCAAAGAAAGAGTAGCTGGCAGGGTTGAAGACGATCGTAAAGAAGATGCACCAGAGCTTGATGCCCCTGTTACTAGGGAAACAAGTTCCGAGCGATAGGACGCCAGAATAGTAGCCATATCCTTCTCCGCGGCCCGAAGGATCCGGAGACTCGGCAGGGCAGAAAGGTCAACCTTCGGTGTTGGAGCCACATGAACCAATGAGGGTGCAGGGACCAATTCTCCCCGCGTCGGCAGTTCTACTACGTCTCCTCCTGAACTTGATCCGGCAGAAGATCCTTCGGTATGAGTTGAAGGAGAAAGAGGCATACTTTCTTCCACCAGATCCCCCCTGGCGACTTCCTCCCCGATGATGTCCGCCGTCGGCAGCGAAGGAACAGGACCTGTATGTCTGGAGCAACCATCGATCAACTTAACCCGAAGGATATGAAAATAGAGAAAATGAACCTCCTTACTAGTCAAGACATGACTTAGCTTACCAGGGGAGGGTTGCTGAAGTTGAGCCTCACTTACAGCCGCCGTCTCATCTTCAACGGCGATACTTGAGCCGATTGCAGCCGCTTCCTCTGCCCCAGCCGCCCCGAAGGTGGATACAATTGGGTCAGCATCAATCGGCTGAGGTTCAGCAACCTCGGGTATTGGCTCAGTAGAGCCCACATCGCCTCGGGTTGAGATGTTAACAGCGAAAGGAATCTCAGCCGTCGCCGGGATGACCCTGGTGGAAGTAAGCTCGGCTGTCATATCTCTAATTAAGACGACTAGAGCCGGGTCAACCTCAGAGGCGTAGCCGGATCTGAGGAGTTCACTTCTCCCGACGCCTACAAAGAAAATGAAGATGATCAGATTATTTCAGAAAAGAAGAACAAAAAAAGAGGATCGTAACTCGATTCACCTCCGAAATGGCGTCGACGTCTACACTTCTCTCCCTAATGATTGGCCCGCAAGGCTTGACCGCAGCCCATTTTTGGGAGTAAGTCATGCCGCCGGTAGAGGGTACACGCCTGCCACATTTTTGGGAAGGACTAGGTGCAACAGGGGGCTGACCTGCCACCAAATCATCTGCAGGAGGAGGAGACAAGTTATCAGGATCTTCCTCTTCGTCCACATTGGTAGACTCCGAGTCAGATACATCAACTATCTTCCCCTTCTTGATCCTTGGCTTCTTCTCCAAGACAGTACCAACAATAAGCTGGTACTTGAGTCAAAATCTCTTGGGGGCTTATTCACCATAACATGGTACAAAGCCGCCATGTACAAAATGTGTCCTGACTCTTCAGCATCAGAAACAGAGAAGGTGGCACAGGTGTGAACCGCCCTATAGTAGTGCCAAGACCGGATGCCGTCAAGGATCCTGCCCTCAAAGCCCAGGCAGGAGCTGGGATTGTCCAAAAACATATGACTGTACCCAAATTGCCGAAAGAATCGGCTGGGTAAGTAAGGCTCCAAAAAAATGCAATTACGGCTGTGATACACCAGATGTGCGGGATGAATGTTCTGTAACCAGAGGAGCATCTTCTCAGGCAAGAATTTGGGAGACACAGCACCATCAAGATGCACGGCGCTTACTTCTTCATTGGTAAAATGAGGAATATACACGAAAAAAGAGTATCTGTCCACTCGCGCCAGCGCCATCCGACAGGCGGGCATGGTGGTGTACTCCCAAGGCATGCGATGGTCCTGATAGATGAAGTCATCATCAGCAGTCACGTCATCCTCGGGGCCAGGCCTCATCAGAGACTAGTAATGTATCAACAGCCACCCCATCAGATAATGGTAGGCAGCTCGATTCGTTCAAAGTCTTTCGCCGTGTCACGAGCGATGACTTTGGACGAGAAGGCACGGAGGCCATGATATACGCAGCATACCATGGCGGGGAGAAGAGCTAGTCTGGCCCCAAAGACTAGCTTCACTGCAGGGAGGATCAGGTTACGGCTGATTCTCTCGATAGCACCAGCCCCTCCCGAAACTATGCAGTTCCGCAGCCACACCATCAGAAATCCCGCCAGGAGAGCCTTATCAGACATCTTCTTGGTATCCTGATAAAAATAATTAAAGGAGTCAGTTTGGCTCCCAAATCTGTCGCCCGTGGTTTTTATCCTCTTGGCGGTCGACACCTGGTTCTGTACCTCCTTCTGGGTTCGAGGACGTCAGGGGAAACCCGGCCTGAGGCGCCTAGCTCAAAAAGATAGCTGAGCCAGGTCCTGGTATGAGAAAGGTTCCGTTCTGAGCTATCATTCTTCTTCATGGATATCTGCTGGCACGTACTATGGTGGCATAGTAGTTCCCGGTAGACAGCCATAAAGCTCGAGAACCGTTGCTCCAACTCCTCGAATTCTTCATTCGTAGGGGTATACGCCTCAAAGACTTTATCTCCCCAGGACAGCTTAGAGACTTCACGCATCTCGTGGAAAGCGAGCCCCATCTCCTCTTCAGGCGTAAAGAAGGTCCCCGTTCGGCGCTTGTACATCTCAAGAAGAGCCATGAACAACTTCTTGTTCATGGGCAGACCATAACAGGTGCCCCGAATTGTATGATACAGGCCAATCTTGAGCAGGAGATCCTTGTATGTCCTTAAGACCCACGAGGTCAAGTTGATCCATGAAGGGGTAGGGTTCATCCAGTTCATCCAGTTCATCAGTGCCAACCGACCAATGGGATAGGACCACTTCTGAGCAAGCTGGTTCATGAAAGTGTTAGCTTGGAAGAACTGAAAGTTGGGACCCAGCATATTTATGAAGCTGCCCGGGGCCAACCCCATCACAGAGCGGCTGATCTGTAGCTTGCTTGTAATTACCGACCTCGATGTTTTATTATAGTGGATATCACCCACGAACATTCCATGTTGGCTCAGAGTCAGGGAGTCTACCATTTTCCTATCCATCGGCAGCATATTGAACCAAGACAGCGAAAAGTGACGCTCCATCTGAGAAATATGGATCGCCATCCCGTTGGAAGAAAAACTCCAACTTTCAGAGATATCTAGAATATTGGGGTTCTTTACAGTCAGACCATCTCCAAAGAGGAACGAGGGTTTCAGATATGTGCCCCCTAATTTTCTCGAGTTTATCATACTCAAGAGAAAGAAGAAGGATTGGTTCCTGATATCCCTCAGCCTCTCCTTAGGTTGATCTTTGGTGATTTGGGCCGACACATAATCGACCACATGGTCGAACCTCACACCCATAGCAAACTGAGCTTCGCCTACCAAAAGCTCCCCTGAAGGATTGACCGACAACTTTACTGAAAAAGATAAAAGAAAGAAGTTAGGAGATAGCCAGAAAAAAACCACTTAATGACTTCTGAGCTGATGCGGCTCTATTAGGTGGGTCCTCATGCGGTCCAGTTCATAAGGAGCTTATGCGGCTCAGTTAGGTGGGTCCTTATGCGATCCAGTTCATAAGAAGCATATGCGATCATGAAGCAGCTCTCATACGGCTCGGTCATTAGACGACCCTCATGCGGCTCGGTCATGAAGCCACTCTCATGCGGCTCGACCATGAACTATCTTTCTTGCGGCTTGGTCATGAGACAACTCTCATGCAGCTCGGCCATGAAGCATCCCTCATGCGGCTCAGTCATGAGACATTTCTCATGCGGCTCGGACATGAAGCGTACTCTATACGGCTCAGTCATGAGGCGTTCATACGGCCCACATGGTACAACTTATACGGATTTGTCACACTGAACTTGAGCAATTCAATGAAGACGAAAAGTGCATTAACTATGCTAAAGCATGATGGAGAAAGGCCCGCACATAAGACATGCGACATAGCCATGAAAGTTAGGGTTTTAACTCATACAATTTTCTTCCCAAACGCTCTTACCATCAATAGAAGGATGAACGTTAGGGTGAACTGAGATCGCCGTATTCGATGAAGAGGCAACTCCTTTGCCCTTCGCTGCAGTACTAGAAGAATTCTTGGAGGTCATGGATGATCGAGAGTAGAGAAGAAGGCGACTAGGGCAAGAAAGATTGAAGAAAGAAGAGAGTAAAGAACCTCTCGATTTAAAATTTGCTCGTACTTATAGGCTGGCAAGAGGCGTGCGAACCGATAGACGCTTCGGATTTCATGCTGTCTAGGAGATAAAGCTGACCCTTAGGATTTTATCCCCTTTTCATGCAAAAGACAACTCCGAATCACCCAAGCAAATCAAATGTTTTAAATGATGACTCTCGGGATTCTATCCAAAAGACGGCTTTAAATCATTAAAGTAAAGAAGTAATTAATGTCGAAGATACGGGACGCCCACGTGGCATGAAAGCCATTATGCGGTCCAAGAAGCCTATGCGGCATGAAGAGCTCGACCCAGTATGCAGCCCAAGAAACCTATGTGGAATAAAGAGCTTATGCGGACAGACCCATGCTTCTTATTCAAAGTATTTCAATTTTACAAATTGAAAACTTTGAAGGGGGTCTTGTAGAAGCATGGAAAAAGAATGATTTTTGCTATCCATAGGGGCTTCATGCGGCTCACAAAACACAGGAAGCTTCATGCGGCACAAAATGTAGGAAGCTTCATGCGGCTCAAAATCTCAGGAAGCTTCATGCGACTCAGAAAGCTTCATGCGGCCTTATGCGTTTCAAAATCTTCTTGTACAGTCGGCCATTATTACTCTGGCATAAAGGTGACAGCTTTGACAGAAATGATGGCTCTGACATAAAGACGAGACGTGACATGCCCCTAAAAAGACGTAAAAATTTTCATGATATCTGGCACAGTTCACAAATTCTAAAGAAAGTTCTTTATGCGGATCGTCCATGCGACCACTCTCATGCGGCTCGGACATGAGACAACTCTCATGCGGCTCGGACATGAGACAACTCTCATGCGGCTCTCTCATGAAGCCACTCTCATGCGGTTCGGTCATGGGACAACTCTCATGCGGCTCTGTCATGAAGCCACTCTCATACGGTTCGGTCATGAGAAAACTCTCATGCGGCTCAGTTATGAGACATCCTTCATGCGGCCCGATCATGAGACACTCTTCATGTGGCTGGGGATAGTCCTTCATACGGCCCAGCCAGGATGCATCATTCATGTGGCTCGCCACATAGTAGCAGTTGAGACACGTGGCAGAAATTGACCAAGTCATTAACAGTTCAGATTTCGTTTAACAAACATATCATAAGCAATCTTAACCAATCCCTAACTGTCCACTTCTCGAGGCACAGTTACAAGGATGTGGCCCAAAATTAACCACGTGGCTGTACATCCCCACTACTCATGAATTCCTATAAATAGCTAGGTGCTATTCCCTTGTACATATACAGAGATACACACAAAGCATTTCTTCACCAAAGCCGAGGTTGCGTTCGATCATCCAAGGAGTAAGACAGAGTTGATAGCACTTTCCCGAGCCTCTACCGTCACCCTCCAGAATCAAAACTAAGCAATTGTACTTAGATTGCTTTTCCTAGGTTTTGTTCCTAGGCTCTCTTTTGTACAAGCGAGTTTGTAATTGTGAGTTAAAGTTCAGTCCTCCTATAAAATTGTTCTATTCTACAACAATCAATGGCAAACACGAAGGGGAGCTTTCTTCTTACGCAACGACGGGGGAGGGGGACGTGATGATGTCACTTCTTCTGCTTGGACATCCTTTTCTGTATTATCCGCTGTGGCTCTAGCGTATGCTACGTCCGCCCAGTTTTTCCCAAGTATCTCTCCTTCTTCAATTCCATCAGCAACATCTTCCTGATGGGCAGAATCTTCAGCTGGTTCACGGAGTGCTATGGGTTCCTCGGGAGGGTTTTGGGTATCAAGTGTCGCATCACTCCTCGAAGGGGGGTCTGGAGGAATTATATATATATATATATATATATATATATATATATACTTTTTTTTATATATATACATACATACATACATACATACATATATTTTATATATATATATATATATATAAATAAATATATAAAAATAAATATATATATACATATTTATATATATATATATATATATATACACACACACACACTCACACACACACACACACACCCGCACCCACACCCACACACATATAGAGTATTCTCCAGTTATTTAATATTTTAATTCTGACAACACAGTTCCCACTGACACCTCACTATTCACTCTATTCACACTGTTCCTGGCCGAGCACTGCCGTAAGATTTGCTGGAGTCCGTCGTAGTTCACCGAGAACCACCATCTCGTCGTCGATCGTGGCTAGAATGGCCGTCAACCATCGCCAGATGATCGGAGCTCCCCCGCAGCGACGAATCTAGTCCATCATGTAAGGATCTGTCAGATCCTGGGACCTCCGTCGCAGATCTGACCCAGCCTCACCGTTAGTCTCCTCACCGCGTTACCAACCTCATCAGAGACTTGGATAGTTCTTCGTCGACTATTTTATTCTTCTTCTTGAAGCTACGGGCAACCACTACATGACGTTGTGATCGCCTTCACGATAGGATTCTTCGCTCGTCGAGACTCACCGACGCCAATCGAGCTGTTTCCTCGAAGATCGAGCCAATCCTTTAAACACCGGGCTGCCCCTTCGGAATATGTGGTGCCCTTTCGAGATTCGAGCCATTGCTTCGGGAATCACGCTGGCCCTTTGAGAATCAAGCCGAGGAGACTTTACCGCCGTCAGATCTGATAGCCACTCGTCATCACACCCGATCTCGACTCAGGACACCAAATCCGTCGGAGATCGACAGTTCGTCGACCTGGTTCGCCATCGCAGAGCAGCAAGAAGCCATGCCGCACCAAGGTGAGCTTTCCTATCTACTAGAAGCCTTATATTCTTCTTGCTGCCTTTCTTTCTTCTTAGCTTAAGGTTTTCTGTGCACATGTGTTGCCAGAGTAATTGGGAGCTAGGGTTGGTGTGTTGGTGTGCGCTCGAAAAATAAGAGTAGACCTGGGATTAGGGTTTGAGTGCTATAAAAAAGAATAAGTGAGATGGAAGTGAGAGAAGTATGTCGGGCTAGGGTTTGATAGGCTGGAGAAGAAGTGCAAGAGAGCTAGGGTTTCGTTGCGGTCGGACATGGAAGGTGAGGTTTAGGGTTTGATTATAGTGTACGACGCTGATTGAAATAAGAAGATAGAGAGTTTAGGAGGTTTTATGTTAGAGATTAGGTTTTGAGTTAAATGAGCCAGGTTAGGCTGGCAATGTGAGAGGGCTGGTTAGTTAAGAAAAAAAGAAAAAAACAAATTAAAAATAGCACAGGGATGGGATGGGCAAACAGTCCTTGAGCCAGAATAGAAAAAAAAGAATTAGTGGAGTTCTGGATTTGTGGACTGGACTGGGCTGCTCCAATGGGCTTGGGCTGGGTTTTTGGTTAATAATATTTCTATATATTATTATGGCTAGTTATTATCATTTATATGCCGTAAATAATTTTTGTTGTAATTATATTCTACAATGTTTGTGTAGATTACTTTGGTAGTATCTATGGGTAATATTTTGCTAGTAGTTATATTTAGCTACTATTATTTACTTTACTAAAGAATTATCTTGTATTTAGTATATATATATAATAGTTGTTTAATGCATATGATTCACTAGTATTATTCTATAGGTAATTAGTGATAAATGTATAATTAGCTACACCATATTAACTAGTAATGATAGTTAATTATTATTATTTATTATCTAACCTAACTCCCAATTTATTCTAGGTGGATGTAAAGTTTACTATATTTTCGTTACTGATCTTCCAGAGCAAGGTAAGTACTTCTATGATTTTAACTCATTACTTCATGACATGATATTTCATACTGGACACAGTGTTACATGACTTGGTCTATTGTCCTATTTCATGATCTTTTACTTGTATCTGGGAAGGAGAAGTACTACGGATATGCGACAAAAGCCTAACTTAGGATTCATTCTAATAGATTAAATCTCACACCTGTGCATGTAGGATTTAGGCCGTACCATTTACTTGTTCTTATTCATGATCTTTACCCTACCGGTCACATATTTTTGTATATTTTTTAAACACACTTGTCATAATATTTGGATTACATGTTCATATTTAGTTTAGATTACGCAATACTTTTCATGATCATTCTGTTTCATTATTTCTTTACTTGTTCACATGTTGTACTAATTTTATTATTATAGATTGTACTTTGCTACACTATTAACTGGATATGTTATAGGTGAGCTTGAAGGTATATGTACCACCTACTATGGACATGAGCCCGAGGCCATAGTTGAGAAAGATGACACCACTCAGGACTTAGGAGCTGCTGACATTTAGATTTAGTTTTATTTTGTCTAGTAGACTTTAGTTTGGATGTTGTATTGTGCATGACTTGTGGATTGGACTATTACCTTTATTTCTGTCGCCATATTTGTCTCTGACTTAGTGTAAAAGGTATAATAATGTCTGGACATGTGGTGGTATATTATGATGTACTATGGGACGTATTAAATGATGTGATGTTGATTTCATAATATTACTTAGAGTTCTTAGATACTTAATATAGTTTACTACATTGAGTCTACAACGTACGCTTGGCATATCCAACTCGTATCCGATTATTCGGGAGTGGGGCGTGACATTTTTTTAGTGGGGGCCCATGCAGTTCACTACTTAATGGAACTTAGGCTATAGAGTGCTATTAGGGAGCCTGCTAAATTAAGAAAAACTCATCACAGCATAGGATCGGGGTAAAATGGTTATATTATTATTACTAATTTGTTCATTCTTTTCTAGGACATAGCAATCAACCGTTTATTTTTCTATTTCAGGATGGTTCATACATGGAACACCGGGAACATTGAACCCCCTACACTCGAGGCACCAGAGATTTCACCGCCTCCTTCTCTTTCTCAGACGATCACCATTGACAACACCTAACTGATGGAGATCTTCCAGAAGTTCATTGACTCCCAAAGTGATCAGGTCGCTCAGTTTAGATCTACAATTGCAGATGTACTCTGATCTAGGGAGACTACACCAGCACCACCATCGAGACAGGGGACTCCTAGAGGTTTTAAGAATCTCAAGCCCCTGAACTTCTAGGGGACAGACGAGATTCTCTACTCCGACGAGTGGCAAGAGAATGCTGAGATGCTACTCCAGATCGCCCGTATTCCTGAGGGCCTACAGGTCGAGGCAGCTAGCATGCAGCTGTACGACGTCGCCCGAGCTTGGTTTAGAGAGGTGCCACAGCTAGCCTCTCCACGACTTCTCTGGATAGACTTTAAAAGGCTGTTCAAGGATAAGTTCTTCCCAGAGGTTGCCCGAGATGAGATCGAGAGCCAGTTCGAGTCACTACAGCAGGACAGAAGTACCGTTGATGGGTACACTTTTGAGTTCAGTCGACTCAGCTGCTTTACAGAGAACCTGATGAGCACTCTGTAGGAAAGAGCCCGAAGGATCAAGAAGGGACTTGCCCGAAAGATTCAAATGGCGGTTACCACTATCTGGGCAATGTCTTATGCAGACATTCTCTGTGTTGCCAGTGAGCTGAGAAGGACATGGACCCACTGATGAAGAGGGACAGGGATGTTGGCACCAGCAGCTACCAAGGTCCCCTAAAGTGGACCGACACTCAGGTGAGGCCACCTCAGCATCTAGCACCCCAGCAGCCGTATCGTCCTACCAGAGCTCCTGCACCCCAGCCACAAAGGCAAACTTAGACCCAGATGGTGATCACTTGTGCATACTGCCACCGGCAGTTCATCACTTTGATGTGTACCGTAAGAGGCCAGGATTTTGCTTATTATGCGGATCTTCTACACAACAGATGAGGGATTGTCAGCAGGCTACCGTTCATCTTACCCTTGGAGCAACTACAGTACCCAGGGGAGCCAGAGGAGCACCTGTACTACCGAGAGGACCAGTTGTACCTCCATCGAGGGGATCGCCTCTGCCCACTCAGCAGCAACATTTTGCCCATTATTAACAATAGAGGGGAGCTCCACAGCAGGGACGGGCATATGCTATGGCCATAGTTGAGGACGATGAGGCTGTACCAGATATGATTATAGGTTCTATTTTGCTCCATTCATTTTCTATTGTTGTACTATTTGACTCGGGTACTGCACATAGTTTCCTATCTTTTGACTTTATGCATAGATACGGCTTCACACCGGTACCTACTGGGAGGAACAAGCGGATTATGACAAGAGGAATAGTAGTATCGATTAGTGATGTGTATGATTGCCCTATTAGCATAGTTGGAAGAGAATTTAGGGCCCAACTCCTCGTAATGCCACTCCCGGGATTCAATATAGTCTTCAAGATGGATTGTTTGAGTGAGAATTATGCCACAATAGATTATCATCTGGGGAAGGTTATCTTTAAATCATCGAAGATTCCACCATTTAAAGTCAGAAGATAGATTATTGAGAAGCCAGAATGAGTCTACTTCAGAGTTGTTGCAGAAGTGAAGAAATTGTCGTATCTACTCATTACAGCGTTTCTAGATATCTTTTTTGAAGATTTTTTCGGGACTATCGCCAGTCAGAGACGTGGAGTTCACTATTGACTTAGTACCATAATTAACACCAGTATCTCAAAATTGCTACATGATCAACCCGAAGGAGGCTTTAGAGATGAAGGCCTAGATTGATGAGTTAGAGGGAAAGGGTTTTATTCGATCGAGTGCTTCATCCTGGGGAGCACTGGTCCTTTTTATGCCCAAGAAGGACAGGACCGTTAGGATGTGTATCGACTATCGGACCCTCAACAATATTACAATTAAGAATAAGTACCTTTTACCCCGGATAGATGAGCTCTTTGATCAGCTGAGTGGAGCAAAAGTATTCTCGAAGATAGATCTGTGATCTGGGTATCATCAAATGAAAGTCAGGGAACAAGACATTCCTAAGACTGCCTTCAATACCCGTTATGGTCAATATAAATTCCTGGTGATGCCCTTCGGACTCACCAATGCCCCATCTATTTTTATGAACCTTATAAATAAGGTTTTCTACCAGTATCTAGAAAAGTTTGTGGTAGACTTTATAGATGATATCCTAATCTACTCTAAGACAACGGAGAAATACGAAGAGCACATGACAATAGTCCTGGAGACCCTAAAAAAAGAGAAATTGTATGGGAAACTATCGAAATACAAGTTTTTCCTAGATAGAGTGGAGTTTCTGGGCCATGTGGTGAGTCAAGATAAAATTACTATGGATTTCAAGAAGATTAAAGCAGTAAAGTCGTAGGCCGCTCCCAAGTCAGTAGCTGAGATTTATAGTTTCCTGGGGTTAGCAGCTTACTACAGGAAGTTTTTGAAAGACTTTGCTAAGATAGCTGAGCTGATGACCAAGCTTACTCATAAGGACGAAGAGTTCATCTGGACCGATGCCTGTCTGTCAGCATTTGAACAATTAAAGAGAAGACTTACTACAATACCTATTCTAGCTTTGCTATCAGGATTTGGAGGGTTTACCATCTACATAGATGCGTCTAGGAAGGGCTTGGGATGTGTGCTTGAGCAGAATAAGAAGGTCATAGCCTATGCTTCTAGACAGTTGAGGCCTCATAAAAAGAACTATCCTACTCATGACCTAGAACTTTTAATGGTCGTTTTTGCTTTAAAATTGTAGAAGCATTACCTATACGGCGAGAGAGTAAAAATATTTACGGACCATAAAAGTCTAAAATATGTTTTCACTCAGAAGGAATTAAATATGAGACAGAGAAGATAGCTGGATCTTATGAAGGACTTTAACATTAACCATCAGTATCACCTGGGGAAGGCTAATGTGGTAGCAGATGCTCTCAGTCGGTATCCTGTGGCTAATTTCCTCACCATGGACTGACATCTTCTAGAAGACTTGGAGAGTTTGGGGATTGAAGTCATCATTCAAGGGATTGAGGGGCAGCTAATGGATATACAGATCCAGTCAGGGTTGATGAAAAAGATCAAGGAGGCTTAGTTTCTAGATGAGGGTCTCTATTATCTCAAGGCACAGGTGGACACAGGATTGTTGAAAGACTTTGTTATAGAGATGATGGTACCCTAAGGCATGGAACTAGGTTGTGTGTGCCTAAGGGTAGCTTGAGGAAAGAGATCATGCAGGAAGCCCATCAGTCGTAGTATTCTATTCATCCTGGAGCCATAAAGATGTACAAAGATATGCGGTAGTATGTTTGGTGGTATGGGATGAAGCAGGAAGTTGCCCAATTTATCTCGAGATGTCTAGTATGCCAGTAGGTTAAGGCAGAGAGACAGAGACTAGGGGTATTACTCCGTCTTTTACCTATCTCGAAATGAAAGTGGGAACATATAACTATAGATTTTGTCTCCAGCTTATCATGAACACCCAGTGGAAAAGACTCTCTTTGGCTTATCGTGGATAGACTGACAAAATTGGCCCACTTTATTTCGTTCAAGTTAGGGCTATCGACGAAAAGTTAGCATAGCTCCACATGAGACAGATCGTGCGGATTTACGGAGTACCAGTCATTATTATTTCAAACAGGGACAACGGATTCACTTTATTTCATTTCTGGAAGAGTCTGCAGCCGAGTTTGGATACTCAATTGAAGTTCAACACAGCTTATCATTCACAGACTGACGGGCAGTCAGAGAGGACTATACAGACCCTAGAAGACATGTTGAGGGTCTGTGATCTAGACTTTGGAGGATCCTGGAAGGATAACTTGCATATGGTAGTGTTTGCTTATAACAACAGCTACTAGGCTATCATAAGCTTGACACCTTTTGAGGCTCTTTATGGCCGACGATGTCGTACGCCTTTATCATGGGATGAAGTTGGCGAGAGCACTTTACTCTGACCCGAGATGGTGGTTGACTCAGCTGAGAAGGTCAAGTTGATCAGGGAGCATCTCAGAGTTGCTCAAGATAGGCAGAAGTACTGGGTCAATAATAACAGATGACCATTAGAGTTTGCCATAGGAGACATGGTGTTCTTGAAGATTTTTTCTACCAGAGGCACTATTAAATTTGGAAGGGGCGGTAAGCTTAGCCCTAGATATATTGGTCCTTTCGAGGTGATTGAGAGGATCAGGGACGTTGCGTACTGACTAGCACTTCCTACTAGCTTGGATTGTGTACACAACATCTTCCATGTATCTCAGTTTTGTAAGTATATTGCTGACCCGAGCCACATAGTCGACTACTCAGAGCTGGAAGTGGGACAGAGCCTTGCATACTTTGAACAGCCCGTGGAGATCATCGACCGCCGGGAGAAGCAGCTAAGGAATCAGACGAGAGAAGATGGAGAAGATGCAGCTAATGTCGCCCACTACAGCCCGAACTCCGTTCTCGATCGGACAACTCCTTCCTTTCATCACAGACCAGAGAAGTGATCAAACAAAGGTGACTTGCACTAATCGATTTCGTCTTATATATCTGTTGAGATTGGTTGACATTGACATATAAGCCATGTTATACTGTTAAATAACAAGCCTTCTATTATCTATCTCATCTCTAGTTATAGTTAATACGTGTGCTTATATTCAATAAATTAAAAAAAAAGAGAAAGATTTAGATTCATTATGCATGGCATTCCTATGAGATTTGTTAGTCATTATGAAATTCATTTTCAGAGCATTAATAAAATATTTTTACCGAAGGGATACCCTTTTTGAGATTTCTGTAGTGAACTCAGGAAACCCGGCGGAGTTTGGCCTCACCTATAGAAGCTTACCCATGCATCTTAGGATGAACATTTGACTCATAAACCTTAAAACATTCAAGTCTTCACTTTTTGTTGGATCTTTTGTTTGGCCTCGGACGAGGGAGAAATAGCAGTGA
The DNA here is from genome assembly GCA_029216955.1 of Iris pallida. Lineage (NCBI taxonomy): Eukaryota > Viridiplantae > Streptophyta > Magnoliopsida > Asparagales > Iridaceae > Iris > Iris pallida. The sequence goes on from JANAVB010033463.1 coordinate 107,231, forward strand.
TAACCAGGTCAAAGAGTAAAAGAGATATGCCCAATACCTCCACCCAGTATGAGGGTCAGTATCCCTTAGAGGAGCAAAGTGAAGAGGTAGCCTCGAGAAGTGAACTTCCGCCCTTAGATGCGGTTGATTCGGGTAACCTTGTGGTTTCATCCCAGGTTACTGATGAGTGTAGAGGTTTCTTTTGACTTCCGCCATATTCAAGTGAAGGGATATCCTCGCCCACCTTCTTGACGCCGCCTTCTTCAGGAGGCATTGTAATTGAACCTCAGGCTACCTTGCCCGGTACCACTGCCCACCTTCCAACTCCAATGTTTGATGTGCGAACATTCCATGCTCAATATGCTTTTTCCAATGTCCAACCGATTCCTAGAAAACATCCTCTAGAGCAAGGATCGCCTTCAGTGAGTAGGGCGCAAGCCGCGCCTTCTTTCATCGAGTTACCCGGCTCAACCCATGACGAGCCACCTTCACCAAAGCAGCTACAACCTCCCTATGCCAAGTCAACCAGGTCCTACCCTATACCATACCCATTTTTGATCTCCTATCATTGCCAATTCCCATTCCCAGGCTAGACCAATTCAAGAAGCTCCATTCATGACCACCCTCAGGTCTAAAGAAGAGTTTGATCGATACATTAGGAACCTAGTTCAAGGCGCCGCATCTCAGCCCTTCTCAATAGAATCCATGTGCCATTGCCAATCATGGATGTGTGAGTCGAGAAAGGCTTGAACTTGAGTACCGACTACTGGTTACCAAAACACAAGATCGAGCCTTGTTTGCTGATTCACTCGCTCGGGCATTGATCGAGAAGGGAAAGTCAGATTCTTTCTGACGTCTCTCCAGTCTGTTCAGGAGCTTTGATGATACTGATAGCGAGAGGCTTACCGATCCCTCACCCTATTCACGGTAGAGGGGCTGAATCGAGGTTTATGGCTGCATTCTTGAGGTCAAGTGTGCTTTCGAATCGAAAATGAGTTTTCGCTTTAGTTGATGGATCTTGGTATTCCACTAATGCAATGAGTTAGAGAGTAAGCCATTAGGCGTCATAACGGATTCCCTCCGTATTGGATGGGAGGAGATGCTTTCTCAGCCCCTAGTTAAAGCTAGCTCTACCAGGGAGACGGATCAGCTCCACGACCACTCACCTCAGTTCGACGACAGCTCTATGGTCTTACGACTTAGATTTGTCTTTTGACTTCGGAACATGGGATTGTGGTGCGGTTGACAGCGAAGGAAAGAAAAGACACTTGCTACTGCTGAACGAAAGACAGTTCTTATTATAAAAGAAATATGAAGAAGCTTCTATCGGAAATATAGGGATTTCTTTCTAATCTAAACGGAGAGTCCGGGCAAGTGGAGGCGGCAGCCGGAACGCTCATACAAAAAAGCAGGTAGAAAGAAAAACCGGCTGTAGCGAGCTTGCGAGCGGCGGGAGGAAGCACGGTGTAGTATTGTATTGGTGCTAAGCCATCTCTGGCGATGAATCAACAATTCGAATTTTCTTTGTGAGGGAAAAGCAGGCACAGCTCACGCACGGCAAAAGAGGCAAGGAGTGGTTTTCCGCAGGATCTTTTGCAGAAGTAGAGCAGGGAACAGGTCTGAATCGTCAAGTTGGGATCAGTATCTGGGGCTTCCAGCCTCACTCGTCTGATTATTCCATGTTTAGGAGTTGGAGTCTTTTCTAAAGAGTGCCTCATTCAAAGAGGGGCGGGTGGTTATCGAGGTTTGCAAAGTCTAAAACTTAAGCATGTTGGATGCACCCAAACCCGGTTAACCAAAAGGCGAATAGGATCAGCACGAAGAATTTCAGGTTATGAAATAAAGGATAGATCTTTTTTCTTTTGGGCCTGAGAGAGGATGGCAGACAAAGGGGATGGCTCCAAGCGAGTAGGCAAGGTATAGAAAGTCACCAGCTAATCGAACTGTACATGAAGCCTTGGAGCACCTTGACCCGCTGGGAAGGTGTCTGGCAGGAGATAAAAAAGAAAAAGCAACCAGGTGATAAGCGAGTAGACTTAGCTGCAGAACTAGCTCTTTCATTCGCCGAATCAATAGAAGAATAGTCCTCTGACCACGCATAGGCACCTCACTTTTCCTCCCTTCGGTCGCCTCACGCCGCGTTCGCCTCACGTTTGGCGTCTAGTAGTCGGTAGGCAAGCCCATCATCTTTAATGCACCTTACTTGTCAAATCAAAGATAACCCGGTCAGCAAATTCCATTGTCGACGCCTACGCTGGCCATTGCTTTTACCTTTCCAATTTGACTGTTGAACAGGTCTGGACTGTCGAAGCGATGGGACTGGTGTGGCTGCTGATTTTGATGTTGTTGGGATGAAGGAGATTGATTTTTTTGCCCTAATTGGAGTGTAGCACAGGAGTATTGCTGTGGAGGTGGTGGACTCTGCACTTGAGATTGCTGGAGGGAGTGGAACTGTCTTTGCTGAGAAGCAGGTTGTTGCTGCTGGGTTGTCACAGCTTGGATGTTGTTCCATCTCCCCCTACGTCCCCTTTTGTTGCCTTAAAGTTGCTGGGGAACAGGGAGGGCCTGGATGCGTCACATCCCCGATGGCTTAGGATATGGTGCTAAAAGTCCCGAACTGAGGGACTAGGGCGTAGCCGCCTTGCGCACCAAGAAAAAGGGGCGCTGATTTCTTTTTCCTTCCAAATCCAGAATAGACATCAAAAGTGATTCTTTAATAATAGGAATCCGCTTTCTTAGCAGGCGCATCAACCGACACAGACTCTGAAGCGGGATCAGAAGCAACCGGTCCTGGAATAAATACAGTAGATATAGCAGGACTTTCTTTTCTCAGGTGGCGGATGGGTTATGCTTTTCGGGCGGAATCCGAAGTAGGCGCAGCAGATACAACAAAAGAGGTCCTGACTTCACTTTTCAATAACAGAGGCAAAAACGGACTATTGGGGTGGGACCTGGGGAAGTTCTTCCAAAGTCTTAAGTATATATATCCGCAGAAGAAAAGGGAGCCCTTTTTCCTAGATAAGTAAGCAGATATGCCTATGGCTGGAAAGATAGCGAACGCTATTCTCAACTTAGTCTCTCATATCATAGGCTAGCTCATAGTAACCCTAAAACACGGCGTTAGCGGGGTTGGGCTCCTCCTGCAGAAGAACAACAAACATAGGACAGCCGGGAACGATGACTCTTCTCAAGCCTGACACCGCGGAGTGGGTTGGACTTTCTCTTTCTGCTGCTTGCCACTCCGAAGTTTAGGATTGAGTTTCCTCCGATTGATTGAGTCGGTGGGGAAGTGAGCTGATCTCGCGTTGATCCGGTTGAAGAGAGTTATCACGATGTAGCAGGGTATGTCTGCTCCAGTCTATGACCTACCGTTTGCTTTGCTAAGCAGTACGCCTAGGAGAAAAAAGACAGATGGCATAGCGATCCCTACCAATACGACAGGACACCGCATCTCGTCTTCAACTCATTCCGACACTGTGAGATCCTATGGTCACGCCTTAGTCCGAAGGGCTATAGGGCTTTTGGGCATTATTATAAAACCACCTATTTTCATTGTGTGTTTACTCCCCTTCTAAATATTCATATCCCTCCTAAAGTAAGGAATGGCGGGACGGTAAACCACTATCTCAATAGATATATTATCAAACTCATTCCTCAATTATATCATATAATAACCAGTGAAAGCGTACTGTCTCCTTTCAAAAGGGAATGCAAACAAGCTCAAAAGAAGAAAAATGAGACTGATCCTTTAGATCAGAAGTCATCTAAGCCCAGATAAGTCAATTTGGGTTTTTGCATTCACTAGAAAGAAAAAAAGGTACCCCACGGAGCGGTATAGGAAGGGCCTCTTACAGGAACACTGGGGAACAACCTATATAAAGGATGCTTACTGACGCGTACCCACGAGAAGGCACTGGGGGGATGTCTTGAAGATTTGGCTCCTTCAAAGAACATCCGGTGAACTATGTCAAAAGTCAAATTGGTGTTTCTAGCTTGGTTAACATGGAACCTATCCTGGGACCTGCAAGTTTGGGGTCGGCCGTTACACGTTAAGCACAGCCGTGAGTTCCACATAACCGGGAACACCGCGCTTCATAAGCGAAAAACCCCTATGAGTATGGAATAACGTTTTGGGACTTATTCGTTGAATAAGATCTTATCCGATTCATGGATTAAGATGTTCATCGTAAGATGAATTCGCCATAGGCCGGCGGGATAAAGCCGATGACAGGGGCCCCAGATACGGTGAGCAAGTAACACATTCGGACTTACTGAATACGGCATTTACAGAGGGCAGGATTTGCAGGGACCGCCGCCGTCCCATTGGGAGTTTTAAACGAAGGTCCGAGCTTCTGAGTCCTGAGAGCTACTGACATCCGCTAGTAAACAGACTCCGGAAGAACAAATATAGTGATTGATGGCCAAAGACTGATGATGTGAGTCATTCGTTAGTATCTTAAGCCCTCGAAACCTATGGTCTCAAAAAAGCTGACGCATACATGTTTCGGGTTGCCAGCCTACTCTTGTCCAGTAGCCATTCTGAGTGGAGGAACGGGCTAAGAGAAAACGAATCAGCCCATTATTAATCCTTAGAGCATCAGTACAAAAAAACAAGAAAAAAGAACGGCCGGAAGTCAGTCGGATGGCGCGCCCCACCCTAAGAGAAGGGGTAGGGACGGAGATACTGCTTCGGTCACTACTTACGAAACCTAATTCGGAAACGGTTTGGGTTCAAGGTAGCATCCTATATCTTCCAGGTGTCAACCCATTTTTACAACTAGAAATAGAATTCACCATGCCATACTGAGGTGAAAGTGGCTCCATACGGGGGAATCGGGTTATCCTATTGATTTCCACTTCCTTATAGGAACCTCTAGAAAGCTTTGAAACGTCGTCCCCGATCCGCTTCCCTCGCGAGGTTTGGCTATGCTCTATAACTGGCTTCTCGGAGAAAGAATGTAACCGGCTTTGAAGCCGTGACCGCACCCATGGCATGATGTTTTAAGATCGGTCCTAGCATGGTTTGCTAAACATGGTGTTAGCATGGCGTTCCAAGACCAAACCTGATGTGTTCTATGTTCTCTTCATATTGTTAACAAAAAAAAAGAAAGAAAGGCGAGTACTGAATAATCGAAGTGAGGATAGGGAGGGTGAGGCGAACGCGGCGTGAGGCGAGCGAACCCACGGGGCGGTGACCGTTAGGGAGGTAATAGAAGAAGAAGGCCTCGCAGACTCGACCTAGGAGCGTGAGGGCAAAATGTGAGAGCGCTTCCTTAGTCTTTTTGTTTGATTGTTGTATTTCAATAAAATGTTTTGAATTTCAATAATAGTCTTTCGTTTGGTTGTTGTAAACAGTTGTGATTGAATGTTGAATTTCAATACAGCGTAGTTGTTCTCTAAATTTCGAGAATGAATTTTCTTTAAGGGGTGAGATTTATAACTCCCTAAATTATTTTTATGAATTTTAGAATTTATTTCCTGAATTTATATTTGGAAACATATAATTTTTGTTAATAAAAACTTGGTTTCACTTAATAAAGCTAATTTTAAATAATTAATTATGTTTTATTAAATTTTAATTATTAATTACTAATTATGGTTATAATTAATGATGATTAATTCTGATTATTTATAGGATGGATCTATTTTAACTAATTGGTCTCTATTTAGAGCCTACCAAGCCTTAGGCTTTGGATCATGGGCTTTAGCCTACATTTCCTAAGTGAACGGCTTAGTGTAGATTTTAGTTAATTATAGATGAGTTATAATTAATAATTAGCTGTTAATTAACTAATGTAATTAGTTAGCAGATTAGTTAGTTAGTTAGCTTTCTCCACTAATAACCCTAGATCTATAACAAATTACTGGTAGTGCCACTAAGGTTGACTTGGAGAACACACTAATATTTTATTATAAATATTGGAGGTGTTTTCCAGTTATTTTAATATTTTAATTCTGATAGCCCAATTCCCGCTGATACCTCACTATTCATACTGTTCCTGGTCGAGCACCACCATGAGATTCACTGGAGTCCGCCGTAGTTCACCGAGAACCACAGTCTCGTTGTCGATCACCGCTGGAATGGCCGCCAACCACCGCTAGATGATCGGAGCTTCGCCGTAGCGACAGATCTAGTCAATCTTGGCGGATCTGTCAGATCCCGATACCTCTGTCGCAGATTTGTCCCCGCCTCGCCATCAGTCTCCTTACCACATCACCAACCTTGCCAGAGACTTGGTGAGTTCTTCGTCGACTGTTTTCTTTTTTTTGTTGAAGCTACTGGCAACCATTACTTGACGCGGTGCTCGACATCACGACAGGAGTTGCCGCTGGCCAAGACTCGTCGATGCTAACCGAGTTGTCTTCTCAAAGATTGGGTCGACCCTTTGAACACCGAGCTGCCCCTTCGGAATACGCGTCGCCCCTTCTAGATTCGAGCCGTTGCTTCAAGAATCGCTCTGACCTTTCGAGAATCGAGCCAACACCGAGCCGAGGAGACTTTGCCGCCGTCAGATTTGATAGCCACTCTTCGTCGCACCCAATCTCGATTAAGGACACCAAATTCGTCGGAGACTGACAGTTCGTCGACGTAGTTCTCCATCGCACAGCCGCCAGAAGAAAGGCCGCACCAAGGTGAGCTCCCTTGTCTACTCAAATCCTTATCTTCTTCTTGTTGCCTTTCTTTCTTCTTAGCCTAGGGTTTCCTGTGCGTGTGTGTTGGCGGAGTAATTAGGAGCTAAGGTTGGTGTGTTGGTGTACGGTGGAGGAAGAAGAGTAGACCTGGGATAGGGTTTGAGTGCTCTGAAGAGGAAGGAGTGAGATGGGAGTAAGAGAAGTATTTTGGGCTAGGGTTTGATAGGCTAGGGAAGAAGTGAAGGGGATCTATGGTTTCGTTGCGGCCGGACAGGGAAGATGAGGTTTAGGGTTTGATTGTGGTGTCCGACGCTGTGTGAAATGGGAATGGAGAGAGTTTGGGAGGTTTTATGTTAGAGATTTGGTTCTGAGTTAAATGGGCCGTGTTGGGCTTGCATTGTGAGAGTGCTGGTAAGTAAAAAGAAAAAGAAAAAACAAACTAATCGTAGCAGAGGGATGGGTCGGGCCAACAGTCCTTGAGCCAGAATAGACAAAAGAGAATTAATGGAGTTCTGGATTTATGGACTGGACTGGGCTTGTCCAGTAGGCTTGTGCTGGGATTTTGGTTAATAATATTTATGTAAATTATTATGGTTAATTATTATCATCGATATGCCCTAAATAATTTTTTTAGTAATTATTCTGAAATGTTTGTGTAGATTACTTTAGTAGTATCTATAGGTAATATGTTGCTAGTAGTTATATTTAGCTACTATTATTTACTTTACTAAATAATTATCTTGTAGTTAGTATATATATAATAGTTGACTAATGCATATGATTCACTTGTATTATTCTATAGGTAATTAGTGGTAAATGTATAATTAGCTACACCATATTAACCTGTAATGATAGTTAATTATCATTATTTAGTATCTAACCTAACTCCCAATTTATTCTAGGTGGACATAGAGTTTACTACATTTTCGATACCGATCTTCCAGAGCAAGACAAGTACTTCTATGATTTTTGAATCATTTACTTCATGCCATGGTTTTTTATATTGGACACAGTGTTACACGACTTGGTCTATTGTTCTGGTTCATGATCTTTTACTTATATCTTAGGAAGGGAAAATACTACGGATATGTGACCAAAGCCCAACTTAGGATTCATGTTGATAGCTTAAATCTCACACATATGCACATGGGATTTGGGCCATACAATTTACTTGTTCTTATTCATGATCTTTACCCAACCGATCACATATTTTAGTATGTATTTCAAATACACTTGTCATAATATTTTGATTACATGTTCATATTCAATTTAGATTATTCATTACTTTTCATGATCATTTTGTTTCATTGTTTCTTTACTTGTTCACATGTTGTACTGTCACGCCCCAGAACCAGAATACTAGAGAGCGGGGGAATGACTCAGCCAGCTACGTATTACGGGTAGATGAATACCGTATAATACGATCAATGCTGTCTAACCAGACGAGGGGGTGCATACTATATGAAAGTCTTACTATGGTCACTTCACATCTATTGTCTCAATCATTCAAACAAGAAGCAAAAATAGAGAACATGTAAGATAAAGCAGTAAGGCGTCCCAAACGCTTAGTCAAAATGTTCTTGAGATCTGGCTTTACAAAACATAGCCAGATGGTATAGTAACATATACACAATTGTTAGCTGCAGTCTGACTTAATTACAATTATGCGAAAGTAAGTGCAAGACAATCCGACTAACATGTCGGTGCCAAACGGCTAAGTATGAAGTAAATAACAAAACGAGCGGTGGAGTAAGGAACCCACTCGAGTCCTCCTGCGATCATTCCCCTAGTATTGACCATCTTGGAGGTAGAAGTAAGCTGGATCCTCGAGAACTGGCTCTAAATCTAGCCATGCAAAACCAGAGAGGTTAGACCTCTAATAGCAAGTACCACAAGGAAGCACGATATGAAGGAATAAACCAGTAAGTAAAAGGATATGATATAATAATAGATCTCTGCTTTCCACTAGGATTCACATAACATCATGACACTTCGAACCAACCTCCCAACCAAACAAGGACATAAGTTGGCCCGTCATGTCCTGACATTCTGATCATCTCAGTTAGGCAACAGAGTAGGCACAGTATACAAACAAATCATCTTGAACGGACAATCAACTACTACGGCTTGCTATTGTGAGTTCCAAGTTATCCTGGAATTATGCAAATAGAGATTCCTCAGTTCTTACTATGTACGAGCAAGACTAGTCTATCCAGTCAATCAATTGCGCCAATCATGTAATTAGACGAGTCCCAGCAGGACGCCCGCCGTTAATATACCATGTACAATTTAATAATATAAGCAGATACCGTTTCCTGCCCGTGTGACAGATTTACAGTATCTATAGAAACCAGCCGGCCTGTCGGGCACTACTAGTCCCAAGAGGGCTGCGATATAAGAACTCGAGAATCCATTCTCTCCATGCAATCATTATTTTATTTAACTTAATAGCCTCTACGTTGAGTGAAGTCCCATGCCGTGGATCATGGTCATTCAGAATGAGTACTTCCGTACAAAGTACGACATGCCTGACTCTACAACAATACCCGTGCGGTTAGGTTGTAGGTCTTACATAGCGTAATGCAACAATCAAACTAACCATGGAATAATCATGCCTTGACCATGAAGTACAAATGCTATTTTTGTAAGATAAATAAATAAATAAATAAATAAATAAATAAATAAATAATTTGAAGCCTGCATATGCCTGTATGCCAATATTCGGGATTGGCCAATCGATTGCAATAGTTCATTACATGAACGTGTCTCATTCAATCAATTCAATAAGACGACTAGCCAGTCTCTTAGTTCCAACTAGGAACGTATGATCAATTATTAGTCAATGTCATAATCATTATCAATGGTGACAAGGCATGAAAATCAAATAGTATTCAGTGGAGTCGAGTCTACGACTCTCAGGGTTAAGTTCCAGTCATACTGGGTATCCATGAATCAATCAGGACACAAGGCGCATTCCACATAACATTCTGTATTAAGAATATTAACATATCATGATTTTATCAAGTTCATGCCAAAAGGCGTAAGGATATAATAGAAGAATTATCATGCCACCATTAAATGAATAAGTTATAGAACAAATAAAAATACCCAGGTTAGAAAGTCATGCCAACAAGTCTATGCTAAGGCCAACAAGTCACGCCAAGTCTAGTAGGTAGGAGTGAGCGTATAAACAGCGTGAGCGTGAAAAGTGGTTCACGTTGGCACGCACAGCGTGAACGTGAAGGATAATTCACGCACTCATAACGTAAGCGTGAAAAGTAACTCACGCACGCACAGCGTGAGCGTACGAGCGTAAAAAAATGTGATAAGAAATCCATACACGCACAGCGTGAGCGTGACTAAAAATTCACGCTGACAAGTAAGAACGTGAGCGTGACTAAAAATTCACGCTGACACGTAAGAACGTGAGCGTGACTAAAAATTCACGCACGCACACAAAGATGTGAGCGTGACAAGAAATTCACGCTAACACGTAAAGACGTGTGCGTGACTAAAAATTCACGCTGACACGTAAGAACGTGAGCGTGACTAAAAATTCACGCATGCACGTAAGAATGTGAGCGTGACTAAACCTTCGTTCCAAGCCAGAAATAAAGTTTCCATGGTTCAGAATGGTGTAGAATGAGAAGCTCTGCCACATGAACTATCTATTCCGAAAAGCACACAAGGTTGGGAGATCAAAACCCATGGTCAACCGAAAACACAACAACTTAGATCTGGAAGAAACAAGCCAAAGAAATAAAAAATGCTAAGTACTAAACTCTCTCAGGATCGTGAGAGGAAGAATAATGAACCATAAAAATGGTTCTCCAAGTGGAAGCAAGAAGCAAGATGTACTTGCCTGCTGTTGGTTGGTGGAAGAGAGTGGTGAGAAAGAAGAAGAAGTAATGGTGAAGGAGAGTTATGAGGAGAGAGAAGGAGATGGGGGCTTTAAATAGGAAGGGTGGTGGTAGGTGGGGGTTTGGTTCATGTGAACCACCATGAACCCGAGAAAAACCTCCCATGAACCCGAACCACAAAGCAAGACTAAAGCAGAAAATAATAGCAGAAAGTAAAATACAGATAATTAATACAAGAATAAAATTACAGGAAATAAAATGCTGATAATTAATTAACATAAAATTAAAGGAATTTAAATACAGGATAATACATGATAAATACTAAATAAATATATATGAGTTGTACATGTATAAAAATACTCATTCTGCGAATGGGGAGTGATATCTCTACCCACCTTAGACAAATTCCGTCCTCGGAATTTCAAATCCAAACAGGTAGAAATATCGGAGCTAAACTAATACTTGCAATTCTAGTGAGCAAGCAATCATTTTTACCATATCAAAAGAAAGTACTATATATATGTAAATTCATCAATCCACGATATCAAGTAGTTCTACCCATAAGGTGATAAGCATGAAGAATCAGGACAATCAAGGTATACTGAAAGAGATATACCTTGTGAGTCAAACATGTGTAGATACCGTGATCGGATATCATCCTCACGTTTCCACGTTGACTCTCCCAAGGAGTGATGACCACAACCAACACGGACAAGACTAATTGTTCGGTTCTTATGTATCTTCTCTCTTCCGTCCAAAATGGATACAGGCTGTTCCTCGTAAGACAGGTTGGTACCAACAACCAGCTCAGAATGATCGAGGACATGGCTTGGGTCTGATACATACCTACGTAATTGAGATACATGAAACACGTTATGCACCTCTTGTAACGAAAGTGGTAAGGATAAATGATAAGCAACATCGCCTATCCGATCAAGGATAACAAATGGGCCCACGTACCGCGGACTCAATTTCCCGCGAACGCCAAATCTAATGACCCCACGAGTAGGTGAGATCCGCAAGAATACGTGGTCCCCAACAGAGAACTCTAACGGCCTACGATGCTGGTCTACCCAATGATGATGCCGGTCCTGCGCAACTCGAAGTCGCTCTCTAATTCCCTTAACCACTTCAATAGTCTGAACAATCATTTCTGGGCCTAACATCTTCCTCTTCCCGATATCATCCCATGCAAGCGGCGACCTGCACTTCTTACCATATAGTGCTTCAAATGGCGCCATCTGGATACTGGCTTGATAACTATTGTTGTATGAGAACTCTACTAAGTGCAGGTGACTCTCCCAAGGCCCTCCAAAATCTAGAGTGCAAGCTCGTAACATGTCTTCTAAAGTCTGAATCGTTCTTTCTGATTGTCCATCCGTCTACGGATGGTAAGCCGTGCTAAATCTTAACTTGGTACCCAGACTATGATGTAAGCTCTTCCAGAAATGTGATGTAAAGCGGGTATCTCGGTCCGACACAATACTGACAGGAACTCTATGCTGTCTGACTATCTGTTGCATATACAACTCTGCCAACTTTTCTGTAGATTGCCCTACTCTGAAAGAAAAAAAATATGCTACCTTCGTAAGTCGGTCCACTATTACCCAAATAGCGTCCTTACCACTTGGTGATCTCGGTAAACCGGTCACAAAGTCCATTGTAATATGCTCCCATTTCCATTCCGGAATAGGAAGCGGTTGCAATAACCCAGCTGGCCTCTGTTGTTCTGCCTTCACTTGCTGACATACCAAGCAACGGGAAACAAATCTAGCTATCTCCCTCTTCATCCCGTTCTACCAGAAATGCTGCTTGATATCTTGGTACATCTTGGTCCCTCCAGGGTGAATAGAATACTGAGAACTGTGAGCTTCTGCCATAACCTCCTGTCTGATATCTCCACTAGGCACACATAGACGTGATCCAAACCTAAGTGTACCATCTTCATGAATTCTCATCTCCTTCCTGAGTCCTGACTCACACTTTGCCCTAAGCTTCTGAATCCTTGGATCTTGTGCCTGAGCTGCCTTGATCCTGCCTACCAAGTCGGATTGAACTTGCAGACTTGTTAGAACTCCTACATCACTAGGAAGTATAACTTCGATGCCCATCTCCCGAAGGTCTTCTAAGATATGCCTCTGTGTTGTCAACATAAATGTGCCACCTCTCCTGCTGAGATCGTCTGCTACTACATTAGCCTTGCCTGGATGATACTGAAGCTCCACGTCATAATCCTTAATCAACTCCAACCATCTTCTCTGCCTCATGTTTAGTTCCTTCTGAGTAAAGATGTACTTCAGACTTTTATGGTCTGTGTACATGTCCACTTGGTCACCATATAAGTAATGCCTCCATAGCTTCAGAGCAAACACTACTGCCACTAACTCCAAATCATGAGTTGGGTAATTCTTCTCGTGGTCCCGAAGCTGCCTAGATGCATATGCTATCACCTTTCCATGCTGCATAAGGACACATCCAAGTCCTTTACCTGACGCATCACAATATACTGTAAAACCTCCGGGTCCAACTGGCAATGTAAGAATAGGTGCTGATATCAACTTCTGCTTCAAAGTCTCGAATGATGCCTGACATTCTGCCGACCAAACGAATGGTACATCCTTCCGGGTCAAGCGGGTCATGGGTGCTGAAAGCCTTACAAAGTCTGACACAAACCTTCCATAATATCCTGCTAATCCTAAGAAACTCCGCACATCTGCTACGGTCTTGGGTACTGGCCAACTTTCTACTGCTTCTACCTTCTTGGGATCTACTGCTACTCCAGCTCCTGATATGATGTTACCCAAAAATGAAATATGATCTGACCAAAACTCACTCTTGCTGAGCTTGGCATACAACTGGTTCTCTCTCAGAACCTGTAACACTTTCCTGAGGTGGTCTTCATGCTCCTCTTCACTAGCAGAGTCTACGAGAATGTCGTCAAGAAACACAATGACAAACTGGTCTAAGTATGGCATAAAGATGCGATTCATCAAATCCATAAATATTGCTGGAGCATTCGTCAAACCAAACGACATTACTAAGAATTCATAATGCCCATACTTCGACCTGAATGCTGTCTTGGGAATATCCTCCTTCCGAACCCTCACCTGATGGTACCCTGAACGAAGATCTATCTTGGAGAAAACTCTAGCTTTGCTCAACTGATCAAATAAGTCGTCGATCCTGGGTAATGGGTACTTGTTCTTCACTGTTGTCGCGTTAAGCTTCCTGTAGTCAATGTACAATCTGGATGACCTATCCTTCTTTCCCGCAAGTACTACTGGTGCTGCCTATGGTGATATGCTAGCTTGGATGAACTTCTTCTCCTTCAGTTCCTCTATATGTTGATATACCTTGGCCTGCTCTGAATCTTTCATTCTGTAAACCCGATCTGATATCGGTTTAGTTCCAGGTGCCAATTCTATACTGAACTCAATATCCCTAACCGGTGGTAGACCTGGAAGTTCTTCAGGAAATACGTCTAGAAACTCTTCAACTACCTTCGGAATCTGAACTTCTTCCATTGCCGTTATTACTCCCTGCTCTTGCTGAGTTGCCCCTAATCTGACTAAGGTGAATCGCTTCATGCCTGGAATATCAAAAGACACACTCCCTCTACGACAATCTATTGTCGCATGACTGTCTTTCAGCCAGTCCATGCCTAAGATAACGTCAAAATTTCCAACAGGAAATTCTATCAACCGGGCGGGTAAAGAATGCCCACAAACTACAACGCTACATGCTAAAATAACCCTACTAACTCCTACGAGCCTATTACCAGTGAGTATATTCAACCTCCCTGGAAATGCCTCGAACTCTATTCCTAGTCGTGTCATAAATTGTACAGATATAAATGAATGGGATGCTCCCGAATCAAACAATGCTACTGCGGGATATGAGGCGACGAGAATGTTACCTGCCACAACATCCCTCGATGCCAATGCCTCCTCCAAGGACAGAGTGAATGCTTGCCCTCGTCCTCCTTGCTGGTTTCCATGCTGCGGCCTAGCCTGATGCTGTTGCTGGCCCCTTCCTTGATGATACTGGGGTGGTCTATGCTGGTGTTGCTGCATCGGCGGCCCCTGCTGCCGAAACATCTGAGCCTGCGGTATTAATGGACGCTGTGCCAATGGCCTTACTGCTACCGCTGGTCCTCGATACTGGCCTGCCCCTGGTGCTGGCAGAGCAGGAAACTGTTGTCCTGGTCCTCCTGATCTCGAATTCATGGGACATGTGGTAACCCAATGGTCCGGATTTCCACATATCAGACACAGTCCATTCAATGTCCGACACACATCTCTAGTGTGCCCCATCTTCCCACAATAAGTACAGCCCGCCAGGGGTTGCTGGTTCTTTCTCTGTTGCTGTTACTGCTGTCTTGGTGGTGGTGCTGGTCCTTGCATAGCTACATCGTGGATACGAATACCAGTGGGTGGTGCTGTTGTTCGGGGCGCTGCTCCCCCTCCTCCTTCAATCTGACTGTGGGATCTCTTCTGACCCCCAGTCCTTGTCGCAAGCCTCTGGATGGTGATCTCATGCCTTCGGGTTGCCGTCAATACTTCGTCAAAAGTTTGCTAATTGTGCCCGTCTATCAATTGCAAGAGTTCAAGATGAAACCCTTGCTGAAACCTCATAGCCCTCTGGCGCTCCGTCGCTACCTCTGGGGCGAATCTACTCAATCTGCAGAACTCTGCTGCATAAGCATCTACAGTCTTGCCGGCCTGCCTGAGGTTGATAAACTTCTGTTGTAGCTCAAATTGCACCACAACTCCATAGTACTTGGTCTTGAATCTTGTAGTAAAATCGTCCCAAGCCACAGGACGTCTGATGCCCACTTCCTCTGATTCCTACCAATCACGTGCGAGATCCTGAAGTAACAACTTTACTAGATCTACACGTTCTTCTGCCAGTACCTTAGCTGCTGTCAGAATAGCCTCAATATCCTTAAGCCATGCATCTGCTGAGATGGCATCCTCCGTGCCCTCGAAACGGCAGGGGTTGTACTTACAAAACCTGGCTGATGCTCCTGAATCAGTCCTCACTCCTCTTTCCAAAGCCGTCTGCAATCCTTGGTTGAGCAACACATTCTGCTCTTGTAGCTGAGTATGCATGCACTGCTGGGCCAACATCTGATGTTGCTGAGTAGCCATCATTCCTCTCACGATCTCCAGAAGAGCCGGTGTGTCCACTTAGGTAGGTGGAACTGTTGGTGGTGGTGGAACATCTGGATACTGTGATCCAGCTGCTGCTGCTGCTATCACTTCTTCCTGGGTAGTCTCCTGAGTTAGTACTGGCCCTTGTTCCTGACCAACCTGGTCAGGTTGTCTATGTTGCCCCTGCTGTTGTCCAGCTCTGACCGATACGGACGAAGTGCCCCTAAGAAAAGGGACAAAAGAATAATAAAACAACCGGACATGAAGGATCAATAAAGTCAAAGGATATCGGAATGTCAAGCAAGGATTGAGAATAACGAATCATGAGATCAAGGGGGGAACACGTGTGATTGAGACATCCTATAAATCAAAATATCCTACAAGTCTGAAATCAGACCTGCATGGGCCACCACTAAAACCTTGTCATGCCCCAGAACCAGAATACTGGAGAGCGGGGGAATGACTCAGCCAGCTACGTATTACGGGTAGATGAATACCGTATAATACGATCAATACTGTCTAACCAGACGAGGGGGTGCATACTACATGAAAGTCTTACTATGGTCACTTCACATCTATTGTCTCAATCATAACAAGAAGCAAAAATAGAGAACATGTAAAATAAAGCAGTAAGGCATCCCAAACACTTAGTCAAAATGTTCTTGATATCTGGCTTTACAAAACATAGCCAGATGGTATAGTAACATATACACAATTGTTATCAGCTGCAGTCTAACTTAATTACAATTATGCGATAGTTAGTACAAGACAATCCGACTAACATGTCGGTGCCAAACGGCTAAGTATGAAGTAAATAAAAAAATAAGCGGTGGAGTAAGGAACCCACTCGAGTCCTCCTGCGATCATTCCCCTAGTATTGACCATCTTGGAGGTAGAAGTAAGCTGGATCCTCGAGAACTGGCTCTAAATCTGGCCATGCAAAACCAGAGAGGTTAGACCTCTTATAGCAAGTACTACAAGGAAGCACGATATGAAGGATTAAACCAGTAAGTAAAAGGATATGATATAATAATAGATCTCTACTTTCCATTAGGATTCACATAACATCACGACACTTTGAACCAACCTCCCAACCAAACAAGGACAGAAGTTGGCCCGTCATGTCCTGACATTCTGATCATCTCAGTTAGGCAACAGAGTAGGTACAGTACACAAACAAATCATCTTGAACGGCCAATCAACTACTACGGCTTGCTATTGTGAGTTCCAAGTTATCCTGGAATTATATAAATATGGATTCCTCAGTTCTTACTATGTGCGAGCAAGGCTAGTCTATCCAGTCAATCAATTGCGCCAATCATGTAATTAGACGAGTCCCAACGGGACGCCCGCCGTTAATATACCATATATAATTTAATAATATAAGCAGATACCGTTCTCTGCCCGTGTGACAGATTTACAGTATCTGTGGGAACCAGCCGGCCTGTCGGGCACTACTAGTCCCAAGAGGGCTGCCATGTAAGAACTCGGGAATCCATTCTCTCTATGCAATCATTATTTTATTTAACTTAATAGTCTCTACGTTGAGTGAAGTCCCATGCCGTGGATCATGGTCATTAAGAATGAGTACTTCTGTACAAAGTACGATATGCCTGACTCTACAACAATACCCATACGGTTAGGTTGTAGGTCTTACATAGCGTAATGCAACAATCAAACTAACCACAGAATAATCATGCATTGACCATAAAGTACACATGTTGTTTTTGTAAGATAAATAAATAACTAAATAAATAAATAAATAATTTAAAGCCTGCATGTGCCTGTATGCCAATATTCGGGATCGGCCAATCGATTGCAATAGTTCATTACATGAACGTGTCTCATTCAATCAATTCAATAAAACGACTAGCCAGTCTCTTAGTTCCAACTAGGAATGCATGATAAATTATTAGTCAATGTCACAATCATTATCAATGGTGACAAGGCATGAAAATCAAATAGTATTCAGTGGAGTCGAGTCTACGACTCTCAGGTTTAAGTTCCAGTCATATTGGGTATCCATGAATCAATCAGGACACAAGGCACATTCCACATAACATTCTGTATTAACAATATTAACATATCATAATTTTATCAAGTTTATGCCAAAAGGCGTAAGGATATAATAAAAGAATTATCATGCCACCATTAAATGAATAAGTTATAGAACAAATAAAAACACCAAGGTTAGAAAGTCACGCCAACAAGTCTATGCTAAGGCCAACAAGTCACGCCAAGTCTAGTAGGTAGGAGTGAGCGTATAAACAATGTGAGCGTGAAAAGTGGTTCACATTGGCACACACAGCGTGAGCGTGAAGGGTAATTCACGCACTCATAACGTGAGCGTAAAAAGTAACTCACGCACGCACAGCGTGAGCGTACGAGCGTAAAAAAGCGTGATAAGAAATCCACGCACGCACAGCGTGAGCGTGACTAAAAATTCACGCTGACACGTAAGAACGTGAGCGTGACTAAAAATTCATGCTGACACGTAAGAACGTGAGCGTGACTAAAAATTCACGCACGCACACAAAGACGTGAGCGTGACAAGAAATTCATGCTAACACGTAAAGACGTGTGCGTGACTAAAAATTCACGCTGACACGTAAGAACGTGAGCGTGACTAAAAATTCACACACACACGTAAAAACATGAGCGTGACTAAACCTTCGTTCCAAGCCAGAAATGAAGTTCCCATGGTTCAGAATGGTGTGGAATGAGAAGCTCTGCCACATGAACTATCTATTCCGAAAAGCACGCAAGGTTGGAAGATCAAAACCCATGGTCAACCGAAAACACAACAACTTAGATCTGGAAGAAATAAGCCAAAGAAATCAAAAATGCTAAGTACTAAACTCTCTCAGGATCGTGAGAGGAAGAATAATAAACCATAAAAATGGTTCTCCAAGTGGAAGCAAGAAGCAAGATGTACTTGCCTGCTGTTGGTTGGTGGAAGAGAGTGGTGAGGAAGAAGAAGAAGTAATGGTGAAGGAGAGTTATGAGGAGAGAGAAGGAGATGGGGGCTTTAAATAGGAAGGGTGGTGGTAGGTAGGGGTTTGGTTCATGTGAACCACCATGAACCCGAGAAAAACCCCCCATGAATCCGAACCACAAAGCAAGACTAAAGCAGAAAATAACAGCAGAAAGTTAAATACAGATAATTAATACAGGAATAAAATTGCAGGAAATAAAATGCTGATAACTAATTAACATGAAATTAAAGGAATTTAAATACAGGATAATATATGATAAATACTAAATAAATATATCTGAGTTGTACATGTATAAAAATATGCATTCTGGGAACGGGGAGTGACATGTACTTGTTTCAATATTATAGATTATAATTTGCTCCGCTCCTAACTGGATATGTTGCAGGTGAGTTTGAGGCTATATGTACCACCTACTATGGACATGAGCACGAGGCCATAGTTGAGCAGGATGACACCACTCAGGACTTAGGAGCTGCTGACATTTATATTTAGTTTTATTTTGTTTAGTATACTTTACTTTGGATGTTTTACTTTGCAGGACTTATGGATTGGGCTATCACCTTTATTTCTGTCTCTGGATTTGTCTTCGGCTTTGTATAAAAGGTATAAAATGGCTGGACTTGTGGTGATATATTATGATGTACTTTGGGACGTATTAGATGATGTGATGTTGATTTCATGATATTACTTGGATACGTAGTACAGCTTACTATGTTAAGTCTACAACGTAGGCTGGACGTGTCTGACTCGTATCCGATTATTTGAAAATGGATCGTGACAGAGTGTGTGGTGTCAGATTGTTGGATAGCAAGGACTGAATCAAGTTTGTCTGTGCAATGCTATTGGATTGTAAAAGAGTGACTAATTATAATGAGCATAGGAAGAGTAGAAATAATAGCAGTAAACAGTAAGAGAGTCCAATATGCAAGCAGTTGTGGCTGTTACTATACCAGGCAGCAGCAGTTTTGGGTACTGCACTAGTGTGCAGTACATGTAGGGATTCCCTACAAGTTTGTGTAAAGTATATCAGATGTGTGTGTGTATTGGAGACGGTGGGGTGTAGTTACACAGGTATATGTTAGAGAAACTTCTTATACAGTGCTAGTATAGTGGTACATGGTAGTGGACTGCGATTGCAGTTTTTCTAGTTACCTACAGGTGAATATATGGGATACAACTGCTGCTACACTAGGAAGTGGCATGTGTGTCCAACAAGAATTTATAGAAGGGAAACAATATAATATTCTACCATTTTTCGGAGGTGTTTGCAAAATATGGTACTCATAGCTCGCTGGTATTTTGCTCCCACATTCTTCAATCTGAAGGACAGCACTATGTATTAGTAGATCCCTTTTGGAGTGCGGAATGAAGTATACTTTTCTTCTTCAGGGAATATCTTGATCTAGTTGTAGCTTGAGAACCCATCCATGAAGGACATACGCTCGAAACCACAAGTGTTGTCAATCATCACGTCGGTGAACGGGAGGGAAAACTCATCTTTTGGATAGGTCGAGTTGCGATCCTTGAACTCTATGCAGATTTGAATCTTCTCGTTCTTCTTCGTGAATGGGATAATGTTGGCCACCTAATTCGGATGTTGCTCCTCGCGAATGAAGCCACTATCTATGAGTTTGTCGACTTCTTTCTCGATAGCATCCATGATATTAGGGCAGAAAGGACGCTGTTGCTGTTTGACAGGCTTAACATTGGGCAAGATGTTGAGACGGTGCATGGCAAGTTACAGGTCTAAACCCGACATGTACTCATAGTTCCAAGCAAAGACATCGATATACTCTGGGATAAGCTATATCAGGGACTCTCTGACTTCTTCGATCAAGCATTTGCTGATAAAGATGGGTTTAGGTGAAGCCTCACTTCCTAGTTCGACTTGGACGACCTCATCTTTTGTGGGAGGTTCTCGCTATTCGAAGCGCCATTCCCATTGGGATCCTAGGCGTTGAGCCCACGGTTCATCCTCGAAGAATTTGAGTATTTGGTCTTCATCATCAACTAGGGGATCTGCAAAGACCATATTGACGGACATTATCTTCTTGAAGGCTTGGCCAATACTGGTGTTAAAGTCCCAGGTTGAGGAATCAGAGGATTGTAAATATATCATGGCCTCCGGCTCTGAGCTCTCCGACGTTTTTATGGGTGTAACATAACCCAACCCTCGGCAGGTGCTTTGATAGTAATTTTGAGACTTTTCCTATAGAATACGAAGTCGTAAATGAAGGCATCGACCTTTGTCATAGTTCAGTCCTCTGTCACTATTCAAGTCGTAACCTATCTTCTGAATAAGGTTTTTGGCTTGAGCAGTGTAACGGTACAGTTGCATCCTACCGTTATCGGGTTTTGATTCTACCAAAGTCAGCCGCTGAGTGTGTTCCAATCGACCGAAGATGACAGGTTTCTCTTCCTTCCTTCTGGCTGGAACCAGGAAGTAGGCACCTCGGGAAGAGACAGCTTGGCTTGAAAGATTAGCGGTTTTCACTTGCATTTATAACATATACAGAACGTTATCTAAGAAATACTTAGTGTTCCAGTGTGCACAAGAGTAATTCAAAGACAACTTTCTATTAATAAAATACAAAATTTTATCCCGAGGGATTACATCATCTAAAAAATGTGCCTTGGTATTGGCGTATATATGGTCTTCCAATTCCTCATCCGTGAGAACTAGGGCTGCCATGGAAGAAGGTGGAGGAGGCTTCCGCTTCAACTTTACAACCGAGGGGGCTGGATTCGGAGGTTCCTACGACCTCGAGGCTGCCTTTGAAGCCCTTTGGGAGAGCCACATTTGCATAGGCTCCTGGCTAGCGGCTGATACCATCGAGGGCGAACGGGCAGGCGCCTTTCCTCAAAGTTTAATGACAAGTGGAGCTAGTGTTTGGGGAGGCTTCACCATCAATCGAACCCTCAGTGGTTCTTCGGCCATAGCTGCACTTTCTGTTGCAGTATCTGCCTCATCGTCGGTATTATTGGCATCATCATCCCCTGGGACTGACTTGTATAGATTATCATCATTACAGTATGCTTCGAGTCCTCAAACTGGATCGATGTCAGCGAATTAGGTCTTGACAGTCCTGTCGCTGGCTATATACTTTATGCATTGATGGAGAGTAGAAGGTACGATCAAGTATTCATGAATCCATGGTCGACCCGATAGCATGTTGTAGTTTATATCAGCGTCGATGACGTAGTAAGTCACGTCTGTCTAGAGATTGCCTATCTGGCATTTTAGTCAAATCTTGTCCAGGGGATCACTCTTTCCTGCGTTGAAGCCGCAGATTGTAGTGTTCGACGCGGTCAGCTGATGCATCAGGATCCCCAAAGTTTGGAGTAAACTCCAAAGGATGATGCTGAGAGAAGAGCCATGGTCGTTGTGGATACGATTGACCTTAATGGCACCAACATACCTCGTGTAGTACATAGGCCTATTATGCTAGTTGTTCTTTAGTAGCATGTCCTACTGAGTGAAGGTGATGTTAAGAATCACTTCAACCACACACTGATAATATGAGCACGCAACAGGATCCTCCTTGGACGGTTGCACCTGGGTGAAGAAGGAGTCAGCATTCTGTAAAACTTCAAAGAGGGCATCTCGAGTATCTTTGGAGAGACGAAGGAGCTCGAAGAGTGACAGTCGAGCCGAAGTATTGGCAAGCTATGCCAATATGTCAAAGTTATAGGGCTTAATCGGTTTTACTACCGAGTCTTTTCTCAATGGTTTGTCAAAGCGGCCCTCCTTCTTTTTCTACTTATCTAGTGCAGGAGGTTGGGATGATCCTACTTCTGATGCATCAGGTGCTATAACAACATGTGGAGGTACTTTTTCTTCCAGAGTCTAGTGTTCCTCCCGCTAGTGAGCCGAGCTAATGGTAACCAGGGTGTCATCAGTCGATGTAAAAACCATGCGACATGACTTGACTTTCTTTCCCTTGACCGAGCATGCTGCAGGCATCATCATATCTAGGGCAAGATCATGATGGATCCATATAACTTCGCCTCGTGACATTGTAAATGGTTTGAGGCCTTGAGCATTATCATGGGCTGGTGGAAGATTGGCTACTTCCATTATCGCCCTCAGGATGGGAACGATACTGTCTTGAGCCTCTGTCCAGTGAAAACTTTCGAACTGAAGGGTGACCATATTGACAGTGATAGTCTTTTCCTCGTAGTCGAGTAAAATGACCTTAGGGTCGATGAGGTACTGGATCTGCCTCTTTAACACGTAGCACTCACAAGATGAAAGGTGGACATGCTGGTGGTAGTGGCAATATTTTATATTGTCCACCTTTCCTACTTCATCAGGGCACTTTGGAGGCGGGAGTTGAAGTTTGCCACCCTTTGTCAATATATCAAAGAGTTCTAGTGTGTCTTTATCGTTGAAGGAGTTGGTATCTTTCGGCCTCGGTACTTCAGCCGCCTTCTGGTTCATTGTCACTGAACCTTTAGAGATGTTGAGGGTCATGGCTTGCTTCCCTTTACCATCCTTGGGGACGGGGTTATTGCTAGATGAGTTCTTCCCTTTGTCTTCAAGTGAGGGAAAACTCAACCCAGCAGTTGCACATCCTGGGCCTTTCTCTCGGCTACATCTGCCTCGGTGATGAAAGGTGTCCACTATACGAAAGGAGCACTTTGCCACAATTTAACAGTAGGGAGCATGTTCTTGTGGCATGAATCTATGAGCATGGGTTCGGGTACACCAGGTGGTAGTCTCAAAGTTGCCTGGCGGAAGTGCTCAATATAAGTACGTATAGGCTCTTTCTCTTTTCGGACAATGTCCATGGGAGTATACATCGTCATGTCTATTCCTCATTCATAGAATCGAGCGAGGAAGAGATACTTTAAATCATCGAACGACGAAATGCAATTGTTGGGGAGACAGCAAAACCATTCGTAGGACACCCCCTGCAATGCCCCTGCGAATATGTTTGTGAGCAGAGCATCGTCTTTTGGCAGATGTCCTGTTACCGAGGTAAAATATCTCAGGTATCAACGAGGAGATTCCTTCGCATCAAATGGCACAAGCGTCCGTGGCTTGTATTTGGGAGGATATATCACATTATCCCACTCGGCAGGATATGGTTGCCGGATTCCCATCTTTTGGAGTGATTCTCGCTTTTTTCGGGCATCATAGCGAGCGTACAATTCTTTAAGAGCCTGTTGCATGTCATTCGACATAGCATGTCCTGTTATTGATAGAGTAGATGACAGCGGCACCGCTTGACTCAAGATGGAAGGCACATTACATCCGATGTTCGTCCCCGGGTCTTGGTTTGCAGGAGCAGGGACATTAGATGTCAATTTCTTCTTGATTTCTAGGACTACTGAAGTCAAGGCCGGTATAGTTTCATTTAACATATTCAGGCCTGTTTCCAGGGCCTCTATACGTTTCTGATGATTAGATCCTTCGCTACCTTCCATTGTCACCTTAGCTATGAAAATTGACATCATGTGTGGATATATACAAAGGACGGTAGATCTTTCACTCTCGGTTTTAGACACCTGAGTCCTATCGTCTCGAGGGTAAACAAGTAGATTACAATCTTTCCCGGACTCGTTATGATTGTTACCCCCAGCTTGTTGGCTGCTTGCGCCCACGGAGGCATCTGTGTCATACAGTCCTTCATTGGGTTGGAACGAGGGATTGCCATGAATGGTAGAGAGTTGGCTACCCCCAGCTAATGTTGCAGCTGAAGCGATATCCCCTTGCTGTAAGGATCCAGATTTGGCGCACGTGTGTTGGAACACATCCATACTAGACACCATCGTCTTGCTACCCCCAGGTTGGACCTTGGATCTGTTGGCCGAAGCAGGAGGATTCTTGGACAGCTTCTTGAGAGAGGAAGAACCTCGCACCGCGTTGCATGTAGCAATACAGAGTTCATCTTCTTCTTTACTTGACGATCCTTCGTCGAGTCTCTGATGTACATACTCCATCGGTCACAGTCTTTGGAAGACAGACCACCTTTTCGGTGGCGATGTGGCTGCTTGACAACAACAACAGTTGATGGTGATCTTAGTACAGGTGTGCCTTGGCTTAGACACGCCCTTCGCTGCGGACTCCTCCCTCGATTTGCGCTTGTAGGAAATCGCCTTACGTAGATCCGAGGTCTTTACTGCCATACTCTTTTCGTGCATGCAGAGAAGCTGTGTGCAAGAATAAGGATGTGAAGGTAGCTTCCCTCTTCTCAGTTCCTGCGTGTAAGATACACTTAGGTCTTGATCAGAGAGTTGCTGATGAGGAAGTCTCACTTCATGCTTATAGAAATACTGCATGTACGAGTTTATCTCCACAGTGTGTACCCCTTGTCTTGAATCGTGCGCAGGAGCGATCAAGCAACATCAGCGTTTTACCGATCGAGGTATCGAAGCACTCAAACCAGTTTTGTATAGCTTTTCATCGGCTGCACGTGTGACTGTCAATGCGGGCCTTTGGTCAGCTGTTGACATAGCACATTGATCGCGCAATGCACGTGCTGCCGTGGATTTCTTCCTGCTAGCCCTAGAAGGCACGTAGTATTCAGAGTCCAACTGGGTGGTCGGTATAGCACTTTGCTCGTGCAGGGCGTGTGCTACCTTGGATTTCTTTGTGCCATCCCTGGAAGGTGCATGGCATTCAAAATCCAACATGATTATCGATGTAGTACATTGTTCGCACGGGGCACATGCTGCTTTGGGTCTCTTCACGTTACCCCTAGAAGGTGCATAATGGTTAGAGTCCAACATAGCCTTACCCGATGGATAGGCAATTCTGTCAAAGACATAAGTTCTCGCCTGTGCAGCTATCTTTGTACGTGGGTGTGCCACTGCGCACTTCCTCTGGCACTGTGCCTTCATCAGGCCTGCAATGGGAGAGCTGTACTATTCATTGTGCTTTTTAGGAGCGGGGACTAAACGAGGCGACATGACAGCAACAATCAAACTCTCCTTTGGGGCTTCACTATTCAAGGGGTTCTGGAGGACAGCCCTTTCCGTCGTGCTACTCGTCGTAGCAGCCTTCGGCACCCAGGTACACCGAGTCTTCTTCAATTTTATGAACTGCATCGAAGGACTCGACTTCTCTTTAAAGAGAAGATATTCAAAAGCTTGTTGGTCGAAACGTATGACCAACATCTTTTGAGAAGATTCCAGTAAGTTGTCGTTAGATTACATCACCACCTTCTCATTGTCGGAGAAGGAAGTCCCTAGCAGGGTCGTCGTCTTGTTTTCCATGACAACGAGTTGAACGAACTTTTGTATTCAAACTTATAAAAGGTACAAAAAACTCCTAAACAAGAGATTTAAGTACAAGAATTTCTGGGAAAGTATGACGGTGGAGATCGAGCACTGCAGCGGCTCCTTTACTCCATTGACGATCTGACGACGAGTTGAACATGCTCTGACTTTCTGGTGCTCGTGAACGAAACTCTGGGTTGCCAGGCAGGAAATTGACGACATTTTTAATGAAGGAGAACTCCTTCTATTTACAGGCCTTGCATATATATGATGTGCTTGAGATTTATTGGACACACATGAGAACTTAACGTTAAGATACAAGAGAATCTGTTGTCTTTACACGGTGAGGACTTTTGCTGGACTGACATGTGGTGGACATTGAGATTCTTTTCTATCAAGATCTTAGGTGGTTATTAGTATAACCGAATAGATAGAACATGGCGTGAATTTATTGCTCGAGACTTTTTGTTCAGATGAAGCCGACCGGGTTTGGCTCCTAAACGAAGAGTCGAGTTTTGTCTCTATCTTTGGAGTAGCGGTTTAAACAAACCGATTGGATATTGCCCTTATCAATAGAACCAAATTCCGTTCTTATCATTGGAGCAATGGTTTAAACAAACCGGTTGGGTAATATCTGAAAAGATATATGTAGAACAATGCCACCTCATAGGACTGCGCATCTATGCGAGCTGCGCTTTGGGTGAGGCTTCGATGTCACTTTTCTTTTTAGGCGATGAGGAGACTTGCGTTTCAAAGATGACAGAGTTACTGCGCTTTTGGGCGACGATGAGACTGTGCTTCGAAGGCAACTGAGTCACTGCTCTTTTGGGCGACAAGGAGAATGTGTTTCGAAGATGACGGAGTCACTATACTTTTAGGCAACAAGGAGACTATGTTTCGAAGGCAACTGAGTCACTACGCTTTTGGGCGATGATGAGACTGTGTTTCGAAGACAACTGAGTTACTGTACTTTTGGGCGACGAGGAGACAATGTTTTAAAGGCAACTGAGTCACTGCGCTTTTGGGCGACAAGGAGACTGTGTTTCGAAGACGATGTAGTCGCTACATTTTTGGGCGTCGAGGAGACTGTGTTTCGAAGACTACGGAGTCACTGCTCTTTTATGCGACGACGAGACTATGTTTCGAAGACCACTGAGTCACTACGCTTTTGGGCGATGAGGAGACTGTTGGTGGAGTTCTGTGAAGCCACTGCACTTTTATGAAGCAATGAGGGACTTCTGAGAGCTTTGTGAAGCCACTCCGCTTTTACGAAACGTCTAAGAACCTTCTGAGAGCTCTTTGTGATTAATGATGCCCCTTTGTGTCTGTTGAGTCAACGTATCTTTAATTACCGCCGTCTTTTGGAGAGTTTCAAGGAGTTCATGGCCTAGGATTCAGTCAAATAAACCTATTGAATGAGATTCATTGTGCTGAGTCCTAGGTTTATTCCATTAATTTGGGGGCCTTTGACCGATAGTACGTGGCGTTTGGGATTGGACCACACTCAGCCTATATAAAAGGAAGCTTTTATGAGGAGCTACATCCATTGTCTCTTAGCATTTTCGTAAATGCTCGATCCCGACTTAGCTTCAAATGGCCGTTGGGCTTGTACAAGTCGATTGTTGGTTGTGGATCTCTTCGTTCAAAGAAGCTATGTCCTTGTAGAAGAATGACTATTGGGTTTTGAGATGCACGTGAGCGTTTGGCATGGGGAGTTCAAACCTGAAAAATATCTTGGAGGTCTTCGACGTCCAAGCTACCGGGTGTGGATTTATTGCCAACCCGAAGAGCCACAGGTTGTACTCTTCCCTGCTCAAGAACCGCAGTAGCGTTACGAGCAGGAGCTGCATTCTTACTCGGGCCAATATCTGCTTCATTATCCATATTGGAGTTCCTTCGCGCCTGGCTAGGAAGTGGCTTGCTCTGGCGAGAAAGTGATTCGCTCTAACACTGCTGCACGTTTGGGGGGCTGTACACTTTTTGAAGACTGCCCATTTGTTGACGTTAGGCATTTTAGTCTTTATATGTAATCATGAAGAATCTGTAATAGATTTTTGTAGACATAATTTTAATAAATAACTTTTCCATTATGCACTGTCTTCGTTCGTCTGTTGTGACTTATTCTTGTCTGCACTTTTAGACAATCGTTATCTTCTGCACTTTTATGAACTATAGGTAGCGTCTGTTGCTATCTTCGCTTATGTGATTGTTGCGCTTATTTTCATGCTTCTACGACGGTGTTGTTCGGAGATCTGGGCCTGGTCGTGCGGTTTGTCATCAACGCAAGTGCTGGGTCGGGAAGGAACGGTCGTGGGGGTCATCACCGGGACTAGGGCGCGACGGTGGAAGCCCGACGAGACCTGGTGCGTCTCCGACGCGGGCGTGAAAACAAGGGTGGCACGCGGCATGAAGGAGGAGCGGTGGTGGGTGACGTCGGAGGATTCCGAGAAGATGGGTCGACCGCAAGGACGCGGATGGATCTATGCTCGGCCCTGTGCAGCGCACAGAGGCGGCCGACGAGGTTAGGGTCAGGGTTTTGCTTTATTTTGATTTGTCCACTGTATAGTGTCTGATAAGGTGTCGGATACAGAGGTGGGAAGGGTTCTCTGATTGTTTGGAATGTGTCCGAAATTGTTAGACACAGGATAATGTGTACTGTAATATGGACACGATAATGGATACGACACTCGAGGTCGGACCCGAGGCCGAAAACTCAGCTGGCACGAGGCTGATGGCGGTGAGCACGGACACAAACGATGACAAGATTATGTGGTGGCGACTGTTGACAGCATTGGTGGTGTCGATATTGGTGATTGGTGATGGCGGTGTTTGATGGTGAGAAACGGTGGAGGTGTTGACAGTTGTGTTGGGGTGGTGGGGAATCTCCGTATGGTGTTCGGGTAGTCGGGAATCTGTCGTAGAGGCAGACAAGGGAGGAGGAGTTGGTTTTGTTTTGAGAATTGTTTTTGGTAAGAAGGAAAATAAGGGAATTAGTCTTCTTAAATAGATGGGGAAGTCCTAATTAGGTAAAGAGTCTAATAGATAATTTCTCCCGTAAATTTAAATCAAATAGATTTTAAAATAATTTTCGATCTAATCACTATCCTATAAAGGATTAGGACAGTAGTTTAAAGTAATATTCTATTCCATCAAATAATTTTAAATTCTAATAGATAAGTCTTTAATTTAAATCAAATATAATTATTTAAAATAGGTTATTTCAATCAAAAGCGACTAGTAGATAATAATAATTAATTTAAACCAATCATTTATTATTATCCAGTAGCTTATCATACAAATTCAAATCTATATCAAATAATGATCAACATAAAAGTTTTAAATTAATATTTAGTGTTATCAAAACTAATTTTGAATATCATTGATTATACCATCAGGATAGTTCTTAATATATATAGATAAATACAAAAAATCTATTTAAGGATGATTTGGTTAATCCTTCAAGATAACTCAAAAGTTTAAAAAAAAATCTATGTTTTTAATATAACCTTTTAACATACTATTTTAGTACCATAAAATAAAATAAGACTTATCTTGCATAAACACATTTTTATTTGCAAATCTTTTTTGATAGAAATTATTTATAATTTTTAAAACCGTTTTGAAAATCAATATTTTGAAAGCCCAAATTACTAACCAAATATTTGTAATGGAAATAATGAATTCAAAAATAATTATTTTTGTTAAAACTGAATAGTATTTTCAATTCATAAATTTTTAACTAAAAAAAATATAATAGTAAAATATCGTTTATACATTTTGAAGAGAACCTATTCCAAAATACGATTTAAAGGAAGATACAATAAATTAAACAAATAAAAATTTTAGAAATTTTGGAAAGAGGAGTTACAGATGAATACAAGGGTCAAGTCAATCCGATAGACTGCAGCCAAGTAAGCTCTCCCATTCTGTAAAATATTCCAAGTCAAGTCTTACTCAAGTCAGGTCATATCATATCAAGTCGAGTCAAAGGAATAGTGGCGTAGGACTAGGCAACTATATCATGAGACACATATGAATACGAAGCCCAATATAATTGGTAATGGAATATAACAGAAATCATGTACATGCATGTAAAACTAAAAACATGATAAAGTAAAACTAGAAACAGGGTAAAGCAACATGAATATAACAATATGAGAAAAAGAACGATATAAAAGTAGAGAACATGCATATAAGATATACTGTACAAGTTGGCAATGTATACTTGCCTATCTCCTGCAACTGTGCATACTACGGTCCGACTCTGATATCCTTCGTCAATTTGTCACGTTCTCCTAGAACATACATCCAACAATCGATGACGCATATATGACAAACCATATATAGACCAATAATATATATAGACCAAACTAGTCACATTAACTACCCGACTCAATCTAACATATATAGCTTTAAATCTACCCAACAAAGTAATATTTTTATATCATAAAAGTATGTTTTTACTTCTAAAAAATCTAAAAATAATTTATAAAAATATTTAGTCTATTTAATTCACAGAAAATAGGTATACAAGTCTCATATTGATCCGACGTCAATAATCACCAACTTGTGTAATAGTTTCGTACCTGAAACAAATATTTTAGACAAACAATAAATATGAAAAAATTCTATAAAATATATTAGAATATAGATTTTATGATAGAATAAACATAGCAATTATTTTAGAATAGTTCCTCAGGATTCAGGGTCCAAAAAGACATATAGATTCCAGGTTTTTCGGTGATCCGACAATAATACGTCGGACACAAATTTTATTAAAATATGAAATCTCAACCAAGTGACACAAAAGTATATGGTATAGAAAGATTATGATGTCTAGTGTACTAAAAAATATGCAAGAGGTCAAAGTGCTCCATAAGTCACAAAAAACTAGCCCGCAAAGAACTCGTTTAGTCTCGACACCCTTTAGCAAAACGGACGCCTCAGACAAACCGTGCTGAACCATGTGGATGGCCAATTGTAGATAAAAATAGACATATAGGACTTAAATTTAGTTTTGGCTTTGCATAAAACGAACATCAAAAAGTATATAAAAACTCGTGTACAAGTCAGCCTGCCTGCTGTGACGAATTTAGCACAAGTTCGGTCGACTTTGGGTGCCTTCCACGCCTTAAACCGGCCAAATGGGACTTTGTGGTTCCTCGAAAATGTGTTAGAATGTTAGGGCGGTGTTTTAGGGTCGAGATGAAGGTGGTAAAAGGGTTGGCGGTGGTCGAAAAGATAGATTTCTGGTGGTTGGAATAAAAAGTGCAAAAATGAGAAAGAGGGAGATGCATGCTCAGTTTGGAGATTCTAGGAAGATATGGGGACGACCAAGGATGGTTTAAAATATAAAGATTTAATTATTAAGGGTTGGGATTCATTAGGAATTGGTTTAGTAAGATTTAGTGAAGATTTGATTAACCAATCAAAAGATTCACCAAGATATATCTCAATGAATGTAAATAGTTTCCTAATTTGGAAAGTCAATATTGACTTGGTTTATATCTATTATGGTTGTACAAAAACTTCTAAAAATCAATCTAAATTCATCCTAATATGTTTTGGTAACCTATCTTAGACTCAACCATGGCTAGTTGGACTAGTTATAGGCCGATGTGATTTATTGAACAGAAAAAGGCTCTGAAAGTCTAATTAATGGGTCATGTTTGCCACTTGAAAATAAATAACATGGAAACTCGATTGATGTCATGACATGCACCCAAAATTTGGGCATGAGTTGTAGGCATGCCCAAATTACGTCGCAATGTTGGCGATAGACCGATGTATAATAACAATATCATGAACAACCTACGCAATATATTCAACTCCACTTGGAAGGACAATAAAGTATAACCAAAACCAATACTCAATCACAACTCTAAATAGACAATCGCATGATGGAATATAATGAAAATAAATAATAATCTTTCATTCAAAGAAGTAAATGAATTGCAGAAAATAACTACATGGTCAAAATGTCAAATATTCAAATAGTCGACTAAATTTCGGAGACAAATCCGGTCAAATGCTAATTTAGCTAAAGTAGGCTATTTCTAGAATTTAGCAAGCTATATTTTTGTTGGGTCCACTCTTGGGTTCTCCTGTGCTCTATAATGGGTAGGACACATGCCCCGAGCTCATTGTCTAAAAAATGTTATCCAGTCAGGATTGGAACGAATACATCTCTGACAGTAGTTCCAATAAATGATAAAGTCTATGAAATAGTAAATAGTAATGAAATACATGATGAATAGATAAACATTGAATCATGGTATGAAACAACGAGTAAATCAGATAAGCATGGTATTAAAGACAAGGAAGTAAATGAGAACAAAATAAACAACTAAAACAAGAAGCAGCAATATATAAAGTGGAACCAGAAAGATTGCGCCTATCTAGTGCGTTGAAATACCACTTTCAATATGTGAACGGTTAGGGGTAAATACAATATCTCGCAAGTGAAGTATGCGAGTGCTATCGTTACAGTTTGGACCTGAGGGAGTGGTTCCTGATTTAGGAATTTTCATATGTCTGCTAAGGTATTTCTCCGCCCGGCTAGTACCAATGGATCATGTAAATCAAGATATAAGACCAGTGATGCCAATAAGAAGGATGATGCCTGTAACCCAGTCCAGTAGGAAAATAATGTACTCAAAATGAATCCATAATACTACTTCGTATAACTTTAGTATCGAGAATCAAAATAAAAACTCAAGTAAAATAATACTATTGACATGAATCATAGAAACTATCAAGTATGAAAGTTGTCAGAGAATGTACTCGCCCCTGTCATCATGAGCTGATGACGCGGGTCTGATACCAAATTCGAGTCTGAGTCAAAATCCAATGAACCGATATACATGGATCAATAAATCAACATTTTGTATTTATATCTTGATACCTATGCTAGTCACTAGGCTCTATGGATTCTCTAGGTCTTGTCCGTCCTAATGTGTAGGCTCATACCCATGGTTATCTACCTTTCGCCTACTATATGCCTTATGCATCTAGGTCATGGTACCTATAAATTTGTTTCCTATAGGAATAACTTAGTTTATGTCCTATGTAGCCTATACCTATGTATACCCATAAAGGATATCCAATGCTATATGTGTGTGTGTGTATATATATATATATATATATATATATATATATTATTTTTATATATATATATATATATTTGTTTAGCCCTATCTATGCACATGTGGTATCACTCCATATGCTAACTGATATCAATATATTAACCCCAAAATGTTCACCATCTCCTATATGGATGACACACACACACACACACACACACACACACACACACACGTACTCCATATACACCATTCTTCCTATACTACCACATCACTCTGAATTTTAGTGCAATCAACCTCCGATATGCTGCACACATGCTTCTATGTTAATATTGTCTGCTCTATAACCAAATGGTATAGCATTAGCAGTACATACACAACTGATACTCACCCTACCCAGTTCTTTTTAATCTGGCATTAATGCACAACCCAGGCATACAGAGTACTCATATCCCCTTCATGGATACTCACTGCTATCGCACATGCTTACAACAGACCCTGTTGCTCTACTCCTATTATATGTAATGCATCCCTATTTGTGCTACTACATGCTGCTGCTAGTGCGGCTTCAAGCTACTATCTACAATTAGCTACTATATCCCTCATCTGGCACCTCCATGGTATGTACCTCCGTTTCATATATGTCTATCATACATGTAGGCATAGGTTTGACTCCTCTGCAATAGATCTTCAACACAGATAAGTTTGCTATTGTTGGCATCTTGTACTCGAATTTACAGGTACACCCTTCTAACTCTATTACAAACATATTCCCGCAGTTTGGTAACTAGAAATACCTTACTACACAGGCACATATAATAGTGTAGAAGAATGGAAAAGAATAAAGAAAGACCTATGCGGCTCCGACAGAAAGATCTCCATACGGCTGAGGATCCCATGCAGCTCAGAAGTCCATGCGGCTCAGAGGTCCATGCAGCTCGGATAGACGGCTCAGAAAGAAGTCACGTAGCCTTCAACAGTTCTTCCCTACATTTGGCTGCATTTAATGTCCTAACGGCTGCTCTGACAAGTAACAGCTATGACAGCTCTGACATAAGGACGCAATAATGACCGACATGATGGCGTGATCCTAGAAAAGAGGAGAAAATCTCCTTACAGCTGGCAAAATCCACCAAGTTCCGAGGCCACTCCATGCGGCTGCCTATCTCCATGCGGCTGCCCATCTGCATGCGGCTGCCTATCTCCATGCGGCTACCCATCTGCATGCGGCTGCCTATCCCTATGCGGCTGCCCCTCTACATTCGGTTGCCTATCCCTATGCGGCTGCCCATCCACGTACGGCTAACCATCCTCATGCGGATGCCCATCCTCATACGGCTGCATGTTTTATGCGGCTGAGAGGACCCCCCATATACGGCTCGGCCAGGACGGTCCAGTTGAGATACGTGGCACTCTTCGTTATAAATGAGACACGTGGCAGTCTTATCTTCCCTGGAATTATGGGTGCTAACAAATCATAACAAAATTAGATTTGTTGCGATCGTCATAATTGCCCAGATCAAATCAAATCAAGCAAATTAGACATATGGCAGGCTATCACAAATCACGAATATTCATGGCAATCAACATTTATTGCCCACAGAGATTTGATGCAATCGCATTAATTGCGCAAAGTTATTATATTCAAGATGAGTGGCCCAGATTCATTGATCCTTAACCGCCGACTTCTCAAGAAGGCAATCATTTGCAAACCCTAAGGATCACACCCCCACTTCTGTAAATAACAATGTGCCATTCCCTTGGAAACCCTAGAGAAATCAGGAGAGGAGAGCAGAGAAGAGAGAGAGAGAGAGAGAGAGCACTACAGAGACATCCAGAGATCCAGCAACGAAAGGCGCAAGGGAGTCTCCCCGCACGTCCAAGAGCATTTCTTCACCAGAGCCAAGGCTGCTTCCGATCGTCCAAGGAGTAAGGCAGAGCTGCCGTCGCTTTCCCGAACCTCTACCGTCACCCCCCAGAAAAAACTAAACAATTGTACTTAGATTGCTGTACCTAGGTTTTCGTCCCTAGGCTTTCTTTGTACGAGCGAAGTTTGTATTGTGAAGTAAAAGTCCAGTCCTCCGATATAATTGTTCTGTTCTTTTATAATTTATGGCAAACACGATGGCGACACCGCTGGGGACAAACTTCTCCATGGCTGAGAAGTTGGTGACGCAATCGGATGCAGCCAACTTGGCTCCACACAACAGAAGATGGTCGTCCGCTTCGACCAATAGGCGTTTGAAGAAATGCACTCCGACAGGAGCGCTGGCCCGGTCCAGAAGCGAACACGCACAAAGAAAGCTCGTAGAAAGTGGAGGCCAAAATTATTGGCTCCTCCACAAGCTCTAGATGAAGTACTCTCTGCTGTCCAAGATGGCGAAGGTAACTCTCATGCGGCCCCACTTCAAGCCATAGAAGACTCTGCTGTCCCCAAGTTCGGCAGAGGAAAGCACTACGATGCTGGACTTGCAGGGGCAAAGAGTAATTCTATGTACTCCAGGAAGAAGCCGAACAAAGGCATTAGCCGCAGGCTGAACACTCATGCGGCCAAGATTGCCAGTCGCATGCATGATGTTCATGCGGCCGAAACCGCCAGCCACATGAAGAATACTTATGCGGTCGAGACTTCCAGCCGCATGAAGAAAGCCCATGCGGCTACGATTGCCAGCCGTATGAAGACTGTTGATTCCAGCCGCATGCTACTCGCTCCACGCGGCTCAGGTTCAGTCTTCGATTGCCTCTCCTATGGTTCTGATCTCTCATGCTTCCGATAAAATATGTCTGACTCTCTGCAGCACCACTTAGACTCTTCCTACTATGTGCCCTCACGCACTAGAGTAAAGAAGTCTAGTGCAGCGCAAGCTTGGCAAGCTCAGTCTGCTGTCCTGACCTCTGACCATCCGAGCGTTCCACATACCGTTATGCGGGCCTCTGATGGAAAGTTGTACAGAACCACTCGAGTCCAGCCCCCGGCGACAAACGGACAGTGTGGTTCCAAAAGTCTTCCAAATCTAGGGAGCAAACATGGTCGTTCCAGATCCATCTGACTTGCGTGAGGTTATCCTCCACAAACGTAAGAAAGAGAAAAGGCCTCGGTGTGCAAAGAGTCCTCCCATGAACGTTACTGCACCCAAGTCATCGTCAGCTGCTGTTGCAACAGCGCGACGGTACGAGAAGACCGACAGTCCACCTTCCAAAGATTACAACAGCCGAGCTCAGGGGATGAGGCACCTCCCGTCGTCTTTTGCAACTCTACTCAGAAAATCCCTGTCGATGGGAGAGGGAAGAAGAAAAATGTTTCCAGCCTGAAGATTTTAACCACTGTGACTAAAAAACTATCGTCTAAATGGTTGTCCACCACCGAAGTTTTCCAAGGTACCCGTTCGAAGACAAAATCTGCTACAGTGGGAGATTCATCATCCACATCACTGGGGGTCACTGGAACTGGGGGTAGCACTCCTTCGAACATCCATGACAATCCGATGTTCCAAGGAGACGAGCCCGGGGAGACAACTCTCCCATCAGATACAGCAGGTGCCTACGTCCCCAAGGACGTCCACGACTCTCAAAATGAAGCAAGCTCTGAAGCTGGGGGTACTATACTTTCTGAGTCCGAACCAGAGGAGAACATTCCCACATACCCGATGACTTTTCGGTAGGAGTATGATTCGGAGGGCACATCGTCCACCGTCTCTTCCACTTCTACTCATGTGAGGACGACATTCTTGACAAACGATGAACAATATGGTCCCAGTGATCGTCAACACATCGATACTCTGGAGGCCATACTGCGCACTTTGGTCAAATCAGCGGACGAGATCAAAGCAGCCCTCCCTACTCTGCAAGGAGGGACAGCTGGCCAAACAAACTTGGGTCCCGCGGTCAATGTAGACTCGAACTCAGCGGCACCAAACCCGGGCAATAATCCTCCTGAAACTGCTGCAGACGAGGCCAGGGAGGCAAGAAGAGAGGTCCAAGAGCTCCGAGCCATGTTCCACGCCCGAGAAAACTGCCAAGACCTCAGGATACGACAACCGTATCCCGCTGCGTAGAAGATGTTCCCTTTCCACCAAAGTATAAACCATTCCATATCAATCCATATGATGGGAAGACCTTCGCAAGTCGGTACATCACTTACTTCGAGGTCACCACCGACCATCTGCCCCATGACGATGCCATCCTTGCACAATTGTTCATCGGGGCCTTGGAAGGGGTCACCTTCGACTGGTACCGTAACCTGTCAGACAATTGCATCCACTCCTTCACCAGCTTCAAGCGCATGTTCTTGGAGAGATTCTACGAAGTAGGACATGATGTCACAATGTCCACCCTCATGGACGTCGTTCAAGGGGAGAAGGAGCTGACAAGGAACATTAAGCGGTTTTGCCAAACCGCAATAAAGTTGCCATCTGGTAATCCGGATTCCTCCTTAATTGAAATTTGCCAAAAGAGACTGTTCCAAACAATCAGCCTCTGGATGGGCGAAAGTCAATTTAAGGACTGGAAAACGTTTATCATCAGTACCACTAGCACCGAAGATAGGTTGAAGAAGGCTCACCAACTGGGATTGCACATCTCGGAGGGAGAGGACAAGGGTAAGTGCCCCAATACCAACAACAACAATGGTGGTAACTCCTCCAACAATCGGGACAACAAGGGCAAGCACGCTATGGTGGCCGACACAGCCCAGAAACCTGAGTCAAAACCGGCAGACAAGCAATGGCCGCAAATAACCTACTCCTTCGAAGACGGCCATGTCAAGCCCATCTTGGACATGCTCATACAAGGAGATAGAATTCAGCTCCCTCCACCAAGACGGGAACCTCGGTCGACAGAAATGGAGAGCCTAAACTACTGTCACTACCATCGCTACGTCCACCATGCTACACACGACTGCTACCAACTAAAGCGATATATCCAA
This sequence comes from Iris pallida, assembly GCA_029216955.1. NCBI lineage: Eukaryota > Viridiplantae > Streptophyta > Magnoliopsida > Asparagales > Iridaceae > Iris > Iris pallida. Next base: position 145,082 of record JANAVB010033463.1, read on the forward strand.
CATCTCATCGATTCAAAGGCTCTGGCCATTGACTTTGAAGAGGTGACCGTGGCAGCCAACATGGTATCCGTACAGTTTGGCAGCTTTCTTTCGATAGAGACTCAATATGGCGTGGTACCCATCCCGCAGGCGACGATGGAGATTGCTAATCTTCTACCTCCTCGAGATCAGACTGCTGGTCTAGTGCCCCTCACAACATCACGAGGGAAGATCATGTGGGTCCATCCGGACTTGGTACCTGAGGTGACTCAGTCCGTACCACTCCCCATTAGTAAGAAAGAGAGTAGAAAAGTCAGATCCTGCCGCACGATTTTGACAGATATCGAAGAAGCCACAGCTGTCGTCAATCGGTCTGGTGCTCAATCCCAACCTACGTCAGATAACTCGGCTGAAGAACATCAGCCGGCCACTGCTGACGCTCCGGAACCTTCCCAACCTTCGACGACCGACAAGCCTAGGCCGAAGGAGACTCGTTTTGACAAATCCCTCTAAAAAGAGGCACCTCATGGGCTGGAAAGGCCCTACAACTTTGACATCCTGGCACAATTGGCCAACACACCGGCCAAATTTTCATTATACGAGCTCCTGAGACTTTCCAAAGATGTTCGAGTGGCTTTGAGTGATGCACTCCAGAATGCCGACGCATATCTAGCTCAGGTCAACCTCACGGGAGAGTGTCGGCCGGCAAATTCTAGCCAAAGTGGGAAGGGCCATTTATCATTGAGGCTGTACTCTCCAACGGTGCTTACCGCCTCGCAAAACAAAACAGAGACTTGCTCATGTTGCCCGTCAACGGCAAGTTCCTGAAGAAATTATGTCTAAACGACATTCTCTAAATTCCAGATTATTGAGTTATGTACCCCCAGTACCGCTGAACTCACATTCTCTAAATCCTAAAGTATTGAGTTATGTACCCGCTGGTACCGCTGAACTTACATTCTCCAAATTCTAGATTATTGAGTTATGTACCCTCCGGTACCGCTGAACTCACATTCACAAAATTCTAGATTATTGAGTTATGTACCCGCCGGTACCTGAACTCACATTCACCAAATTCTGGATTATTGAGTTCTGTACCCTCCGGTACCGCTGAACTCATATTCTCCAAATTCTAGATTATTGAGTTATGTACCCGCTGGTACCGCTGAACTCACATTCACATCGCTGAGTTATGTACCGGCTGGTACCGTTGAACTCACATCCTGACTACAAATCTTCCAGAATGACGAGTCATGTACTCTTTCGTACCACTTAACTCACATACGGACTCCAACTCTCCCAGATCATCGAGTTATGTACCCGCAGGTACCTCTGAACTTACATTTCGGTCACTCTTTTAGGTAATAAGTCATGTATGACCATACCTCTGAAATTATTCCTCTGAAAGGGCTTCTCCCTCATTATCCACTACCCGCACTCTCAGTGAAAAAAAAGGGTAACGGATCCACAAATTTCAAAACGACCACGTCGATGTTACCTCTGAGTCGTTTTACTTCCGCCAAAAATAAATCACCCCTCTACATAGAACTTCCATGTCCTCATTACCTCTGAGTCGTTCTATGTACCCCTTCATGGAGCCCACTCCTACCATGTCCTCATTACCTCTGAGTGGGAAGGCTCCATCGAAGAAACCTTCATATTTGCCATGTCCTCATTACCTCTGAGTAAATATGTTGGTTCTCTTCCAACATATTATCCGTACCCAGAACCAGGGTACGCCAAGGATAATAGGTCCACAAAAAGTCTCTCATTGGGGCAACTACTACACAAGCAAGAACAGAGCGAATGTATTCAGTTCAAAATTAGTTACATTCACATAACTATATCATGAGCAAGCCAGAAAAGTTCTCTATTATTTATTCAGATAAGAAGGAAAAGATTACATTAATGACCAAAAGAAGCAAGACATAAACCGCAGCTAAAGGTAGACAGAAGTATCAAAACAAAGATGGACATTTGTGAGAACCCACGAATCCTAGTTGCAGGGACGCATATACCAATCCCTCAACCATTTTGCATATGAAGGATGTACTTGAGCAAGATTCTCGTCCAAAATAGGAAGATCAGAACTCCCAGTACTACCGCCGTCAGACTGGGGCTCCTCTTTTACAGCAATGGGCGCCAGCTCTCCTTTCTGCTCCTCCGTTTCTGGTGTTACCTCCTCCTTAACAAGCGATGATTCTTGTTCGAAAGGGGCAACAACTCTTCCTTCACAATGATCTCAACCTTCTGCAGGGTTGCTGCAAGAATCAAAGATAAAAAGAAACAAAGTCAAAAGATGGTCAGAGCCTTATGCGGCACAGTCCAAAAGGGGAGCTCATGCGGCTCGATGCGGCACAGCTTCAGGCAGTCCAATTTAGACGAGCTTATGCGGGCTCGATTCAGAGGGACTCATGCGGATCTGATCGACAGGTCATTATGGGATCCGGTTCACGAAGTGCTCATGCGGCCCACTAAGACAACTCCCATGCATTAGAGCCGTTGTTAGGGTTTCGAAGTACATGACTTTCCCAAATCCTTACCTTTAACAGCAGGATGAACGTGGAATGAGATTCGGGTGCCGCAGTCGACGTCGAGGTCGCGTCCTTACCCTTCACCGCAACCTTCGCCGCAACCTTGGAGGACTTGAGAGCCATTGCTGATCAGAAAAGGAAGACGAAGACAAGAAAGCTAGGGCAAGAGCAGAAAGTAAAGAAGTCTTCTTTCCAAAAACACGCTACTATTTATAGGCAAAACCTATAGACCGACGCATCGATCTATGTGCAATGAACCGACTCTTCGGTTATCAAAGCGATCCGACTATTCAAGGCTAAACTCTTGGGACTCCACCCAAAAGATGGCTCAAATCAAAGGCAATCAATACAAAGATTTGCACACGTGGCATGAAGACGTGGTAAGGAGCCTATACGGCCAAGCAGCCCATGCGACTGGAAAACCCATGCGGCTCAGATGGCCATGCGTGAGGAGGCTATGCGGCTGAGACATCCATGCGGCCAGAACATCCTATGCGGCCCGAAGAGTTTTTACATGGCCATGCTTCTTATTCAAAGTATTTCAATTTTGCAAATTAAAAACTTTGAAGGAGTCTTGTAGAAGCATGGAAAAGAATAAAGAAAGACCTATGCGGCTCCGACAGAAAGATCCCCATGCGGCTCAGAAGTCCATGCGGCTCAGAGGTCCATACGGCTCGGATAGATCTATGTGGCTCAGAAAGAAGTCACGTGGCCTTCAACAGTTCTTCCCTACATTTGGCTGCATTTAATGCCCTGACGGCTGCTCTATGACAGCTCTGACATAAGGACGCAATAATGATCGACATGATGGTGATCCTAGAAAAGAGGAAAAAACTCCTTACAGCTGGCAAAATCTACCAAGTCACGAGGCCACTTCATGCGGCTGCCCATCTGCATGCGGATACCTATCTCCATGCGGCTGCCCGTCTACATGCGGCTGCCTATCTCCATGCGGCTGTCCATCTGCATGCGGCTGCCTATCCCCATACGGCTGCCCCTCTGCATGCGGTTGCCTATCCCCATGCGGCTGCCCATCCATGTGCTGCTATCCATCCTCATGCGGATGTCCATCCTCATACGGCTGCATGTTTCATACGGCTGAGAGGACCCCCCATATGCGGCTCAGCCAGGACGGTCAAGTTGAGACACGTGGCGCTCTTCGTTACAATTGAGACACGTGGCAGTCTTATCTTTCCTGGAATTATGGGTGCTAACAAATCCTAAAAAAATAGATTTGTTGCGATCGTCATAATTGCCCAGATAAAATCAAATCAAGCAAATTGGACACGTGGCAGGCTATGACAAATCACGAATATTCATGGCAATCAACATTTATTGCCCATAGAGATTTGATGCTCAAAGTTATTATATTCAAGATGAGTAGCCCAGATTTATTGATCCTTAACTGCCGACTTCTTAAGAAGTCAATCATTTGCAAACCCTAAGGATCATACCCCCACTTCTATAAATAGCAAGGTGCCATTCCCTTACAAACCATGGAGAATTCAGAAGAAGAGAGCAGAAGAGAGAGAGAGCACTAC